>JADRCH010000088.1:6287259-6383074 GCA_019843965.1 Rhynchomys soricoides
AGGTCTCTGAGTTTCCTTAGCCAACTGGCCTAGCCCCAGGTACCAATGAGGGGTTCTGTTTAAAAAATCGGGTAGATGGCTCCTAAGGTTGACTTCTGGTGCATATGCACGCAAGTGATAAAAATAAAATAATAGCAAGACTGGTACCACTTACTCCAGACAAACTTCTCATTCCTCCCCTTCCCAACTTTACCTTTGCAAGAAAAAGTTGACTACAGACAAGTCTACTCCCCGAAGAGGACGGAGGTCTCCTAATGACGTCGGTCCATTACATAACCAACTTTCTCTCTTCTAGTTTCTGGACATTTGCCCTCATTGTTTGACTCCCAGGGCTATATGCTAATACCTACTTGCCACCTCAATAGACTCTGAGAAATTGGCCAGGCATCCCTCAGTCAATGTAAAGCACCTGCTTAAAAATTACCTAGTGTCTCCAGCAAAACAACAGAGTCTAGGATACCAAAACAACCCACTAAAAAATAGAATTTCTGTTAGAAGAACTGAGGAACCTGCTGTTTTGTTTTTTGTTTTGTTTTGTTAGAATTTACTGATAGCTTTTCTTTCTTTAAACATTTATTTATTTATGTATTTTATATATGTTAGTACACTGTTGCTGTTTTCAGACACACCAGAAGAAGGCATTGGATCCCATTACAGATGGTTGTGAGCCACAATATGGTTGCTGGGAATTGAACTCAGGACCTCTGAAAGAGCAGTCAGTGCTCTTAACTGCTGAGCCATCTCTCCAGCCCAGGAACCTGCATTTTTAACAGGCATGTTTTATCTTCTTTTTTGAGACACAGTCTCATGTATCCCAGACTAGGCTCCAACTCTCAATGCAGCATGGGATAACTTTGAGCTTCTGAAGCCCCAGCCTCCACCTCCTAATTTCTGGTATTATAGGAGTACCACACTCACTCTATATGGGGTTAGGGATACAACCCAGGGCATCCTAAGTCTAAGAATCTCAGCCTGGGATGACAATCACAAAGGGACAGCTTTACCTGGCATCCATCTGGCTCAGCAACAGGGCCAGGCCAGACTTCACCCCTCCTCCCAACTGTGATCCTTACCAGCTAGATAGAGCCCATTGATTTGTTACTAACAAGAAAAATGATTGGGTGCTCTTCAGAGCTAAGTCCTATCCAATCCTAACAAGGGCAACATCCCACAGAGAAATAGGCAGTTAGCCCCCAGTCCCTCGCCCTCTCTTTCACACAGGCCGAAGGCTTCATTTTCATACTGATCATTGGTAGATTCATTGCTGCTAATGATCTACAGTCTTGGGAGCAAGCCACAGAAACAACAAGATAAACATAAAAGATGCTATTCTCGTCAATCGATGAGAGGGGTTAGGAACTGAAATTTGATTATTTTGTCTCTGTGTGAGTCTCTATTGAACTCTGTGTTCCTGGAAATTAAATTCACACTCACAAAGACTTTGGAGAGTTATTCTTTCCTTTCCACTTAGCAGCTTCAAAAAGTGTTTCTTGTCCTAAGAAACTGCACAGTAAGTCCCAACAAAATGTAGCTGTAATTAAAGGTGCAAATGAGCACACACAGGATGCTGGGGAGAACCAGGGAGTTAACAGCACTTACAGTTAAAGCACACAAGGCAGAGATGTCCTCAAATATCCTGGCTCAGAAACTACAAAGTCATTCTTAATACAAGGCACTCTCCAATTACTTTATCCAGAACAAGTAATAAATTATCTGAACTTTGGAGAAGGCAGTATGACCTGAAATGATATGCTGGTGATATATTAGATCCACTAGAGGTCACCTCACAGGATCAGTAAAAACGGGAGGAAAGATCATCATTCTTTATTCCTGACTGTGCCAGTTGGAAACTGCAAGCTTTGTAAGGGCTCTGAAAAATGTATCTCATTGTATCATGGACTTTGTGAATGGAAACCACACAAATGGGGAGGAGGAAAAAATGCCACAAAAAGATCAGACTGGTCGCCTCTGAGTTGCTGTAAACTATGTAATGGCCATGCCATCTGTGAGGTTTTTAAAAGGATAGTTAGTGTCTTGGCTCCAGAACTTGAAGCAATGGCAGTAAACTCTAGAAACCTCCAGGTTTTTTATTTGGTTATTTGGTTATTTGCCTCTCAAGTTTTAAATAGGTATACACTCTTTCTAAATTAACATAGTGCTGTGTGACTGGGAAGAGAAATGTGACCAAGGCTCCAGACGGAGCAGAGCTTTGTACAGGGAGGTGTCAGAGCCTGAGCTGGAAAGGTGGCTTAGTGCTTAGAAGTGCTTGATCTTGCAGAGGACCAGAATTTAGTATCCAGAACCCATGGTAGCTGGCTCACAACCAGCTGTAACTCCAGTTCCAGCAGATCTGACGCTCTCTTCTGTCTTCCACGGGCACCCCTACACTCATACACAAGCATATACCCACACACAGGTGCACACAAGCATATACCCACACCCAGGTGCACACATGCACTCACATAATTCAAAATAAATCTTCGGGAGGGGATTACAGACTTCAGGGCTGGAGAGATGACTCAGCGGTGATGGGTACTTGCTGAACAAACATGAGGTCTTGCATTCAGATTCCCCAGACCAGCATGCACATCTATAACCCCAGTAGTGATGAGGATGGCTGGTGGAGTTAGCTGGGGTTAATGGAACTCCCAGGCGGAGGGTACAAAAGAGACATCACTACCATCAAGGAAACCTGGAGATGATGGACTACTTTCAACAACATCAAAGAGAAACATTTCTCTCTCTTATTCACTTCTTTGCCACAAACCTCAGCCAAGAAAACCTGGCCAAAGACTTGAGATGAGGATGGAACCAGATGTGACTTCACATCTGGTTATCTGACTTCAGCCTTCTCCCAAGCAACAGGCCCAGACTAGGGATTTGATGAACAGGAGCGCCTTTTGTTTTAAATGGAATTTGGTGCTTTGACTCTTTCATCTGACAGCACACAGAGAGTGTGTAGCTTAGGAATGACCAGTTAAGTGTGGACAGTTGTCCATACATTCATCTAAAAATGGTCATATAATTGGAATCAAAATAAAAGGGAAAAATTATTGATGCATGAAAAAATTTGAATAATTTTTCAAAACTAGACTGAGTAAAAAAAGCCAATTGCAAAAGGTCATGTAAGATATTCCATTTATAATGCCATTGAGATGGAAAAATGACCTAACTGGAGAAGACACTAGTGGCCAAGGACAAAGACAGCAGCAGCGTGGCAGAAGAGAAGTGGGCATGGCTATAAAGTACAACAAGAGGAAACTTTGCAGTGACAGAAATAGCAGTGAGATCCAGGTTGTGATACCAGACCCCACCTCACACACAAACCCCACACATGCACTGTCATTAGGAAACGGGGTAAAGAACATGGGGTTTTACTATGTAGCCCAAGCTAGACTCAAATTCACAAACCTCCTGGGTTTACAAGTGTGCACCACCAGGCCCAGCTGTCTGCAACTGCATGGGAATCTATAATTATGTCCAAGTAAAATCAGTTTATTTTGTTGAGACCAAGAGCTGTGTATGCCTAAGTGCACGGAACAAGTGACAAACAGCCTTTGTCAGACACACATTCCACTGACAAGTAATGTTCCATCCAACTCATTTGTGAATCTACTACTGTGATTCTATTGAATAGATTCTGTGAATCTATTGTGAAAAACTCAGACTTTTGCTAAAACATTTGCTGGCTACCTTGACTAGAATGAAGATATTCCACTATTTTTTGGTTCTTATTTGACTCCCCTTTCCTCTACTAAAGCCTCCACGGGATACAGGTAGAAGGGGTTTCCTAACATTTGATAGAAACACACACACACACAAAACCCACACCGATCCCACACACCCAGGAGCCATGTTTGAAAGCAGAGATAGCCAAATGTCAGCTGATTCCTGGTGACGACGTCCACCTCTCAGCCACTCTATGCCTCAGCCATAGGAAACATCATGACTTGTGAATACTTCTAAAAATACCTCCAGTCTTGCCTAAGATCCCAGAGACTCCAGAATCTGTAGTGATGTCCTCACATACCTTACTTTGCCTGTTTCATACTATGTCATTTCATAGATTTGTTCTAGCTTAAATCAAACCATAAATTCTTTCCTTATGGTTTCCCATCAAAAGAGCTGCCATCCTTCCAGATAGGCAACTTTAGAAGGCATTGCTCCAGTCCACTGGACGTAGCTTCACGTATCTGAATCTTGGCTGTGTAAACTTCATTATCATTCCTATGTGTTCCTAGGTCTCAGGCAGACCAGGAAAGAAGTTAATTAACTGTTTGTCCTCACAGATATTTCAAATCACTTACTATTGAACAGCAACTATGTGCCAGACAAGATAGATATCAGACACAGTAATGCTTGCAGCAAAGTCCCTGTCCTCACACAGAACATGATAATACACTACACAGGTACAATCATTTCTGGGGATACAGTTTCTACAATCGGGCAGATATAATAGAAGTGGGGAGAGTTCCTTAGATAAGTGCACGGAAAGGCCCCGTGGTATGTGAGCTGCCATTTAAAAGAGGCCAGATAGTCATGCTGGTGGGAGAGGCAGAAGCAGGAAGATCAAGAATTCAAGACCAGCCTGTGCTGTGTACTGAGAGAAGGGAGAGAGTGAAGAAGGGAGACAGATAGATAGATGAGAAACAACCAGAGAAGAATATTCCATGGCAGAGAGAACATCTAGGAAGAGCCTTCCACTGGACTAAGCTTGATGTGTCAAAGAATCCAAGAGCAGGTGCAGGCGGTGTGTGCTGCCTCTGCTTTGGCCCTCTCCTGCTTCTTGCTTTCTGTCTTTGTACAGTCTGTTGAACCCGACAATGCGGTAAAGGGCCTGGCCCAGATTCCTCTCGGTGCTTGGATGCATGGATCCCCTGTTAGCAAAGCTTTCACTTCTCTGCCAAGCCCGGGGCACTGCTCAGCTGACAACAGTCATTTCAGCCTCACAGAAGTGACCTGCTGGAATTGGCTGTGAGGAGCAGAAGACACGAGGCAGCATGTTCCCCAACCATACACTGGCCAGCTGTCCAGGGCTTCCTGCAGGTACCCCAGGATGACTACAGTGGAGGCTGTGATTCTCATGCCTCACTCACCTTTAAGCCTTGTTTCCAATCAGAGGTTGGAAACACTAAGAATGCAAAAGCCAGCGTCCATCCAACCTGGAGGCATTCTGGAGAGCTGCAGCTGATAAGGGCAATTTCCTTTTTCGAACACAGCTCGGTTTTCTTTCCTAATTATTGGGTTTTTATATTAACTATCTGATATTTATGTGTAAAAAGTTGCTAGGTAAAAGTACGTGTTTAAATGAAGATTAAAAACATCAGAGGCTGTGTGCTGGTTCCAGATAGTAGCTAAAACATTTCCTGATTCAATGAATCACTTCTGGGCTTCTGCTTCTGGGCAGCCATGAACCTTTTGCCAGACCCATGGTTTCTTGCATTACCACATCCCTGCGGTCCACCCTCTGAGCCTGAGCATACCCTTCCACCCCTGACCTTGTCCTCTGCTGGACCTGACAATCCTCAGAGCCTGTGAGCATGTCTCCAGTTGCCAGAGTCTCTCTGGCTCCTGCTGGGTTCTCACTGGGTTTCCAATGCTGCCCATGCAAGGCCTCCAGTTTCTACTGCAGAGGGTCTTCCTAACTGTTAAAATGTACTATTAAACTAGCCACCAAGCCTTCTGATTTTTTTTTTTTAATCCAAATGAGGGATAAGAATAATGCTACTTCTTCTGTAAATTTTACTGGGACTCAACTCAAGTTTAAATTTTAAAAAGGATTTGTGGTTTGGGGGTTTGTGTAGCTGGAGACTACAGAGATAGAATTAAGCTCCAGACCTCCAGGGAATCAACAGTACCAAAGCACATTCATTCTGCCTCCCTTTCTCTCTCCTCATCTTGTCCTTACATCTGCTTCTCCCAATGGCCTCATAGTCTAAGCAGACAGCTCTTAGCATCCATTGGACTACTTACCAAACCCTTGGGGAGAGAGGGCTTCTCTACCAACGACTCCATATCAAGCACCCTAATTGATCTGACAGATAAAGCATGCATCCCATATTAGTCCAGACATAATCACCACGGACAAGTAAACATGATCTAGGATCAGCAAGGCTAGCTCATGTGCCCATTCTCTCCCCCATGCTAAGAGTGGGGCTAGACAAGACAACTATTGAGAGGCTATCACAAAAGAGAATAATAGAAAATCACAGTCTGAAGGTTGTTTTCTAATGCCTATTGCAGGCTTTGTTTGCCAAGACTGGGCTCCCTTCTGTAGAGCCTGAAAATTCTTGCAGTTGCTCCTCTCAAGTGAGCACCTTTCTTTACTGTATGACTCTTCTTTGGACAATGGGATCTTGATGTTGTTTAGATCTGGAATATCTCCTGAAGGCCCATAAATTGATGGTTTGGTACCCATCCTGCAGCCTTGTCGGGCAGGAGTAGAATCTTTAGGAGATGAAGGCTGGAGAAATGAAGTTGGGGCCTAGGGGTATAACCTAGATGTTGGCACCCCAGCATCTCCTTTGCCTGCTGCTTCCTGTATGCTGTGAAGTGAGCAGCTCTGTTTCACTGCACACTCTGCTGCACCGTTCACTGCACTCTCTGCTGCACTGTTCACTGCACTCTCTGCTGCACCGTTCACTGCACTCTCTGCTGCACTGCACTCTCTGCTGCACCATTCACTGCACACTCTGCTGCACCGTTCACTGCATACTCTGCTGCACCATTCATTACACACTCTGCTGCACCGTTCAGCCTTACCACAAGCCCCAAACCACAGAGCCAAACAACCCTAAACCAAAACCAAGAACCAAAACAAACCTTTCCTCCATTTAAGACTAATAACCTTGGGCATTGTATTACAGTCACAGAAAACTAACGCAGCTCTGCTGTCTCCAGCAGGCATGCTCCAGCTACTCGCTGTTGGAACTTTGGGGTTTGTACTATTAGACAGAAAAGATTTAGTTAGAAAAAAAATAGAAAGAAAAATCCTTCGCATCATTTCACATAGTAAATATGACGGAATGAAATAACATGGTTTGTGCCAAAAACTAAAAAGCTCTGTGTGAAAGTGAGGCTACTGTAAGTTATCTTGCTTGACGGTTACCATGCTGGCAGGTAAGTCAAAAGTGCCTAAACCATCAGCAGGAGGAAGGGAGAGAGGGACAGAGGGGGAGGGGGAAAGGGAAGGGGAAGGAGAGGGAAGAGGGAGAGAGATTGAGCAAATTTCCTGAGAACAGTCACTCCAGTTTTCAGCATGAGGTTAACAAGAAAAGTGTGCGTGCTAGGGAAGGGTTACTGTTTTGTAATTTTAACGGATACAGTAATAAAGGGAAGGGCTCAGGGCTCTCACTTGGTTTCTTGACCTTTGCCCACACCTCAGAGTATGTTGAGGAAGTTTTTATTCATAATTATTCTCCTCTTAATCCTTAGCAGTACTCCAGCATGTAGTGGAATTTTAAGAGAACCAAACTTACACACAAATCATGAGTAAACAATTAAATCATGGATCTAAGCTCAAAGAGGGGTCCTGGAAACTGGTTACTACTTCCTGTGCAAAGGCTAAAACTGAGTTTATAAGTATGTCCCACCTCAACCTCAGGCTTGCTCTGTCCTCCCTTGAGAAATTAAGTTTGCCTCACTCAAGTTGTGGGCTCTCCATCTAACCCAAGGACTACAAGAAGCCAAATGAGTTACACTGTAACAACAGGAGAGATGTCTGGTACGCATTTCAGGAACAGGCAAGACCCCACCCAGTGTAGGTTCCAGGGTGTAAAACTACACTCATTTAAAAGTGTTTCTTTCTCAAGGGAAGAAGTGCTCAGGCTCAAGGGAGATGGCTCAGCAGTTAAGAGTACTTGCTGCTCTTGCAGAGGATGTGGGTTTCATGCCAGTTCCCAGCACCCATTTGCGGATTCCAATACCCTCATCTGGTCTCCACAGGCACCTGCACACTGACACACATACAATCAGGCACTCACATAAACACATAAATAAAAATAAAATTTAAAAATAACACAATAAAAAGAAAGCATTGTCAAGGGGCCTCTACTTTTAAAAAGAGTTCACTAGGTGTCCTAGTTAGGCTTACTAATGCTGTGATAAAATCCCATGACCAAAGCCAGCACAGTAGGGAAGTGTTTTCCATAATTCAGCTACTCAGGCACTCAAAGGGCACTGCAGCCATGGTCCAAGAGGCCCAGGCTACTGCTCAAACTAGCAACAGAAACTGGCATCTCATATATGTGGCTGGTTTTGCAAGGATGCATAACCCAAGAGTTACAAAGCCAGTGAAGTCTGGCAATGTAGCAAGATTAGATTCCTTGCAGGGACTCCCGAGAGGACTATGCATAAAGCTGTGAGAGTAAAGCCTACATTAGAATGAAGACTCCAGGATGGTGAAGAAGCCGAGAACATGGGGCATTTGCCAAGGCAAGTCGTGTACACCAACTCAAGAGGCCATGTGGGCTGCATGTGACACAGGTATAGAGGAGATGGTACCCAAGCCTGTTAAAGTCTATATCATGACACCACATGTTCTCAGTATCAAACATGGAGCTATAGTGATTAATTCTACCCTAACGACTTTGCCTTTCTTTGGTTTCATCTATGCCCTTATTCCTCCATTTTGGAATAGGAATTCTGTGTCACTGTATGTTGGAAGTCTATGACTCTCTTTTAAATGTAATAGGGGCTCACAGCTAAGGGACTGTCTTGAATTTCAGTAGAGATTTTGGACAGGTATATTTTAGCAGTATTGGAACTATTAAGACTTTAAGGACTCCAGAAGTCAGACTGGATGCATTTCTCACTGTGAGATGGCCAGGGGACTTTGGAGGCCAGGCATGGAATGTTTCCAGTTAAATCTAAAGTGTTCCCCACAGACTTGTATTTTGGCCAATTGTTTCCCAGATGGTAGAGCTAGTCTAGGAGGTTTTAAAAACTTTGGGAGGCAAAGCCTAGCTGACAGAAAGGGACAGACTTCTGGAGGTAATGCCCAGCCTCTGGTTCCTGTCATGCTCCCTCCGAGTCTGCTTGCTGCAACATGAAAAGTTTGCACCACACTCTCCTGCCATCATGCTTCCCCTGACATGGTGGATAGATCGAACCCTCTAAAAACCATGAGCCAAAGCAGATTTTCTCTTCCTGATCCCACCTGGAGTTATTTCTATTGTGGATTATGGCTACAGAGATACAAAGGTAATTAATACAGATGTAAAATTACAGTTTAATTTAAATGTCAAACATGATCGAGTATGGGAAATATAAAAGGGATGGAGAGATGGCTCAGTGGTTAGGAGTTTAAGATATTATTAGGTTAGGTTTAATATATTATTAAAATTAAAGATGTATATATGCATCTATATATAATGTATATATGGGTATATACATCTTTAATTTTTTTCAGGCTGAATTTCCCACTATTGTGTTTTCTTTTCCAATTCTACTGCCAATTTCCCAAAATCTCACAAAACAGTTTTATTCTAGTCAAATCTCACTACGCCACTTTACAATAATTTAAATTTCATTAAAGACGTCTGGCATCAAGCACAGCAATCACCCCAATTTTTGTTTTTAATGTGCTTCATTTGTTCTTCAACTTCTGACTTTGGCAACAAGAAAATGAAGCACAGACACACACAGAGTAGAGGAAATATCTGCAAATTACGTCAGGGCTTGGTGTCCTGACTGTTTACAAAACTCACAATTCAACAAAAAAGACAAAGGATGCTACTAAATAGAAGATACTAAATAGATAGATGCAACTTAAAAGAAGATACCCAAACAGATAATGAGCACATGAAAAGATGCTTAATATCATTAGCCATTAGAGAAATCTACACTGAAGTCACAATGAGATACCAGTCCATAGCCACTAAAATGTGTGTACACAAAAAAATGACAAACTATAACATATATTAACAAAAATGTAAGTAGAACCCTCAAATACACGTCCAGCAAGAAGGAAAGATTATGCAGACACTTCAGAAAACAATTTGACAGTGTAAACGGATAACCATAGAGTTCTCCTATGACCCACCCATTCAAGTCTAAGGTATGCATCCAAAAGAACTGAAAAACACGTCCACACGAAAGCTTACATATTGAATATTCATAGCAAGCACCATCATTCACAGTAGTCAATAGGTGAGCCACCCAAATGCCCATTAAACGATGACTGGAAACACAAAATGTACTGAGTCCAGACTAGGAGATGTTACTTAGTGATTTTTACATTTACTTATCTACACAGATATATCCTCAAATACATACCATATCTGTGCGTGCAGGCATGTGCATGCACAGCACGTGTGTCGAAGTTAAGGGACAACTTGCAAGAGCACATTCTCTCCTCCTTCCTCTCAGGTCATTAGGATCCCTGGCAAGCGTCCTACTGAGCTATCTGGCTGGTCCCAACTCAACAATTTTTTAATAAGGAGTGAGCACTGAGAAAGAATACATACAGTGCAGTGGAAAAGGACTTGCCTAGCATGCAGGAGGCCTAGGTTCAATTCCCAACACCACAAGGACAGAATAAATAATAATGATGGCGTTCTGATGCCCACTACAATATGAATGAAACCTAACAATACAGTAAAACATCACAAAGGAAAGAAGCCGGTCCTAAAAAGTAACACATTTGACTTCAAATATATGAAATGTCTATAACAGAAAATCCACAGAGATATAAATAGATAAATACAACTCGGGTGCTGAGGGAATTGGCATAACTGCTAATGGGCACATTTTCTTTGTGAAACGTTAAGAAGTGTTCTCAAATTAAATAATAATAAAATTGCCCAACTCTGTGAGTATACTAAAAACCACTGAGTGGTAAACTCTGTAGCATATAAATTTTATTTTAAATGCTGTTTTTTTTTTTAAAAAAAATAGTTTTCTACAGAGAATTAAATTTCCAAGAAGAATTAAAAAGTGGGAAGATGTATTATACATAAGCAGGCCAAGAACAGAGCAGCAAGGGGTTATAGCCCTTTGTTCAGATGGAGATCAGAAGGAGCTCCTGCTCTTGACATACTATAGAAAAACCAAATGGTCTTTATGTTGTATTCAAACTTTACAAAATTAAAACAAGAAAAAAAAAAGAGGGCTTAGGGGAATATCTCTGTCAGTAAAATGCTTGCAAACACAAGGACCTGAGTTCAATTCTCAGAACGCATATAAAAATGCTAGGCACAGTGGAAGGTACTTGTAACTCCTGCGCTCATAATGCCAAGGCAAGGAGGTCCCTGCGGCTCACTAGCCAGTCTGTGCAGCCCAGTTAGTGAGCTACCGGCCAGTGAAAGGTCCTGTCTCAAAAAGGAGCTGATGGAAATACCCTCAGAGTGACACCCAAGGTTGTCCTCTGGCCTTCACAGGCACATCCACACACACCTGTACATACACATGCACACACACCTGTATACACACGTGCACACACACCTGTATACACACTGCACACACACCTGTACATACCTGTATACACACATGTACACACACCTGTATACACACGTGCACACACACCTGTATACACACATGCACACACGCACACACCTGTATACACACGCACACACACACAAGCATAAAAATGGAGGGAGAAGAATGGGTGGAGTAAGCTTCTATCATATGAAAATCAAAGATGGGGCATTTGGACTCAGTATATTGGGTTTATCTATCCAGGCTAATTACTGACCCTGACATGTCCTGACTCTTTAGGTCCGCTTAGATATAAATCCCCCCCCCCACACCTCTGTGTAGACAGGAGCTTTTGCAGCTCAGCCTAGCCTTGAACTCACTATGTAGTTAAGACTGGCCTTCTTGAATTCCTGATCTTTCTGCCTCCACCTCCCAAATCCCAAATCCTGAGATTACAAATGTGTGACACCACACCTGACTAAGATGCCTTGTGATTTTTTTTTCTAGACATGCCAAAACAGAAACAGCATATAGATGTAAGGTAGCTGGTATTATGTTACTGTTGTCTGCAATTATGGTTAACCAAAAATTATTCTATATAATTATGAATTATGAGCACAAGCTAGCGTAATACATCACTTGTCAAACATTTAACTAGGAAACTCTAAGAATCATCTAGCTAGTATCAAAGCCGCAAATATATGTTTCTATCAAGTATCATGAACATCACTTGTATGCCATGTTAATTTGCTGGAAAACTATAAAAAAAAAAACAAGCAAGAGGCAAAATGGTGTTTATCATCTATCTGTTGAACAGATTCAACAACCAAATCCTCCCCTCCCTCCCTCCCCTCACCCTATCCCCAACTGTCCAAATCAAAGCAATGGTCTCTTACACGCTCGGCAAGCACTCTACCTAATTGAGCTGCATGTGCCTTCTTCCTACTTGTCCTTTAAGATGACTGCTTTAGGGCTATGGAGATGGCTCTGTGGACAGGAGTGTTACTCTAAAGGCATGAGGACCTGAGTTCAGATCCCAGCACACATGCAAAAGGCCAAGCTGTGATCCTAGTGGTGTGGGGGAAGGAGGGCAGAGACAGGAAGATAGCTGGGGCTTCTTGGCCAGCAGCCCAGCTGCAGGTTCAGTGAGAGACCCTGTTTTGAAAGAATAAGACAAAGGGTCATCAGTTTCATGGTGATTCACTATACACCATTATAAGTATAGGGACCCGCACAGGCTGCCATTAAAAAATAAACAAATGGGCTGCAGAGATGGCTCAGTGGTTAAGAGCTCCGACTGCTCTTCTGAAGGTCATGAGTTCAAATCCCAGCAACCACATGATGGTTCACAACCATCTGTAATGAGAGGAGTCAGATCGAGTGGGGCCAGAGCGAGCAGGGCCAGAGCAAGAGCTGGAGAGTTGGCTCAGGGAGGTTAAAGGCACTGACTGCTCTTCTGCCTGAGTTCAAGTCCCAACTACACGGTGGCCATCTGATTAGACTGGATGCCCTCTTCTGGTGTGTCTGAAAAGCAGTGTACTCATATACATAAACTAAATACATCTTTAATAAATAAATAAATAAATAAATAAATAAATAAATAAATAAATGCATAGATTGGATGGCTTGAACAATGTTTATTTCTAACAATTCAGGAAGCTAGGAAGTCCCAGATCAGATGCAGTGTGGGCAGGTTCTGAGGAAGGCCCCCTTCCTGATTTATGGACTATTGCCTTCCTCCTACGTCTTCACAAGATGAAGAGACAGAGTCTGTGAGCCCTTTGGCACTAAACCTGATCTCATCTAAACCTTCTCCAAAAGACCTACTTCTTACAGACCACCACACAGGGATTATATCTGTAATATATGAATGCAGGAGGCTGTGGGGATCCAGCAAATATTCAGTGCATAAAAGTTGGCAAAGGAGGCCAACTTAAAAATGAGAACCATTTATACATCATGGCTTGGCAGGAGGAAGAAAAGCTGATCTCTGTATTTTAAGACACTTTAAGATAAATTTCAGTGTAGAATACTTACACACTGGCTATTGTTTGCAGTGGTGACTTTAATGGGAAATTCATTTTTTAAAACTGTCTCCCATGCCTCCAAGGATAACAGGCACAGGTGACAAGTGATCTGGGTAAGAGTAGCTTAGGGTAATAGTCAATCGTAACTACTGACCTTTCTTAGCCAAAGCAACAAAGAGAAATGCACCTCTGTGGGTATCTTCATTGTGAATCCAAAGGGACTGGGAAAAGAAAGATCAGTCCTGCGGAGTTCCGTTTTTCATTTGTTTGTTTGTTTTTGTTTTTCAAGATGGGGTTTCTCTGTGTGGTCCTAGCTGTCCTGGAACTCCCTCTGTAGACCAGGCTGGCCTGGAACACAAAGATCTGCCTGCCTGTGCCTCCCAAGTACTAGAATGAAGGGCATGTGCCACCATGTCCTCCGAGTTCTATCCTATTGGAAATGGCCACTCCAAATCCTTCTGAGTCTTTCATTTCTAGTTGTTGACTCTAGAGGTGGTGTGAGCCACCTACTAGGGACCTAAATCATGTGATTCTCTTCCAGGATTCCCATGTAACTGAAGGCATCCCAAAATGTTGTATCATGATGACTGAGAAACCCTCATTTACTCAGATCCCCAAAAGGCACAGTATTTGAGCAATTCTTGAGTCATTTTGAGCACGGTAAATAGTATTCCAATGACTGAAACATTCCAGTTATCCCAAGTCACTGCGACATTTTCCAGCTAGAGTTCTAAAAAGGTGCTTGAAGTCCTGCAAGACAGCAGAGCACGGAAAGTATTCCTGAGTACTAATGAGTCTCAGGCGGCCCAGGGAAGAGAGGTCTAGTGGAGGGTTGTAAAGAGTGTTTGTAAGAGAGGAAAAGTAAAGAACCACCCATTGCCTGTGTTTGAGATGGGAAGTAGGTACACTAAGTCATGGCTAATCTATCATTAGACAGTACTCCATCCTCCGAAGACTATACCTTCCTCCTCCTGCTCATCGATGACTTCCCTCTATTTGTGGACTTTGGAGCTATATTCCTAAGTTTGCATGCCTTGCATGTAACTGGACATAGCTTTGGACCATAAGTACTGATCCTCAACTGGTATTTCCAGGAAAATCTCATGTACATTGATTTGTTTGAATGAATCTGATAGATCCTTCTAGAACAATGAATCAAGAACAACCACAAAAAGTAAGCTCACAGGACAATGTTACAATTCAGCTATGTTTTCAAGGAAACATGAAATGCTATCTATATTTGTATTTTCTGGAAATAGAATAGAGCAAATAGATTTCTTAGTAGGTCTAGTCAGGCATAACCAAAGATCAAGGGGAAATGAGTCTTTTTTTTTAGACCTATCCGTGAAGGCAGTTTTGCATGTCACTCACAAGTGCTGTGTGGGAAAGAACTGAAATAAGAGCCTATTTATCTAAAAGTTCCTGAATCCAGTTCAAGAAAAGACAGGAAAGAGAAAAATACAGAGAGAAAGCAGAAATAGCATATCAATGCCCACTGTGCACTATGTCTATCTTACATTCCAGTAATACTTAACTTTTTTTTTTTTTTTTTTTTTGGTTTTTCGAGACAGGGTTTCTCTGTATAATACTTAACTTTCTAAATTCAATCCCTGAAAAAAAATTTCAACACCAAAGTTGCCATGGGGGAAAGCGCTTTCTCTCTCTCTCTCTCTCTCTCTCTCTCTCTCTCTCTCTCTGTGTGTGTGTGTGTGTATGAGATGTGTACATTTGAAAAACCCAAAGTCATTTTTTCTGCCTTTCCCATTAATATACATTTTAAGAGAAGCAATATTGGAATTTTATTTTTTGCATAGTACTTTTGCATAGTAAATGTTTAGTTAGTGATTGTTAAATGAATCTCAGAAATATTTGGAACCTAGGGTTTTATTGTGTAAGTGTTTACTTAGCAGTCCACTTGAAAACACACATCTAGACAACGTCACAGAAACCTCTGAAATGCTCCATGACAAAAAGTGGAAGCCAGCCATTACAACAGAATAGTCAAGAAGGATGACAACTTGAGAAAGTATGAAGAGAAATTCCACACATTATTTTTTTCCAAATATAGTCTTTTAATATCTCAGATCTTTGTTTCCATGGAAATCCCCAAGTGTCTAGGAAATATAATTTATTCTGACTTTGAAACTTTGACCTCTCCACAACATCCACACATAAATGGTAATCTTTTCTCATTCTTACAAATTTCACAACAGAGAATTTAAGCCCATTTGCTAGTGTCCATTGTGCTTGCCAAACCTCAATGGAGCTCAATTGTACTGTTTACTATTTAAAGAGCTGCTCTAGAGAGCAAGAACCATTTAAGAGTGGGGGGCGGGGGAAGAAAGGTGAGTCTCACGCTAGCCCACACATATTTTACTAGCCATTGCACAAGAAATTACAAGAACAGTAATTCTTTCATCCTTCTTAGGTCCTGAAGCTCTTTTTGAAAACCGATTCAGTGCCCTGTAATCGAGTAGCGGAGTTCATTTTGGTCAATTTATTTTTTTAATCCCCTCTGAACAGGGGAAGAAATCTATAATCTATTGTGTGTGGTTTGAGACATTTGTGTTTTCTTATCTCTGTTATGCACTTAAAACACAGGTGCAGGAGTCCAGTGGGTTCCGTTTTACTCAGAGATTGTAAAATTATCTGAAGACAATGTAAAGTTTAACTTCACACGCTCTTTTTTAAAAAAAACAAGCCCAGTCTCTGTTACTAGAAACAAGCCAAAATTGACACGTAAAATAGAGCTCTTTCAAAAATAATTATCATATATATATATATATATATATATATATATATATATATGAAATAGTAGTCAAAAATACATCTTTGACTGATTGAGTTAACATTCCTTCATCAGTAACAAATTCCCCCCGGAATCGTTGCTCCTATTTGTAAACAAGAGCTAGAGGTAGCGATGCTCCTGGGCACCAGAAGGTAAGCGATGATGCACAGAGTCTGACGCTTTGGACAAGGGCTGTCTGGACAGGTCTTTCGCCAGAACCCCGCACTCTACCATCCTGCCAAGAGAAGCCCTGTCCCAACTCTTCTGCTTCCAGCCTCTGGGCTGGAGGTGACCTCCCTCGCTTAACTTAAACCTCCTTCAACTCCCCGCACATGGCCAGGCACCCCGCACCCCATGGCAGCTCTTGTGTCCTCGGGGAAGCCCGGCCCGTTGGTGGCCCCGCGGGTTGGCTTACCGAGCAGCGAGCCAATGAAGATGACGACCTGCACCGTGGTGGTGAACTGGCGGTACAGCTGTGCCTCGCTCAGCTCCCCGAATGCGCTGCGGTTGGCGCCAGCCTCGGCGCCCGACGTGTTGCGCGGGTGGCTGGTGTTCGGTGACACCCAGCTGCTGTTGTGCCCCATAGCGAAGCCGGGGACTTACGCTCCCCCGCTTGGCCTCCGAGCCCAGCGCACAGCCGCTCCTGCCCCGGGCGCGGAGGAACCGACGCTCGGGAGCCAGGCAGCGTCCTGCAGAGCCGGGCGGCCGGCTAGCCCTTCACGTCTGCTCATCGCCTAGCCAGCCGTCCGCGAGGAGGGGTGGGAGGGAGGCGCGGCCGCGCCCCATTCCTGCTCCCCCCTGGGCCCGTCAGCAGCCACATGGAGGCGGCACGGTCACAGCGCATCGCTGGGCCCTCCTCCCGAGGGGGGGCGGGCAGCGCGACCAAGCCCACCCAGCACACACATCGGTGGCTGCGGAGGACCCCGCGCACGCTCTGGTCCTCTCTCCCTACTGGGAAAGGAGCATTTGGCTGAAGCTATATTTCAATGCGCTGGCTTCGAGGCTGGGGCGGTGCGAGCCCCCATGAAATGCCCCAACCAGTGATCATAGCTGGGAGGGTGGGAGCTAGACCCCGTGGGCAGCCAAGGCTGGGCATCAGGCCCTGAGTATACACAGCCTGGCTCCGCACACTTGGCTGAGCGCCAGGACTCCGAGACGCTCAGCTGGGGTCCAATCCCTCCTCCCAAGGCTGCCTGGACCCCTGGAACCGGCTCTGCA
Source organism: Rhynchomys soricoides (assembly GCA_019843965.1). Taxonomy (NCBI): domain Eukaryota; kingdom Metazoa; phylum Chordata; class Mammalia; order Rodentia; family Muridae; genus Rhynchomys; species Rhynchomys soricoides. The sequence continues at coordinate 6,304,708 of JADRCH010000088.1, forward strand.
GCCCCCTTTGCCTCTACAAGCTGCCCCCACCCTTGGCCTCAGCCCTCCCACCCCCACTCCAGGTCGGTTCTTGGCTTGGACAGATTGTCGTGACCTAGCAGGGACCAGGTAGGACGCCCCAGGGGCAGTGGCGCAGCCCGCTCCGCAGCCGGGCTCCCAGCGCGTTCCTGGGGCAGTCGGGGCCGCGCGGCAGGCAGGCGAGGTCACGTGACGCACGACCCACCCACCCCCCTCACGCTGCTGGGGAGGGACGTAGCGCCATTTTGCCCCAGTGGAGCGTGACTTCGTGGCGGGGGCGCGTGGGAGGCGCGCAGTTTCAGTGTCTGACTGCTGAAGGATGCGCTGCCAGCTGCGCTGCGTTTGCTGCTGTGGTTACTGCCCCAGCGTCCTTAGAGGTTCAGCCTGCAGGCTCTAAGTCATTTGCCACTGTCATCTGAGCAGGGAGCCCAGCCTCGGGGCCCTTCGTCAAGCCAAAGCCTTCGAATGGTGGACTACAGGAACCCACTGATGGTTTGTTTCCCAGGCCCTTTCATTGGGCCTCACCTCCACAAGGGACACTCCTAATGAATTCAGCGATGAAGACTTGGAGGAGGTTTCCTGCAGCTTGATGTAAAGAACTGGGAAGTTGGGATAAGCCAGCAAACAAGAAGAAATAGTAAAGCAGGAGGAGCGAAATGGAGAGATTCCCAGAGAGAGAGCAAGGGAAGAAAAATGGAGAAGTGAGCCGGGCATGGTAGTGCATACCTCCAATACCAAAGTTCTGGAGGGAAAGGCAAGAGAATCAGGAATTTGCTCCAAAATAAATTGGTAGGCTTGAATATGTGAGACCTTTCACAGAAAAAGAAAAAAAAAAGCAGAGGTCACCTTGATCCCCAAATTTGAGACACACATGCCTTATGAAAATACAGAACCAAGGACAAGGTGACATCAGTTTTACAGTCACGTCTTAGGTGAATTTTCCACTGACTACAATGACGAATGAGTCAAGGGTAAGGTTTTTATATGACATGATGTTGGACATCACTTAAATGTTATACTTTCTGGTTAGTGCGTAACAAATTCACAAAATTCAGTGGCTTGAACAACCTATCGCGACAGTAGTCCAGTCAGTGGCAGAGTCTGGAATCTGGAGGCTATTCGTAGCTGGCAGGAGATACTGGCTTTAACTTAGAAGTCAGCTGCAACTGTCCTCTGAATGATCTACACGTGGCCTTATGTAGCTGCTTAGCTTCCTCATAGGCGAGGCTGTTCTTCAAGTGAGGACATGCAGAAGCTACATTGATTTTTATAAGTCATTTTAGAATCTACATGGTATCATGTCCACTGCACTAGATTTGTTGAAGCAGTCACAAAATAACACTGCATTTAAGCAGGCAACCCTCAGGGGTGTCGGTCACTAGTAAGATAAACATGTAGAATATGGAGCATGATATTGCAGTCATTAAATAGAAATATGTCAAAAGAGTTTCCTATTGAAAAAACTTTTCTTTTAATTTAGATATTTTTCCCTAGGATTGGGCATGACCAGGTCAAAAACCCAAGAGGTTGTCCTGATTTGCTTAGGCTACTGTAACAAAATGCTCTATAGCAAGCAGCTTATAAACAAGAAGATTTTGTTTCTGGTAGTTCCAGACTGGGAGGTCTGAAATAGGACTAAAGCTTGTATACGTGAGAACCTGCTTCCTCTTATCTCTTCGTTTGTGTTCAGAATTCTTGGATTTTAATATTCTTAGACATTTATTTAAAAGCAGGAAGGGTCCTGGGTAGCAGGGGAAAAAAATATGGAACCGGGTTTAGGATACTCGCAAAGTCCAGCGGGATAGTTAAGTTAGGCAGGTCCTATGGCTGTCGTTTTCCCTCCTTCCTCCTGACCCCCATCTCGCAGCACATCCCCAAGTGCTCTTGTGTGGCTTTTACTGAAGGGAGAGAGAAGAGACGGTTAGAGAGACAAGTGTTTTCTAAGCCCTGTGGTAGGTGACTTCCCATCTCCAGTAGGCAGTTCTGTATTTCTATGTAGCTAGCCGTGTACCTATAGTCCTGTGCCTATAGTTCTTTGCCTGTAGTTGGTGGTTTACTGTGCAGACATTACTCATGTTGACAGTTTCCCATTCCCTTCTTCTAGACACAGAAAACAGTCTTTCTCAACTGCCCTTTCAAGTAAGCAAGGCCACATGACTATTATGACTAATGAAATCTGAGCAGAAATGACTGAGGTGTTTGTAGGCTGAGACAGTGAAATGCTATTTCTGATTACCCAGTCCCTTTTCTGCCCAGCCACAGTGGTTGGGAAAGGAATCTTGTTCTGAATGGAACTGCTTAAACACAGAGCAGCCTCTGAGTCACCACATGGGAGGACTCATGTCCTGGAGACATAGCCACTCGCAATAAATTTTGTGTGAGCAAGAAATAAACATTTTTGTACTAAGCTACAGCTATCTTTACAGTTACTCCGTCTTACAGCACAACCCAGCCTGTGTGGGAGACAGTCATGGAAACAGGCCTGCATATTTAAGGGAACATTATTTATGTGCATAGCAGGTATTAAGTCGGACATTTTTTAAAAAATCTCTGTGCATATTGGTAGTGGCGATAGAACGTTCTTGGTCCTCAGGAAATGAAAGTAATACTGGATAACAGAGCCTCTAAGAACCTTTGAATTAAGCTGCTGGGCTTTTCCTGTCCAAACCGTGTCAGTCTCTGATAAACTTACTTCATTTAAATGGCTTTTTGGAGAGTATTTAAACTTAATATGGGTGATAAGCCATTTCTCTTCTTCTGGGAACCTAGACTGTCTTTTAACACGGGCAAACATACAAACCTTCTCAAGAACACAGAGGCCAATATAGCCCAAGGGGCAGTGGGGGGAAAGGGAGCAGAGCATGAATAGTGTTCCCTCAAACCCGTGTGTGACTGTCCGTACCATCTCCCACCTTCGTTACCTCTGTAAACCTGGTATCCTCCTCCATCAATAGACATAGGGGGGAAGGAGCCGTTTGGGGACGCTTTTTGAGGAGACTACAATACTGAATTAATAAATACCTCAGGGTCAGGTATGTTGAACTTCACTATTAGATCAAGTCTTGTTTATTAAAGAAAACAAATACCACAGAGGGAAGAACATTCCCTTTCCAACATGTTAAAGCATTTTGTCTGTAGGCTTCAGGAAATATTATTTAGCAGACCCTGTATTTCCCTTTTGTGGATTTGGTCTCCAAAATTGCATGAGAATCCCCAGGTCCTCGTGTAAGACATTGCGGGACCCTGCCCCCAGTTGGGTTTGATTGGTAAATAAAGTTGCTTGTGGCTAATGACCGGGCAGAGAGACAGAGGCAGGACTTTAGCATTCTCAGGCAAGGGACTGAGGAAGGAGCCAGAGCAGAGATAGTCGCCATGCCAGGAAAAAAGTAGAAGCCATGCCTGAGGACAGAGAACATAGCCGCCATGTAGGTGCTCGGGAACTCAGCCTGAGAGGCCTGCAGGTCTGGGTCCAGGGCAGCCAAGATGAATGTAGGTTTTAATTAGTGATGAATCGGGAATATGGAAATGTAGTTTAACCATGTGCAGGTTTGGAAGTGGCCCAGCTATTGAGCTGTTTTAGGCATATCAAAATATAAAGGCTGTGTGTGTGTGTGTGTGTGTGTGTGTGTGTGTGCATGTGTGTGTGAGCGCGCGCACACGTGCGTGCGTGTCTTTCATTCAAGAACCTGGAACATTGGGGTGGGTAGTGAGAAGCACCACCGCCACTGCTGGAACGATTTCAGTAGAGTTGCTTGGGTACAGCAACATCCCCTCCCCCACCAAAAAAAAGAAAGAATCCCTTATTTTTCTTGCTTTTTTTTTTTTTTAAATTGAGGGAAGATACTTATAAAGAGTCTTTGGTAGTAGCCAGGGCTGATCTTGCACTGACTTTGTAGCCAAGGACAAACTTGAACTTCTGATCCTCCTGCCTCCTGATTGCTGGAATCACAGACACCATACCAGGCAAGTTACTTTTCAATTAGCAAAGGGCACAGTAGCTTTTTGTTTAAAAAAAAAAAAATGCTTAAAATTTAGGTGTCCATAATCATAAATATTCCAATGTTCTATAACTTTCTCAGAGTCAGGTATGATGCCACACACCTTTAACCTCAGCACTCAGGAGGCAGAAACAGGTGGAACTTTGAGGTCAAAGCCAGCCTAGTGTAGATAACAAGTTCTAGCCCAGATAGAGCTGAATAGTGAAAACGCCGTCTCATAAAGGGTAGTAATATTAACATATATCTTCACATATTCTAAACTATCCAAGTATTATCAGTTGGGGAATGGTTCCCCATAGATCTGAATCTACAAATATGTTTTAGCAGCCTTTGCAAAAAGCCTTTGTAAGGACTTGCTATTAAAATTCTCAAGGATATTACAGAAATAGAAAACCTCAAAAGTCCCATACACACCAATGTCTCTGTCTCTGTCTCTGTCTGTCTGTCTCTGTCTCTCTGTCTCTCTCTCTCTCTCTCTGTGTCACACACACACACACACACACTCACATACAGACATGTACTGATCATAAAGCAACCCCTCCCCCCCAGTACCAGGGATTAAAGCAAACGCCTTGCACATCTTAAGCAAGCACCCTATTGCTGCATCACAGCCCCAGCCCAGCCCAGTTTCTAATAGTAAATTAAAAATGTCCATGAATCCTGTCATCCTCGGGTGGTCTTAGGAAGCCACAAAGTTGTTGGATTTTTTTTTTTGATACTTCTCAACCCTTTCTTGGAGCTCCTCTGTTACTGTAAAATTCTGGATCTAGCACATTCTTTCCTGTGTTTCTGTTTGTGATAATATGTCCTTTGAAGATAAATTTGATTTCTTTGTCAGAGTAGAAGGTTATCGAGAACCAATTCTGGTGAATTGAGTGATCAAGACAGTATTATCTCCTTCAGTCAGAGATGACTGACGGCTGTGATTCAGAACCTAACTGGGAAGTTATCTCCTTCAGTCAGAGGTGACTGACGGCTATGATTCAGAACCTAACTGGGAAGCAATGGCATAGCTTTGGAATAAAAGGATATACTTAATTTATTCCAAAAGTTAAAAGGCAAGACTCATAAATTAATGTCCATAATCTGGCAGTGCAATGTTAGGGAAAAAAAATCTCTTACATTCTAACAGACTGGAACTTCTACTGGACCTCACAGCCAGAGCAATTACTACGCCCGAGGTTACTTAAGCTCGCTATCCTGCTGTGCACTCTGCCTGTTTAACCTGCCCTTAGAATAGTGTAACAACCGACAGTTTTTGCCTTGGATTCGCCCTGTAATCAACATTTACAACCTAAGTTAATGCATCACTGCAATCTTACACACTCCTCCACTATCCTGACCAGAGTAATGCACCCCTGTTCTAATATACATCTGCAGAAAGCAGCAAAAATAGATGTTGAAAGCAATCTTCTAAAAAAACGAACATTCACCATAAATGCTGTATCCAGCGCAGGCTGTTGCTTGCTGCACAGATGTTACTTGGGTGCTGTGGCGTCTATGGCTTACTCCCTTATAAGACTCCATTAAGATTTCCACAAAGTATCACTCCTTCCCTGTGGTGTTTTCTGTACTGTTCAATAAAGGCAAGGCAAGGCAAGCCCTTTACAGGTGACAGACACAGGGACAGGGACGGATTCACAAGACCCCTTCGGGTAGGCACAGATTCAGACTCACATAGCAGACAGGATAGAAACAGGGAGTGTGAAGGTAAGATTTCATATCTACGCTTGCTCTTGGTTAAATGACACCTGGAGGAAGTGCTTCGATTTCTTTCCTTAATGTGATACCAATATATTATTGGTAAGTTGGAGTTTATTATTAATGAGTTTAAACCAGCCACACGTAAATATGAGTGCCCACAAATATCAAGATGGCAATAAGGCTGTAGGTAATTTTTATTGTGTACTTCTGGAGCCGCAGGAACAGCCTTGTGTCTCCTTGTCTGGCTGCCAGGCCACAGAGAGCCTTTACCTAGCAAAAGTGAAAGGGGGGAATAATTCAAAAAAAAGGTATCCAGAAAAATAATGGCTAAAACCTCTATAATTAACAACAACAAAAAATATTGATCTTAGAGAAAATTTACACTAAACCTTGTCATCACTAAACTTAAGAATCTCATCACAGGAAAGAAAAAAAGAAAAATCTTAAAAGTAGACAAAGAGACACACAACGTTTCTTATAGAAGAAAAAATCATTTGAATGACATCACATTTCTCACTGAAACCATCACAGGCCAGAAAGAAGCAGCAGAGACACCTACGCAAGATCTGCTCAGCAGAATCAGGGAAATGCTCGTGAATTCCACAATGGTTAATAGCAAATCCCGCATGGTTAAAATGGTTGTTACCAAAAGACAAAATTCTGGAGGGTGGGTATGCCAAGAAAGAACTCTTACACACTATCCGTGGGAATACAGGTAGTACAGCCGTTATGGAAAACAGGATGACAGTTTAAAAAATACGATTAGAAATAGAACTACTATAAAATCATGTAATCCTGCTACTGGGCATATTCCAAAAGAAATGAAATAAACCACTCTTTCAAGGCACCTGTACTGCCATGCTTATTGCTGCTCTGGTTCACAATAGACAAGATACAGGAGCCACCTAGGCATCCATTAATGGATAAATAGATATAACATAGAATAGTCATATAACAGAATCTTATTCCACCATAAAAGTAATGAAATTCTATCATTCCTAGAAGCATGAATGAATGAACCTGGTGGAGATTGAGCTAAGAAACAGTAATGAGAAAGCTAAAGACGTTCATCTCACCAAAGTAGAGTAGACTCGTGGTAACTAGAGTCGAGAAGGGGGGGGGAGACAGAGGGCAGTTGTGGTGGCTAGAATGAAGATAACCTCCATAGGCTCATATGTTTGAATGCTTGGTCTCCAGTAGGTAGAATGATTTGGGAAGGTTTAGGAAGTGTGGCCTTTTTGAAGGAGGTATGTCACTGAGGGTGAGCTTTGTGATTTCAAAAGTCCATTTCATTCCCAGTTAGCTCATATTCTCTCTCCCTCTCTCTCTCTCTCTCTCTCTCTCTCTCTCTCTCTCATTATCTCAAGATGTAAATTCTCACCCACTGTTCCAGGGCAATGTCAGCCTCCCTGCTGCCATGCTCCCAGCCATAATGATCATGGACTCTTAACCATCTGTGACCATGAATCCTCAAATGCTTCCTTTCATTCATGGCCTTGATCATGGTGTTTTATATGGCAATAGAAGAGTAACTAAGACAAGTTAAGTAGCATAGAAAAGCTGGGAGATGTCTAACTGGGTGAGTACTGTGGTGTACCTCTAATCCCAACACTGAAGGTACAAAGACAGAATTCCCAGAGTGTGCTGGCTAGCCAGACAAGCCAAAATGGCAAGCTCTGGGTTTAGCAAGAGACCCTTCCTCAATAAGGTAAAGAGTAATCAAGAAAGACCGCCAACCTTGGGCCTCTGCACACACGTGAACATGCATACACATGCACATAAATAACACACAATTTTTAATATTCTACAGCCTAATAGGTTAACTCAGGTAGGCAACAAAACTGTATATTTCCAAAATATCTAGAAAAGAGGATGTATTAGTCAGGGTTCTCTAGAGTCACAGAACTTATAAAAGGGCTCTATATATTAAGGGAATTTATTGTAATGACTTACAGTCTGTAGTCCAACTAACCCAACAATGGGCAGCTATAAATGGGAAGTCCAAGAATCTAGTAGTTACTCAGTCCCATGACTAGTTGTTTCAGCTGTCTTCTGTATAAGCTGGAATTCTGAAGAAGTAGGTTTCAACAGATGTGCTGGCAAATAAGTGCAAGTAGCTGAAGAAGTCTTCCTTTTTCCAAAGTCCTTATGTAGGCCTCCAGCAGAAGGTGTGGCCCAGCTTAAAGGTGTGTGCCACCACACCTGGATCTAAAACTTGCTATGTCCCATACTGACCTTGAACTCAGAGATCTGCTTGCCTCAGTCTCCTGGGATTAAAAACATGTACTACCTTGCCTGGGCCTAAGCTTTTTATGGCCACTATGCCTCAAGATCTGTATGTCAAGATCCAGGTCATAAACCTGTGTCTTCCAGTCTCAAGATCTGAATCACAAGTGTGTCCTCCATTTCTGGATTGTAGTTCATTCCAGATGTAGTCAAGTTGACAATCAGAATGGCCATCACAGAGGATCTTGGGTGTTCCTAACACACACACACACAAAATGTTCAGTGTTTGAGCTGGTGGACACCTTGATCTGGTCCTGCACCTGTCACCATGCTGCACTCCATAAATATGGCAACTATTTTATGCCAAATAAAAACTTTTAAAATACCCTTTTTCATAATTGCTGAAAGAAAGGAATGATTGACTGAGTTCTCAATCCAGTGTCAATGTCCTTCAGAAATGAAGGATTTTGCACCACAAAGGAAAGAAGGAATGGACAGAATGAAGGAGAGGACTTAAAGAATAAGAAAATCTCCAAGTATGCTGAGAAGCTTGGGACTTCAGACAGACAAAAACACTCTTATCAAGCAGGGTATTCTTTGAAATGTATGTTTGAAATGTATGTTGAATGTATGTTACATTCTAAACCTGCTGAAATGATCCTTTACTGAACATACAGAAACCCAAAGCAACCTGCTAACCTTGTTTAGATTTTGGATTAATCAACCACTGCAAATAGAGGAATTCTTTTATCAGCATGTTAGGATATAGCAGATATATGATGCACTTCACTTTGATGGTTAGTGCAGGGCTTTAACTTCATTTCCTTCTGCTTCGCCTTGATTTGGATACAGCCTAAGGCCTTATACTTGCTAGGCAGGTGCTCTGCTAAACTATAACCCTAACCCTGATAACAAGTACCACTGAGAGGCTTAAAAAGACAGCATAACTCACTCCATCTTGATTTTCAGATTCCATTTTGTGCCTGACCTACTCTGAGGGCCTGGGGACCTAAAAACTCCTGGACTGAAGGTGCAGACTGTTCCAGGAACTAACCACATCCTTGACCAGCCTCGTGTAACATCATTGTTCTGCAAGCCTTGATGGATTGCAAGCCTTGACGAAGTTCTCAAGCCCCAGTTCCCAAGCCCCCACCTGCTCGCGGTTTTTGCCCTTAAATATTCAATCATTTCTGCCCTCAGGATCACCATTTCATGGTGGTCCAGCTCGAGCTGTCTAATTAAAAATACTTCTTTGCTAATTGCATCAGTGTCGTGTCCTGTCAGTCTCATGGGGGTCCCTAGTTGATGGTTCTACACCACAAAATGGACATTTAGCTTCCCTGGGATCCCACTCTCCACCTCCTCAATTAGTCTTGGCCACAGGCAAGCACTTATTCTCTATTACTAAATGTGTGTTTCTTAGTATATCACAGGAATGGAATCATTGAGCAGAACTGTACAGGTACATGCTTAACGTGTGTGTGCATGTGTGTATTAGTCAGGGTTCTCTAGAGTCACAGAAGTTTTGGGTAGTCTCTATGTAGTAAGGGAATTTGTTGATGACTTACAGTCTGTAGTCCAACTCCCCAACAATGGTCAGCAGCAGCTGTGAATGAAAGTCCAAGGATCTAGCAGTTGCTCAGTTCCACAAGGCGTGCAGGGGAAGAAGAGTGAATCTTCCTTCTTCCAATGTCTTATGTAGGTCTCCAGCAGAAGGTGTGGCCTAGATTAAAGTTGTGTACCACCACAACTGGATCTGGGACTTGCTTTGTCCCAGGCTGACCTTGAACTCAGAGATCTCCTTGCTTCAGTCTTCTGGAATTAAGGGCATGTGCTACTTTGCCTGGGGCTAAGCTTTTCATGACCACTATACCTCAAGATCTCCATGCCAAGATCCAGGTCAGAAACTTGTGTCTTCCAGCCTCAAAATCTGGAACACAGGTGAGCCTTCTAATTCTAGATTGTAGTTCACTCCAGAAATAGTCAAGTTGACAACCAGAAATAGCTACTACAGTGTGCAAGTGTTTATATATGTGTGTGTGCATGTGTGTGTTTGTATAAGTGTGTGTGTGCCTGTGCGCAAATGTTTATATACATTCATGTGTCTGTCCGCCTGTGGGGCCCAGGGTGTTGTGCATGCCTAACCATAAAACTCCAGCTCAAATGTTTTTAACTAAAACAGGATGATATACCCAAATAGGAAAGTGAAGTCCGTAAAATTTACAGAAGAAAAAAATAGATTTTAAAGATTTGACAACAGAATATGATTTACAAAAGAAAAAAAATTCATTGGTACCAAAAGTAACGACTGTTCTCTGGAAAGCACTTGTCAAGAGAATGAGAAGGTGTGCTGACAGTCACATATATGATAAAGAATGCACATCAAGAATATATAAATAGCTCTCTAAACTCAATTATAAGACAATTCAACATTTTAGGTGCACCATGGGTGAGGTAAAAAAGAAGACACAAGGATTGCAAATAAGCATAGGAAAAGATGATCAAACTCTTTATTCATGACATGAATGCAAATTAAGAGACAATGAGTGAGTTCAAACCCAGTCTGCTCTATATAGTCAGCCCATGATAGACAGAAGCTAGGGACATCACTCAGCATCCCACAGTGCATAGGGTAGCTCCCTGAAACTCAGAATTTCTGGTCTGGAACGGCCATAGTGCTGAGATTGAAGGAAGATCCAACATTTTGGCTACAGGATACGCACCAGCCATCCTGAACCACATGTGGGATGGGCCCACACTAACTGCCCAGGGACTGCACTGCAAATTTTTCTCAGCAGAAAGAAACTGTGTTGGTCAATTTCTGGGCAACATGCTTATTATAGAACACAGAGGAGGCAAAGTTCCACTGGGCTCTGAGCTGGGAGAAAAGCAGGCAGCTAGTAAGTGCTGTGGGGTTGAGCACTGTGCTAATAGACTTTGTTGGGCTAGGGAGGAGGCTCAGTGTTAGAGCACTGCTTATCTATCCCCAGCACTACAATTAAACAAACAATGCATTTGACCCTCTTGACCACTGGGAGAGATCAATGTTAGACTGGAACCCCTGCACATCTCCTGCACAGGCTGGGAAAACCCGTCTGCCCTCTTTCCCCCAACCCTGCCTGAACAGAAAAACCTTCCCTGCTTGCTTGGAAAAACACAGGGCTAACATTTCATCATTCCTCCTCTCTGAGTTTCCAGCAACCCACCAAAGAGTGGCCACCTGGGGTTCAGTTTTTGACCATGTATGGGCACAATCCTAGCGCCTAGCTCACGTCATCATCCTGCGCCCAGACTCATAAAACTCACTAGCCTTAGCTTGGAAGCCACTGACCTTCACCTGTGAGATGGGGCATCTGCCTGAGAGCTGCTTCCTAATAAACCTGCCTGTATTTACTTTTAATCTGGTCTAATCTGGCCTATATCTGCATCACCGAGGGAGAGAAAAGGCCTATTAATAAATATTTTTCCTATTTCAGGCCTAGGAAAATGACAAATACCAGGAGTAAAAGATCTGGATCAGATCTAATGCCTGCTCCGCAGAGGCTGAGGCAGGAGGATCACTTGCTTAAGATCTGCCTTGGCCATGGAATGCAGTCCAGACTAGCTGGAGCAACTCCCTTGGGGAGAGGGAGAGAGAGGGGAAGAGAGAGGGAGGGGGAGGGGGAGAGGGAGAGGGAGAGGGAGAGGGAGAAGGGGAGAGAGAGAGAGAGAGAGAGAAAGAGAGAGAGAGAGCACAAACTGGGGCTTTAACTAGGTAGAGTACCTTCCTAAAATGCACAAGGCCCGGGCACTGCAGGAAGAGAACTGGATTGCAGAGTTTCGAATGCATGCTTTTGCTCATCAGACAAGACCACCGACTAGCATTCAGATCCACCAAGAAGCAACAGTGATGTCAATGAAGCGGGCCTTTAAAAATGAGAAATAGTGCCAATCTACCCTCGGATGTACTTTCCATTTTCTGTCACTCCCTGTCCTGTATTGCACTTCCTAGCCCCTCCCCCTTTTTTCTCCTGAGTTGTCAGAGGGTTTTGTTTGTGTATATGAGTACACTGTAGCTGTCCTCAGACACATCAGAAGAGGGCACCAGATCCCATTACAGATGGTTGTGAGCCACCATCTGTAGTGACCCACCTTGTGGTTGCTGGGAATTGAACTCAGGATCTCTGGAAGAGCAGTCAGTGCTCTTAACCACTGAGCCATCTCTCCAGCCCAAGATACCAGTTTTTATTGATGGACATCTAAGCCAGGGGCCCCATGCATATGAGCCAAGCATTTCAATATTGAACTACAGCCCTCACCCTGCCCTAATTTTTTAAAGCTTATTTCACAGTCTTCTTACCAGGATAGTTCATAGAAATCCAGACTCAACTGGCTTAGAGAGAGAGGATGATCTTGACACAGTAAATGTGGTGGTTTGAACATGCTTGGCCCAGAGAGTGGCACTATTAGGAGGTGTGGCCTTGTTGGAGGAAGTGTGTCACTGTGGGCTTGGGCACAATACCCTCATGCCTGAAACATTTGAACCTCACATCACTGCAGTTTTGATCAGCCAACCAGTCTCTGCACACACAGATTCTCTGCTGGAATTCTGTTAACAATAGCAACACTAGTTATAGGTAATAGTGTAATAACAAACGTTTGGGGAACGCTCTGGAGGAGAGAGAGCGTATGGGAACTCTCTGAACTACCTACTTGAATGTCTGTAAACTTGGGAAAAATAAGGGTGCTTTTTCAAACCAATAAAGTGAGACATTGCTGCACATCTGTTACAATGCTTAAAATGTGAAGACTAACAAGGTTCCTGTCAAGGACAAGGAACCAGAACTTCGGGAAACTAATGGTAACACAAAATTTCTACTTTGGAATAGAGTTGACATTTTCTAGTTTATTTTGAAATTGTAACATTAAACTAATTTCAAACATATATGAGGGTTGCAAGAATCATTCAAAGAACTCACATGATCTTTCACTTAATTCTCCCATGGTCAACGTTGGATATTTATGAATATATGTGTCATACAGACATACGGACAACAAAACTCTCTTCATTTTGAATTACTTGGTAGCAAATTGCTGGTTTGTCATTCTATTACCCATTAATGATATGGTGAAATTTTCTTAATAAGCAGAACCCTTTTCTATATGTCTACATGGACACTTGTTCTGAGTTCCTTCTGAATTGAAACATCACCTCCAGGAGAGAGACAGACGCTCACAAGTCCCAGGAAATAAATAACCCCCTCTCCAATAGTATGGGGGGGAAAAGGTGAACAACTTCTAGGGAGAAGACTCTGTTCTGTGGAACTCTCAGAGATTCTAGGACTGTGGAGTGTGGAACTGCCTACAAGCTGTGCAGGTAGCTCACAGTAGCAGCTTCCAGGGTCTTCCTCTTGCTGGGGTATGCTTTTTGGTGATGCAGCTGCTTTTAAGTCAACCCTGTTCCTTCTAAGTAACCCCTCACCCACATTTCTATTAGTAGCAGCAGTAACAACCCATTGGTTCACCAAGTTATATATTGGTGCATTCATTACTTAGGGGTGAATTTGTGTGTGTGTGTGTGTGTGTGTGTGTTGTGTCATCCCAGGAAAAGACTGTCACACAATTATTGTTTTATTAAATAAAAGTATTTTTATTATTTTGTATTAATTTACCACACAGATATTAATATCTATCTATCTATCTATCTACCTATCTATCTATCTATGGGCACATGTGGAGGTCTCTCCTTCCACCACGTGGACCCTAGGGTTGTAACTCAGCTCATCAGGCTTGGCAGCAAGCACCTTTATCTGTCAAGTCATCTTGCCAACTAGTCTTACATTTTAAGGTGTAATGGTGACCTTATATTGGTTTCAAATGTCCTTTTCTGTTACACATATGTTTGTTTATAAACAAAACCCACGGTATTTGATATTTGAAGAATTTCTGAGGAAGCTGAACATGAAACAATACTGGTGAAGACATCTGAAGTTGTAGACTTGGGTGAAAAATACGTGGGCTCATTATAATATTTCTTCTGCTTTAATGTTGAAAGATTCTATAATGAGTTTTTCTTTTTTATATATATATAAAAAAAGACCAGTTGGAAAATGGAAGAATTTTAGAGATTGTTGTGAGCATATTTGTGATATAGGAACTTTACTTTGGCTGCAATAGGAAGAGCTGCTTAACGTGGGGCAGGGCTGAAGACAGGTGGAAGAGAGAGCCAGTGAAGAGGTGGTAAAAATGGGGTGCACCTTAGAGGAAAACTGAGGAAATGATCACGATTTGAATGTGAGAGTTGAAAAAAAAAAAGAGGAACCCACATCTTCACTATTTGTTGAGTGCTGCCATGTATCCATGTAGGGGTCCCTGGAAACAGAACAGGTCTCCAGTAAAAGGAGGGGGAGATGGATTTTAAGAGGTCTTTGTTATCTTGTCTGATCAGAGTAGATGAATGAAGGTGAGATGCCTAAGTAATCATTACTGAGTGAACAAGATGGATGCAAACAAGATGGATGGAGACATGTCTCCTAACCTAACCTGAGGCATGATGATGCAATTTTTCTGAATCAAGCTGCAGCGTATAGACAACAACACAGTAGCAATGTCTGGATAAGTTACTTATATGGTTGAAAAAAAAAAGGTCAGATAGTAATGGTGGCAGTCTCATGATCCTAGCACTGAGAGGATGAAGTAGGAAGACTACCATGAATTCAAGGCCAGCCCATGCTGCAGAGTGAGACCCCGACTCAAAATTTACCTATATACTTATGGACACATATACATTCCTAAATATGTAAAGTAGGATGCAACAATTTACATTAATGAGAACGCTCAAATTTACATTAAATGAACTGGTCGGATAATTCTCTTTGAGGGAGTTGAAAATGCAAGGAGAGAATTTCAGAGAGTCCAGAAAGCATGCATGAGACATTTAATTCATGGTTCAAGGATCACGAATGTGAGGAAAAGGGTTTATGGTTTTTCCTCCCAGTAGTCTCATTCCGGGAAGGTCAGGTAAGATAAATGATTTAACTCATCGGACTGCACTTTAAAATTTTCCTCTTACTATCCAGGTAGGGTGAAGGAATTCCAGAGCCTATTTCTAATACAGACTTGTTCTGTGAAAACTAATGTCAAACTGACTTTCCAACGCGCGTTGGCAATTCCTGACTCAATTCCATCCCTCAGGAAGAAGGCAAAGCTTTCTCTTACTCTTGTTCTATGAGAAGTCTTGGACCTTGGGAAGTTGGGGCAAAACCTGGTCCACCGGTCTTCTCCCAAACTGGTCAGCCGCGGAGAATCCCTCCTCCAGACCCGCCTCCTGGCCTAGACTCCGTTCAAGGTCCTCTCACCTGCTCAGAGCCGCGCCCCTGGGCCGGTCTTCAGCTCAAGGCTCCGCCCCCACTACCTCCAGCTGGAGGTCCTGTCTTTAAAGCACCTCCCCAGAGCAGAGCCACACCTCCAGGTCTGTCTCCAGCTCGAGGCCCCTCCCCCAGGCCGGAGTCGGCCTCAAGGCCCCGCCTCCAGCTCGGTCACGGCGCGGGCCGGAGCTCCACAGCCCTCCCGAGAATCACCGCTATCTCGCCTAGGCCGCTGCGCCTGCCCCGGCCGCCATGGCTGGGGGCCGCGGGGCCTGTGGACGCAGCCGGGCTGAGCCGCAGGAGAGCTATTCGCAGCGACAGGACCACGAGCTGCAGGCCCTGGAGGCCATTTACGGCTCGGACTTCCAGGATCTGCGACCGGATGCTCGCGGACGGGTAGGAACGTGGTTGGTCTGGCCCGTGTTCTCCAGTCTAGGGACCCAGCCAGACGCCTCCAGATTGGGGCGACCACTTAGATCTTGCAGGCTTTTCATCTTGCAATTCCACCACCCTCACTTTCTGCCTCTGCGCCGCCGCTGAATTCTCCCCCCCACCCCCCGGTCTGCTCCTCTCTCTGCCGTGCTTCTTGCTCCTACTGATGTCCCCAAACCACCCTTCGTCTTTCCAACCCCGACTTGCCCCAGGCCTCGAGATGGGTTATGACCGCACATTCCTAGTCACTCATTGCTATTTTGTGCTGGGGATACTTGGGGGGGCGTGGGTCCAGGCCTTGTGCTCTCAGCAGACAGACTCCCAGGTCACACTGTAAATCCTGTTTCCGGTGTGGAAGAACTTTCTGTACCTTCCTCTGAGGCTTTGAGGAAGAATAGGTATAGAACACGTTTATTGTCGCTGAAATGCAGTGTTTACTGAGTTTACAGTGTTTAGTGAGTTGTTTTATTTAAAACATTACCTTTTTTGTGTGAAAGTTAAGCTGGGGACAGTGACAGTTTCCCCCTATCTTTGAATAGTTTATCTGCCGAACTAAAATGTTCCTGAATATTGCCATTTTGGAAGTACTGCTTTCTGTAACTCACAGTATCTGCCTTATCTCTGTATCTAGCATTTCTTAACGGAATGGGCTTTCCTTAAGCTGTCAGGGCCAAGGTTCTCCCACTAATCCAATATATTTTTTAGTTAAAGGTAACGATTTAGACGCTGGGAACACAGTCATAGCTAAAACAGCACAAAACTCCTGCTGCCCGCGGGAAGCTTGCTTTTTCTAGGCCTTACTTTTAGAGTTACTCATAACTTTACATACAGTTTATACATGCTCCTTGTAAATAGTAAGATGACCTACAGGTCATCTGGCAACATCTGTTTCCAGGAAGCCAGGAAGTAGGGCCTAAGCCACCAGAATAGTGTTACAGAATGTGCAGGGGACTCAGGTAGACCCAGGTGGCTTTTCTTTAGTTTTGTGGTCCCAAGGTTTCCAATGGAAGGAAAACCATCAGCCACTTTTAGGTAATGATACTGATAATCCCAAGAATTTACAGCTGGTGGCCTTTATAACCAAGAAGACTAAACACAGACATACTGTAAAAGGCAGGTAGAGTTATACAGTAGTAGGCTCTGGCTCTGGATCACAAGCAATATCGCCAACACTTTCTTTCATAGACCTCTCAGGCAAATAATTGATGCTCAGTTTGATGAGTCAGAGGTTACTCTTTGAACAAGCTCTCATTAGCACCCGCTACTTACCTTTCTTCAGGGAAAGGTTATTTGGTGCCACTATCCTGAGTCTAGAACCTTGAGGCCTAGTGGTTTTCAGAATTCAGAAGTGTTCTTAGACATCATCCTGGGTGTATGTTCCTCCTCCTTCCATGCCTGTGGGGTGTGTCCAGAATGTAAACACAATGAAATAACTATGAGCTGTGCAAGTGCCAGCCTGAACAGAGTAAAGACAATTAATTACCTCTTCTCAGTCCAGGCCAAACTTACTGCCAATAAACTCAGATTATTGTTTTTAACTTTTGGGGGCTATGTCATGGATTAAATTTCAGTTTTGAAGCATATCATTCATAGATAGTCAAACAGTTCAAAGTGTTTATCAGAGATTAATTTACATATTTAAAAGTTTGGGTACCAGTCATTTCAGATATATTTTATAATTTAAGGACATTTTAAAAAATACTACTTATTTATCTTGAGTAGCTTTCTGTATCAGCAGAGGGTCTGCTTCCTCCCTTAGGAGGTATTGCAAACCCTCCTTGCTTCTGTCTCTGGGCCACTGTTGTATATGGGTATGTTTGTCTCTTTAGCCTTCATCAACATTGAATGCTCCATATGTTTCTGTTTGACAGTAAATGAATGAAACCTGTTCCATTCTGGTTTGTAATACATTGGCTAGAAATCATGTCGACTACCTTTGTTTGTAAATCACTATTTTTCTTTTTCTCTGAACTGTTCTTATTTGTTGATTTCTTTTTCTACCCTAAGGTCTATTTTCTTATTCAATGGTAAAAAGGTAGATATATGTTAGGGAAATTAATATTTGTGGTAACATGAAACAAAAAGACCCTCCTCCGGCCCCATTGTTACCATTAAAAAGAAGAAGAAGAAGAAAGAAGAAAAAGGATAAATCATCAGATGTTTTTGTTTAGTTATTTAAATTATTTAATTATTTCATGACCCACAAGAGCTCCACCTGCCTCTGCCTCTGAGTGCCACCACACCCATCGACTTCTTTTTTTAAAAGCTTCCATCAGATAAATGTAGAAATACCTTTTTCAAGAGGGCCCAGATCACATTCTCCAGGTGCTGTCCATTTTCACAGTCTGAGAAACTGGTAAAGTTTCCATTTCCGCTGCCAACCTGAAGTGCTACCTCTCTACCCCGCCCCACCCCACCCCCACCCCCCAGGCTGCTGCTCCAGCCTGCTTACTGGTTGCTAACCCTTCCGTTCCAGTTCATGGTATAAAGCTTTCCAAAGTTGATATTAGCAGTTCCCAAATGTATTTACATCTATTCCTTGTCTATTCCTTCCTCTTTAATTTTCAACACTGTTACAACATTGTTTTAAACTGTTGTAGATTCATAACAATCCTTGGTGTTTAACATTGTTGCCATTCACTGTACTGATTTTTTCTGACCAGTGTTTCAATTTGAATGTTTAAATGGTCTTGCCTGATACCTTCTTCATTCACTTTCTGCTGCTATAGCATGCTACTACAGATTGGAAACTTTATAAACCAAAAACAAAACACAGTTTATTTCTTGCAGTCCTGGAACCTAGAAAGTCTAAAATCCAGGGGCTATACCTTGTGAGGGCCTTGCTGCATCAAAATGGGAGAAGGCATGGCATGGCAAAGGAGGGCGTTCGTGTATTCTTGTGTCTCCCTTTGTCATCTTAGAAAGCCACTGATCTCATGATCGGGACCCCTCTTCTAAATATCAGGCTATATTAAGATAGATTAGTTTTCTAATACATGTACTTTTGAGGGACACATTGAAACTATAGCAAGCAACTGGTCCCATCCTGTTTGAATTTTTATTAGAAAAATTCTCAATGTTGTGATGTTTGTTCAAAATGGAGCTGAAGATCATATTACATTTTAAAGAATCTAATGTTTGTTTTTTATGTCACAATGAGCAAATATTTGAGAAAAGATAAACTTGGTGACTACACTATGTATTCATTTTTTAGAGACTGAGGAATGAGGGAAATAAATATTTAAGGTATTTCATATAAATCTAGAGGAATGTTATCTAATTCCATTTTCTGTTTAGTTCTATACCCTTCTAGCAGATGTAGGGTTAGTGAAGACTTTTTCCCAATCTGAGCACTTGCCATTAGTATCTTTCTGGATGTTACTATCTTCATTTTTTTTTCCCCTGATGTGCGTGTGTGTGTGTGTGTGTGTGCGCGTGCGTGTGTGCTTGTGTGTATGTGTATACTTGTAGTGTAACCCAATATGTGTTGAGTCCAGAAAAGGATATCAAGTGTCTTTCTCTATTGCTTTCCATTTGTGGTTTGTTTGTTTGTTTTTAATTGAGGCAGGATATCCCACTGTACTTTGAGCTCACCATTTTGGCTAGGCTGCCTCCTAGGCTTCACTTACCTCTGCCCTCCAAAGCTAGGATTATAGGCACACACAGACATGTGGATATGTATGGGTTTTCCATGGATCCTGGGAATTCACTCAGGTCCTCCTGATAATACAGGAGGCCCACCAAGCCATCCTTCCAGTCCACTGTCTCCATTTTTTGGTTCTGTATAGATTTACAAGCAGGCTGCCCAGATTATCTCCCTTCCCCCATGGCTCTAATCCTGTTTTTATGTAGGCTACTTCCATCTGAGTGCTTATAAATCAGGAAGAGAAAACAAGAAGCTATGCCGATTAAAGTTTACCCTCAAATTCAAGGAGAGATAGCAGGAAACTAGGTAACAGTTCTAGACCAGATACCTCAAACTAATTAGAGTGATGTGCCTTTTTTTCTTAACAATTACGATAGATACATTTGTATACACAGTAACTGTGGACTTGTAAGTGTACTTAGCAAGTATTCACACTGTGTTTGATGGACATTTATATAACAAATTAATTTCCCAAACCTCATCCTTACTTTGGTGCCTGTTTTATAAGCCAGTGAAGTCTAATGATGGGACTGTCACCTCATACCCTAGAGTCTTGGAACCTGAAAATTTTCAGTTTCATGAAGTTAAAATTTTCAGCTTTTAAGGATATTAACCCTTTCCTCTAGTATGCTTAACAAGCACAGACATGTATCTAAACAATTCATATTACTGGTCCTGAATGTTTAGGAGACAGAGGTGCCTGAGAGAAGCTTTGTTTAGCAGCTTTTAAAAAAAAAAAAAAAAAAAAAATTAGGTCTGGAGAGATGGCTCAGTGGTTAAGAGCACTGACTGCTCTTCCAGAGGTCCTGAGTTCAATTCCCAGCAACCACATGGTGGCTCACAACCATCTGTAATGAGATCTGATGCCCTCTTCTGGTGTGTCTGAAGACAGCTACAGTGTATTCACATATATAAATAAATAAATCTTTTTTAAAAAGATTTATCTTGGCATAGTTGTAAAGGTTTCATAGTCAGTTGGCTTTTGCTTTGGGGTCTGTATTGTTAGTCAGGGTTCTCAAGAGTAACAGAACTTATAGAATGAATCTATCTATCTATCTATCTATCTATCTATTGTCTATCTACACACAGAGAAGAGGGGGTATTAGAATGACTTACAAACTGTGGTCCAGCTATTTCAACAGTGGCTGCCAATGAACAGAAGGTCCAAGAAGCCCATAGTTGTTCAGTCCACGGGGCTGGATGTCTCAGTTGGTATATGCTGGAATCCTGAAGAAGTAGGCTCTAATGCTAGTGACTGAATGGACTTGTTAACAAGGGCTAAAGCAAGCAGGCAAACAAAAAGAGTAAGCTTTCTTCTTCCATTCCCTTTATGTAGGGTGTTAGCCAAAGGTGTGATCTAGTTAGAGGTGGATCTTCCCACCTCAAAACATCTGAATGACTTCTCACTTCTAATGATTTAACTGAGAAAAAAAATTCTCATAATTTGCCCAGTCATTTAGGTTTTAGTTAATCCCAGATGCTGTCAAGTTGACAACCAAGAATAGCCATCACAGGGCCTTTGTCAAGACAGTGGCCCATTGTGAGAATATGTGTGTAGCAGAGGACCATTCACTTCATATTCACACAGAGGAAGAGAAGAGCTGTACATAAACGAACCCTGCAGAGTGGGAAGGGCTTCTTCTTAGGGTGAAGTTTCATTTGCTGAGGTTTAAGGTTCTTTGTGTTCTGAACACACCTTACAAAAAACGCTGTTTTCCTCTCTGCTTGAGTAAAACCTAGCAAATATTCTGGTCTAATCTCTGAAAGAACTCTCCTTGAGTACATTATTGTTTTTGACATTTTTCTTTCAGTAAGTTTGTGGTGGTTAATATTAAATTAGCTGCACATAACAGAGAACCTAACAGCAACATATTTGCACATAAAAGTCTGGGGCTCAGAAACTCTTCCTTCATGCTGAGGATGTTTTGCCCTTAATGTACCCTTGTGCTCCAACATTGTTATCTGAACTCCAACCTGTCTGAAGAAGAAATGTGTAAAGAAACTGCATATGAAACCGGGCACAGTGGTACAAGCCCGTAATGCTAACCCTCAGAAGGGTGAGACAGAAGGATCATGAGTTCAGTGCTAGCCTGTGCTATATAGCAAACCTCCCCTTCCACCACCACCCCCAAATCAGAACTATTGTATCCTTTTCTTTTGGGTTTGTTGTTTTGTTGTTGCTGTTTCATGACCTTATTTATTCACTTAACATCCTGATCGAAGTCCCACCTCACCTCCCAGTACCCCCTGGCAGAGCCCCTTCCCCATGCCCCCTTTTTCTCTGAGAAGGGGGAGGCCCCCTTGGTTACCAATCTTCCCTGCCACATCAAGTCACTGTAGGGCTGGGCACATCCCCTTCCACTAAGGCCAGACAACTTTTCTCTAAGATCATTTTCTCTAAATTTCACATGATCATTCTAAACCTCCCCCACCCCCACCCCCCCAAAAAGCCTTATGCTTTAGGGAACTGAAATTAGGGCCTCACAAATGCTAGACAGATGCCATAGAGTAGCCCCCTCACCAGCCCGGCATATGACAGATCTCAATTCCCCTAGTTTCTCAGAAATTAACCCATTGGCTAAATCTAGCTGCAGAGTAGACTGGGAGATGTGTCCAACTAAACTGTCAGGGTTCTATGGCTCCAAAGGAAAGGGAGACTGGGTAATGAGGATAACTAGTAGTCTTCTGAGAAAGACCCCGAAGTCTGTAATCTGTAGGGCAAATACTAGAAGGGTCATTAAATTCTGCCAGCCAAAGTAAGGGCCTTAAACATAGCCAGTCGCCTGTTGCTTCTGTGGCCTGTTCTTCCTTCTTTGGTCACTCTCACTTGGAACTCACACTGTGACAAGTTGTTAGGTTTCCTCTCATGCTGGATCATTCCTGAGTGGCTGTGGTCTGTTCTTACATCTGAGCCACCATCACTGGGCTCTTGGGCTCTTAAAGTGGAAACCTTTGAGCCTCAAGTGTCTCCTCACTTCAAACCGTGTTCTATCCTCATTTCTAAACACTGGTTTGGGTGTTAGCTGCCCTGGCCATTTTATCCCTAGTAGTTCTGTGGTGGTGCTGCACTGCGGAGTTGTCTAGACTGTGGAACCTGCCTGGGAGTCTGTGGCTGCTCCAACCAAGGAGTGTTTACTGGATATGTTTTATACAGCCTGGGGTTCTGTATACCACTACCCTTCCATGATCCCAGTGGTCCTGGGAACTGGCTGTCAGAGGCCTCTTCTAAGATAGTTTGCCAGCAGTCCTTACATGAATTCATTTGCACTTCATTACGTGTTCCCCATAGAGAAGAGTGTCTTAGTGTTGTGTAGTTCTCCGGTGAGCTACTGCCTCCTGAAGCTTGCTTACTGCTTCAGTGACTCAAAGCATTTAGCCATGGCCTCCTAGACCCTTTCCCGAGGAGGTTAGTTAGTTACATCCAGATAGACTCATTTTCTGTGTGATAGAGAATGGTCCGAGCAGCTAGAGTCAGGCTTAGTCCAGGAGACCTGACGGGCCCCAGTGTTCTTGGGAAAGTTCTGGATGTTCAGTGCTCTTTCGCTGTTGGCCTGGTTCTGGGCTAGTAACTCTGAGGAACTCAGAAAGGTCAGTATGTAAGATGGTTTGTATATACTTGGCCCAGGGAGTGGCACTGTTTGGAGGTTTGGCCTTGTTGGAACAGGTGTGGCCTTGTTGGAGTAGGTGTGTCACTGTGGGCATGGGCTTTAAGGCCCTTCTCCTAGCTGTCTGGAAGTGAGTCTTCCACTAGGAGCCTTCAGATGGAGATGTAGAACTCTCAGCTCCTTCTGCACCATGCCTGCCTGGATGCTGCCATGTTATTGCCTTGATGATGATGGACTGAACCTCTGAATCTGTAAGCCAGCCTCAATTAAATGTTATCTTTTATAAGACTTGCCTTGGTCATAGTGTCTGTTCACAGCAGTAAAACCTAAGACAGTATGACTTTTCACAAAGCAGACAAGTCAATCCTTGGCTTGACCATCATAAACAAGAATACCCTGGCTAGGATGCTCTGGCAGTGCAGGCATGTGCACTCGAGGGATGTTGTGTGAAGCACCTTCAGCACCACCCAGTCCAAAAAACCTAGACAAATTCAAGTGAAAACTCTTTGAAGATATTTTTATAACTAGAAAGTTCATTTTGTAAGATGCAGAAAAGTGCATTCTTAGAATTATTCATAGTGTGGGATCTACAGTGTTAACTATAGATGATTTTTTTCATGAGTAATCCAGTGTGTACGCCAAACCCTTCTCTTTTCCTATTCAGTAAGATGACCATAAATATGCTCTCTGTATCAGTTAATAAATATTCATCCAGCACTTAGGAAGAAAACTGACAAGAAGAAATGCTGATCCACTTTCAGAGATAACTTAGCCTGTGTGCCATCTTCCAGCTTCAGCATTCCAGAAACCAGGATTAGAGCTGTGAGCCATATTTCTTGGCTCTCCTTTTGGTATTAAAATATTATATCTGCTCTAGGAAGATAGCTCAGTGGATAAAGCATTGGGCCTCAAGCTTAAGGACCAAAACTTGGAATCCATAGGCATAGTGTTTGCCTGTGATCCCAATACTTGAGAAACAGAGACTGGACTCCTGAGGTAAGCTGGCTAGTTAGTCTAGATGGAATTGGCAAGCTTTGGGTTCAAGAAACCCTGCCTTGACAAATCGGGGGTGATCAAGGAAGATACCCTGGCATCAACCTCAGGCCTCTCTATGAAAATGCACTCAATGAAAAAAATAAAAAAAAGGAAAAAAAGAAAAAGAAAAAGAAAAAGCCAGGCAGTGATGGCGCACGCCTATAATCCCAGCACTTGGGAGGCAGAGGCAGGCGAATTTCTGAGTTCGAGGCCAGCCTGGTCTACAGAGTGAGTTCCAGGACAGCCAGGGCTACACAGAGAAACCCTGTCTTGAAAAACAAAAACAAAAAACAAAACAAAACAAAAAAATGCACACAATGCATGTTCACCCATACACACACATGTACACACACATACACATGCACTGGCTCACCCCATACATGCTAAAAAATTCTGTACTCTGTATTGTTCTAAAGTACTTTACGTTGGAAGAAATAATTTCTTAATAGAATGTTAATTGGTGATTGTAATATCTTTTCAAAATTTATGTTCAGCAAAACAATAGTCTATACAGATGTGGCTTGGTGTAGAAAGCACAGGTAAAATTTTATGAGCTTTCTCTCCATGAGTCTGTCTCTAAAATTGAGCCTAATAATCTTCTAACTTTGCCAGGCTCTTGTTAGAAAATAAATAACAATAATATAGATGAAGAGTTATTGATAGGACTCGAATAAGCTAGGCAGATGGTTGTAGAAGGAGGAGCCTCAGCTAAGAGATTGGCTGTAAACTGGTAATCGTAGAAACTGTATGGTGGGTACAAGGTTCTATCACACCATTATCTCTACTTTCATTTGACATTTTCCCTCATTAAAAACTTCAAAAAGAAAGTGAGGCTAATTGGGGCTCGGTGGTTAAGAGTGCTTCCTGCTCTTCAGAGGACCTATGCTTCCCAGCTCAGGACTGCCTGTAACTACAGCTCCAAGGGGGTCCAGCACCTTCCTCTGGCTTCTTTGGGTACCTGCCTACAGGTGGCATACATTCACATAAGCACACAGTAACACAAACTACTTGTTGAAATAATAATGGTAACTGTCTGAAATGGAGCTGTCTAAGAAGAATGGTCACGGCATCAGAAACCCATGTTCTTTCTATCAACAAAGCGACTCCTGGGTGGAATTCTCTTGGCATGTAAGCCACAATGCTGGCCTGCTGTGGTGGAGAGTGGTTTCACCCTACCCTCTGGGCTAAGGTTTCCTCTAAGGAAACCCCAGCCTCTCCTCCTCACTCTTCCTCCTTTTTTATTCCCTGAATGCTGACCGTCCCAGCTGCCTTGCTGTATCAAGGATCCTCACTAGGCCAGCCTGCTCTTCCAGCTGTTCCCATCAGCATCCACATAGGCTTTAGTATCTTTCCTATCCTTAAAATCTGAACAAAAACTCACTCCCTTGATTTCACAGCATCTCCATCTCTCTCAACTACTCCCAGCCCACACACCTCTGCCGTGTTCCCTGACCCCTTACCAGTCAACCTTGAAGGAGCTGTTTGGGTTGGTAGTGTCTACTTGCTCACCTAGCTGTCACTCCTCGCATACTGTCCGTGTTTGATGCCCATAGCACTGTTCTGGTCAAGGTCCCCACAGCCCCAGCCATAAATTGTACTCTCATCCTTCACTACCTGAGGGATCAACTTGTCCTTTGTCTCCTTCGTAGCTAGATCTCCCTTAGCTTGATCTCAAATCTCTCTTCCCCCTCCCACACTCCCTACTTCTGTGGACGTCCAACACTGGCTGAATCGTTATAATAATTTTCTTGTTTGTTTGAAATTCACAGTGCTGAAGGTATAACCCAGGCCCTTAAACATGCGAGGCAAATGCCCTGTTAGTTTTTTATTTCGCTTTCAAACTTCCCCATTCATTCCTTACTCAACAGCCAGAGTGGTCTTTTAAAGTATCGGTGTATCTTACCATTGCCCATCTTTAAGTCCTGCCAAGTTTGTTACCTGGCTGACAAAGCCCTGTGTGGCCCATCCATTTCTCAGTACACCTGCTTTCCTTGGGTGCCCTTTGCACATATGCCCCAGGCATATTGGCCTCCTTTTGGTCGTTGGGGGTACCCATCTCTGCCCACTTACTCACCTAAGCCATTCCCCAGTGACCACATCTGAGCATGTTCCCTTCTGCCTCAAACACATTAAATGATATGAGTACTCTTATGAGTACTCACATAAGAGTCCTGTTGAGTCAGGAGCTAGCTTCTTTAAGTAGTAACGGAAAAAAAAATGCCCATTGTGACAACTGCAAGCTGCTCATATATATTTTTGGTGAGACCAGGCTGGGTCATTTCTGTTCAGATTTTAATCTAAATACAAGATGAGAACATCCAATATCTGAAATATGAAATCTAAAATACTCCCCAAAGAAAGTTTTAAAAACAACTATTTCAAAATCCCAAACCTCTACAATATGAAACACACCCCGGGCATTTCAGGCAGGGAATGGCTAACCTGTGCCCCCTGCTCATGAGGCCTCCCTCCCATACCTGTGCAGGCGGCTTCTCCCTCCAGCTTCTCCCTCTGTCACTTAGCCCTGTTTCCTTTGCGGCTCTCCCCTCCTTTGCTTCTGCTCATCTGCCTTCTAGTCTGTATGTGCTGGATGGGGTCAGGTCTGTCTAGATTCACCTCCAGTCTCTAGGCCAGCGCTTAGCACATAGCTAACCAGTACCATTCCTCGGCTCCAACACCGAGCCCAGTGGGTGTTTTTCTTCAGTTCTTTGACACCTTTGACAGGGAAATGCAGGGTTTTTTCTGACGTTTTTGCCTTTAAGTCGTGCTTTTAGAAACATGACATAATACCTCTGTAAACCATAAGTAGTTTCAAAATATGGGAACAGAACTTTTCAACCAAGGTAGTCATTATCCTCATTAAGATGGTTTCTCCAGGGTGGTAGAAGGTGGTCTAGTGCTTATGAGCACCATGTTTTCTTCCAGAAGTCCAGAGTTTGATTCGCAGCTTACAGCTGTCTGGAACTCCAGTTCCAAGGATCTGATGTCTTCTTCTGATTCCACAGGCACCAGGCACACACATGGTGTGCAGACATAGATGCAGGCAGAACACCCATGAACATAATAATAAGTGGTCCTCCAATTGACTGGGGTGGTGTCAAGCAGCTCTAACTTAGTGTGCAAGGACAGGTGGGGAGAAAAACCCTACAGAGATGTGTTCTTTTTCTCTTTTAGGTGAGAGAGCCTCCTGAAATCAATTTGGTTCTATACCCTCAGGGCCTAGCTGGTGAAGAAGTGTATGTGCATTTGGAACTGCGGGTTAAATGCCCACCGACATATCCAGATGTGTGAGTACCTTCATAAGAAGCTTCCATGTCGTTTCGCTTTTCTATTTTGACAGTATAGAAACATTACAGTTAGGAGTATTTGCTCTTTCCTTCCCCTGTCTGCCATGTAAAATTTCCCTTCCCATCGCCTGTATCTCAGTAACACTACATCAGCCCTAGACTGTCTACAAAGCTGCCTTAAGTCTGTGTATTGCAGAGCACTCCGTACCAATGCTAATATTCACTCATTGGCCACCTCTTTGCTTTGCCTCTTTCATGCTTATTTAATTCTTTGTAATCTAG
This sequence comes from Rhynchomys soricoides, assembly GCA_019843965.1. NCBI lineage: Eukaryota > Metazoa > Chordata > Mammalia > Rodentia > Muridae > Rhynchomys > Rhynchomys soricoides. Next base: position 6,332,287 of record JADRCH010000088.1, read on the forward strand.
AGAGAAGGAAGATCTATACATATAGGATAAAGATGTGGCAAGCATTTAAAGTGCTTCCTTTATAGCCATTGGAAATGAGATGACCTTCTGTCCTGCCAGGCCTTTTACTGCCTGGAATACAGAAAGGAACAGAGCATGTGCAGCAGCATAAGCCTGACCAGGTGGTACAGGGCTGTCCCCTGTGCTCCAGGGCATTCTCCCCACTAATACCGGGAGTATTCTCCAATGGTTGAGGCAACCAGAAACTACACATAGTTGTAAACACTCAAGAAGGTGACGTCACCACTGGTTAGGAAGCTAAAGCAAAAGCATGAGCCATCAGGATCAGCCAGCTCTTCTGTAAGCACCCCAGGTCTACCAGTTGGCTGGGACGGTGTCAGGCAGTTCTAGCTTAATGTGCAGGGGCAGGTGACGGGTTGTGGAGAGAGTGGCAAATAAAAGGAGGTGCTGCTTTCCTCAGTGGGTGGAGCATGAATGGAGGCTGTGAATTTAAGAAATGGCAAAGAATCTCATCGGTTAAGTCTGAGCTTCCTGAAGTCAGTAACTCCCATGTTTCCAACAGTATTGAGAGAGCATGCATAGTAGCTTGTAGGATGTTGACTCATGAGAAACATAATTAAGTTTAGGAAATAAAATTAAAGCAGTGGCTCTCTGGCTTTGTGCTTCATGGTGCGGTACACATGGTGTCTTTGCTGACACTGTGTTAGTATAAATGGTTTAGGTCAGGGCTCGCTTTCTCAAGAAAGTTATTGCTTAAATGTCAGGTACAAGCCCCCATGCTCTTGACTTATAAGCTGTGGTTGTAAACTTGGGCATTCCCACAACCTCCTTAGATTTGATAATTTGCTAGAATGACTCACAGAACTCAGGACAAGTAATTTGCTGGTTTGTTGTAAAGGATATGATCTAAAATAGTCAAAGAAGGCTGCATAGCCGAGAGCGTAGGGAGGGGAATGGGTCTGCATGTCCTCTCCAGGCCGCCATCCTCAGCACCTCCACGTGTTCGGCAGCTCACAGTATCCTTGAACCCTGCTGTTCAGGGGGCTGGGTGAGCTTTTGCTCTCTAGGCATGACTGAACAGTAATTAAGTCTTTGACCGTTGGTGATTGAGCTCAGTCTCCAGCACTACCCTCCTTCTTAGGGGTCTGGGGTATGGTTGGAATGTCTCATCCCATAGTCAAGGCTGGAGCTATCTGTGACCACCTTCATCCTCACACTGTGCTGGCACTCAAGCAAGCATTAACCTTTCCTTATAAACTCTGGTCTGGTGAAAGGGGTTAGGACAAAGAATATAAGATGCTCTCCTGAGCTCTGTCACTCAGGAAATTCAAGGGCAGTGGAGCGTCTGAGCCAGAAGTTGTGGCCAAAGATCAGAAGTAACATATTCTTTATTGTACCATAGACTCAAGCACTCAAATGTTTGTTCTTGAAAAGTCAACATGAAAGGCCCAAATATGTGAGCGCTGAAATACTAATTACAGCATAATATCTGAAAGTAAACAGACTAGAGCCTGGCAGCAGGCTCACGCCTATGATACCAGTAAACAGACTAGAGCCAGGCAGCAGGCTCACGCCTATGAGCCCAGAATTTGAAAGGCTAAGTCAGGAAGATTGTGAGTTCAAGACCACAAAGGAGAGCACTGGAGCACACTTTCTTGCCATGGAGCTCCTGATGAGTTAACAGGAGATCTTTGTTAGTTGAGCTAGTCTATGCATGATGGAAAGTTGACATAATCCTGACTTGCCTGCCAAACAGCTCATTCCTAGGCTGTGATAACCCAGAGTCTCCAGGTAGCCATAAATGTTTCCTAGGAAACTAAAACTCCCCTGGTTGAAAGTACCAACTTCAAAGAACTAGTCAGATAGATTATATGTGCATTTGATACAAACACGGAATGACCTTTTAAAACAACATAGAAATGCTTAGAACTTAGAAAGTTTAAAAGTTATCTTATCAACCACACAAAATTTTCATGTCAAGGACATAAAACATTAGTATGATACATAACAAGTTTTGTTCGGTTAATATTGCTATATAGATTTTTTTTTTTTTTTTTGAGACAGGGTCTCATTGTGTAGCTCTGGCTGGCGTGGAATGCAATACACTGGCCCCAAATTCACAGAGATCCACCCACTTCTGCCCGGGACTAAAGGTGTGCATCACCACACCTGGCCAAAATGTTATGTAGGTCAGGAGGAGCTGGAGAAATGGCTCAGTAGTTAAGCATACTGGCTGTTCTTCCAGAGGACCCAGGCTCAAAGCCCAGCACCCACATGGTGGCTCATAACTGTCAGTAACTCTAGTCCTAAGGGATCTGACACCCTCTTCTGGCTTTCATGGATACTGTGGTTACAGACACAAATGTCAGCAAAACAATCATCCATACACATAGCATAAAAATAGTAATGTTTTTAAATTATGTAAGTGCCAGAGGGATAAACCAGTAAAGTGCTTGGTGAATAAGCACAAGAACCTGAGTACTTTTTCCCAGCACATAAATAAAAAGCTGAACATGCTGGTGTCATGGTATTTCCAATGCTGATGATCCCTGGAGCTCGCTGGCCAATGCTGGGATTCACCTAATGAGTGATGGTGGACAGCTCCTAGGAAGCAATACCTGATGTTGACCTCTGTTCTCTCCATGCACAGGCACACAGGCACACAGACACGCACAGAGACAATTGTGTAAGGCTTGATTCCAGGGGCTGCTCCAGTCAATTTTAAATAATGTGATATAGGAGAACGCTTATGCACAGTGGTCCTTGATTCCTCTGTGTGAGAGAATCCCAGGTGTGGTAGTCCAACTGTAGAATCAAGACAAATCGGCATTACTAAGTTTTTAAAAAAATACAAACTTAGCTCTCTCAGATTTCATCTGTGCAGGAAGATACTGACTGTAGCATCCTGTTCTACTGGGTAGGAATGAAGCCTTGAGAGAGTGCACAATAGGTGAATACTCAGGAAGGCTTCAGCAAGGTAAAACACCAGGAACCACTTAGAAATGCTTAACAAGAAGTGATGAATCACCTTCTCATCAGGAAAATTACATAGATTCTGTTAATCCCAGAGAGCTATTAATGGATGTTTACTGGTTAGGGATAAAGGGAGCCCTAAGGCTGACTGTGTAATTTCCTTGAGTTTAAAGTGTTATTTTAGATGAACTCTGAGGGACGAAGCAGCATGCAAACTGTGAGATAGGCAGGTTTATATGATGCACTTGAATAGTGTTCAGGAGACACACACACACACACACACCACCATCACCATCACCAGCAGCAGCAGCAGCAGCAGCAGCAGCAGCAGCAGCAGCAGGAGCAGCAGGATGCCCTCCTTGTTTATTAACTGAATGATTGACAGGTGTGGACCATTGTGAGAATCCTGGATGGGTCATGTCGGCTGCACTCATCAGGCATTCTTGTGCTTCCTACTGGAGCCCAAGGATGTGCAGAGAATTACCACATAGAGGAGCACAGTCAAGGCACCAGTCAGACAAGGAGCAGAAGGAGCAGGAAGGATTGCTATGGAGGCATCAGAGGCATCAGCAGCAGTGATTAGTGTTGGGACAGTCTAACCATCATTAAATGAATATCAGAGCAGATGAGTTGGGAGTCAAGCCTAGTTAGGGGAATGGGGGTTCGTCTGTTTGGGCCTGCCCACTTCTCTGTAGGGTACAGACTTCTCCATGCTGAGCACTGTCTCAGCTGGAATTGTTGGGGTTGTAGTTGAAGACCTCCTGAGATTAAAGGGATCCACAGCTGGTTACACGGGGAGCTTCAGCTAGGAGGTCTGTATATTGAATCCTCAGGTGCTCGGGCTTGCTGAGAGCCTAGCAAATCTTAAAACAAGCTGCAGAGTCTTCCTTCTCAAGTAACTTCTTTCTCTCTGTGTGTGTTTTTTCAGAGTTCCTGAAATAGAGTTAAAAAATGCCAAAGGCCTGTCAAATGAAAGTGTTAATTTGTTAAAATCACACCTGGAAGAACTGGCCAAAAAGCAGTGTGGAGAGGTAAGGATTACTAAGCTGGAGCTTTGGAAACAATACAGAAAGATCCCACTCGCCCTCTACCCAGCCTGCCCCAGTAGTAACATTTACAACACTGAGCACATGATTACAGCCTCCATCCTGACAGTGATGCAGTCAAGGTGTTGGCCTACTCCATCCCCATAAAGATCCTTTACAGTGTCCTTCTTGGCCTCTTCTCCATTCCCCTGCTCTCTCCTTCATACCTGGCAACTGCTAGTCTGTCCTCCATTTCTATAGTCTTACTTTGAAGAGCTTTCATACAGTATGCAACCTTTTGAGATTGGTTTTTTCCGGTGCACTGTTCTCTGAAGAGTTTCCCACGTGGTTAGATGGAACAATAATTGTTACATTTTATTGCTGAGTATTATTCCACCTTAATGTTCCTTTAGCCATTTACAAGATGAAATACATTTGAGTTTTCCAGTTTTTATCTATTATAAATAAAGTTGCTATAAATACTCCCACACATGGTCTTTAAGCTAGAGTGATAAGCCTGTCATAAGTAAAGGGGTATATTCATCCTACAGAGTAGCACAGCTTAGTCACACAGCTGGTTCCTTGTGTGATCTCACACCAGCCAGGGAGCTACAGCTGCCTGCTACACCCAGCATCTCAGCTGTCATCCACAGGTAGTTAGGCCAGGAGGTCAAAATGCAATGCAGTGTTGTCCAGCCTTACATAGGAAGGAAATTCTGACATTCGTCACAACATGGTACAACCTTAAAGAAGTTGGAATAAGTGAAATGAGCTGGCTGTAGTAAGACAGGTACTCCATGACTATTCCAGATACTCTGAAATCAAACTCACAGAACCGGGAGGAGAATGGTGGTTGCCAGGCCTCAGAGAGTAAGGAATGGTAAATTTGGTGGGAGAGGTTTCAAATTGGAAAGTCTTGGAAATGGGTGGCAGCAATGGATGCCAGCCACGGTTGCCAGGCAGTATTACTGCATGTTTAAGTAGTGGACAATGTGCTGTGGGAGTCTTCCCTACAAATAGAAAGAAAGAAAGAAACAGAAGCCATCCTAATGGGATGAGGTTTGAGGGGCATAAAGTGTGGGACTGTGCTGTGCAGATCAGCTTGTTGGTCAAAAGTTTGTTTTCATAGCTGTCAAGTCCTGGCAGTTGAAAATACAATTCTGAAGAATTCTTTTTTTTTGTCTTCAAGTAAAATGGCGTGTGATTAAATGTTAGCACAAGCTTAGGGACTCGCTGTGGTAGGGTCTTCCCTGATAGTCACCTGTTAAAAGTGAGGAGACAGCCCCCAAAGCAATGCTTAGGAACATTGACCTTTGCCTGGGAGGGATGTTTTAGGGGGTAATGCTGGGGACAGAGTCTCACCATATAGCTCTGGTTGGCCTGAATCAGGTAGGTGCTCCCCTGTCAACACTCCTCTGAACGATTTTTATCTGAATTAGGAGATCTTGGTTAGTTGGATGGTTGGTTTTTTTGAGATAGAGTCTCACTATGTAGCCCTGGCTGACTTGGAGCTCACATAGAGATCAGGCTGGCCTCAAACTCACAGAGATCTGCCTGTCTCTGCCTCCCAAGACAGGATTAGTCAAGATGTGTACTACCACACCTGGCTATGTATTAGCAGATCTTTATTAGTCATGGAAAGTAATCCAAAGTATACCAAAGATTCCATTTTTGTTTTAATTAGTAAAATCAAACTCATGGGTTCTTCCCTGAATCAGTCAGTAGGTATTTATCTCCCGAACATCTTGTGCTGGGGAAACTGCAGTGTTCAGACCATTTGGCCTTAGTGTGAGGAGCACAGACAAAGCACAGTCTAAGGACCATGGCAGACTATAGACCCTAATACTCTGAAGAATTATGGTGGGGGGTCCAGACTGGAAAGAGGTCAGGAGGAGCCCTTAAGCAGTATCTGAAGCAAGTCCTGAATGGGCAGGAGAGAAGTATACAGTAAGACCCACTTTGGAATATGGTTGCTTTTATCTGGTCCTACAAATTGTATCCGACTTCACTCTTTCAGAAAATGCTAGTAAGCTCAATCAATGAGAATGAAACTTGACAGCTGTGACCTTGCCTGTTTCTGGTTTAGAAGGGGTCTCTTGAGGTGGTGGAAACGTTTTGCTTTTTTCCGTGTTCCTTAGTCTTTTTCTTAGCCCTTGCTTAGACTCTAGACTGGCATTACTCAAGTCTAGGTCAAGATATATTTGGTAAACTCCACCGCTTCTTGTATAATAGAAAGTGTATCACCTGTACCGAGTGAAGGCTGAGCTTTCTTAACACATACTCCCGGGAAGTTGGACTGTGAACAGACTTAGCTTCTCGAGGGATGTGTCATCAATACTCAGGCCTCTTTAGAAGCAGCATGAAGAAGTAAGACATTTTAACTGCTGTCTGATAATTGCGGGGGAAAGAACCTCAGTCTACATTCTTCACTGACAGGAACAGTTTGGCCGCTGCACCCTGGGCTGGATGCCAGTCAGTGTAGTCTCAGAACCCCTGAGCTATTGGTTTCCACCAATAGCTTCTGGGTTAGCCTAGAGGCCAGAAAAGTGACTCCTCTGTTCCCCTATGGATGTTTGAGGTGGCCTTTCCCTCCTGGCTCTGTTTGGCTGATTCTTTAGGGATTGGCCAGCCTCTTGCTTGTTCATTGCCAGAAGGGAGGAAAGGAGAGCTGTACAGACCTGCTTCTGGGCCTCTGACCAGTGTGCTGTATAGACAAGTAGCAGCGCTGATGCTCATGGGACCATTCCGTCCAACTGTCGGATAAGCAGGCTCTCTACCTGGGAAGGTAGCCATTCCCTTTCTGTAGTCTTAGATGGTTCTCAGCTTTATTTATACAGATGATTAGATGTTAGGAGAATGACAGTATATGTGAGGAGGTCTCGCATGCGCGCGCACACACACACACACACACACACACACACACACACAAAGAGAGACGCTTTTTATTTATCTCAGCAGCAATTCATCTTGATCACCAATGCAGTGAGCCCTTTAAAAGCTTTTCCTGCTGTGACTGTGTCATATACCTAATTCCAAACATGTCAGAGCAAAGTGACAAAATGCAGACACGGCAGGTGCGTCTGGCTCCCTGCTCATTGTGCTGCCGGGTGGCAGCCCCTCTCCAGGCCCCGCACCTCACCATCAACTGATCATTTGTGGTTGTTTTGTTTATATGTGTAGGTGATGATATTTGAACTGGCGCACCACGTACAGTCCTTTCTCAGCGAGCATAACAAGCCCCCTCCCAAGTCTTTCCACGAAGAAATGCTGGAAAGGCAGGCTCAGGAGAAGCAGCAGAGGTTGCTGGAGGCCAGGCGGAAGGAGGAGCAGGAGGTGAGAAGCTGCTGCTGGTGCAGGCCCCAGCCTGGAGGCCTCCTTGTATCTGTCCCATCTCTGACTATGAGTATGTCTGTGAATTTTGCTCCGCATTTGATTCAAGAAATGTGCATTCATGTGAGAGAAATCACTACAAGTCTCTGAGAAGCACTACCCAGCTCCTCCCTGCAGCCATCATGGGCTTGGAGCCCTTCTCCAAGTCGTATGACCGGACTTCCTGTGTCTCTAAGCCTGCCAACCTGTTCAGGAGTTCACTGAATCTGGAGGCTGTTTTCCTCTTGACTGAAAGATGTGGCTAATGCCTAGTGAGTAGAAGAGCCAGGAGTTAAACTTACTTTCACGTTCACTTAACATCTCTATTCTTCTGTTAACTTCTCCTGAGCAGGAACTGCCTCCTGACTCTAAAAATCCTTTAAGATGTTTTATACCCTGAGTTTCCTTTTTAATTTTAATTTAAATTGTCTTCATTTTAGCCCCTTGATCAACTCAGTAAATACTTGTGTGGGTACAGGTTATAAAAAAGGTACCCCAACACATTACACATAACACATTACATCATCCAGTGGCCTGTAGGTCTCAAATTGTCTAATGCTGCAACCCTTTAGTACGGTTCCTCATGTTTTGGTGACACAACCCCCCCCCATCATAAAATGTTGTTGCTACTTCATAACTGTAATTTTGAAACTGGTATAAATCATAATGTGGGTGTCTGATATGCAACACCCTAAGGGGTTGCTACCCACAGGTTGAGAACCACTGTTTTGAAGTGTGTCTTGTTTACCTTTTCTAAAGTCTATTGGTAAATTTAAATTCATTTTCTTGAGTATTCACATACTCTGACTTTTTTATCTTTGAATGTTTTTAATTTTCCCAGACCACCCTACCCCCACCCCTCATGTTCCGTTATTTTTTCAGCCATTCTGCTGCCCTTCATTTATGTCTCCAGCTTCCTCTCCCCTCCCTCTCGTACCTCTTCTCTTTCTCCCGAGGCAGGGTCTTACTGTGTACCCCAGTGTGGGTATCACAGACAGTGCCACATACCTAGTGTCACAGGTGAACTATGGAATTGTTCCTTCTGATTCAACAAAACTTATAAGCCTTCTGAGATTTTGACTGATTAGAACAAATTTGCATATTCTTTTGGGAAAAATTGGTATTTTATGCATACTAGACTTCCCATCTAGGAGTAGGTTTGTGTTTATCTCTTGGTATGGACATCTGGTTTTCTTTCTTGCTATAGATATCACTACTCGTACTTCAAGACGTGGATTTTCCCCCTTACCACGTTTCCCCGCGGTGTTTTATGCATACACATGGCATGCTCCATCACATTCACCACCCTGCTGCCCTCTCTCAGCCCTCTCTCACTCCGTCCTCTGGCACCTTTCCTCTCTCCAAATAGCCCCTTTCTGCTTTTAGATGCTTAGGTCTGATTCTTGTTTCCGCATTTTCTCCACCCTGTGCTATACTGACACTCTGTGTGTTTTCTATAGAATGTTCGTGTGCTTGGCGGGGCAAACATTCTCCATTCCTCATATCCCATTGAGATGGCTCATATTCACATTGCTTAGCTCCCATTAAACTATGTCTAGTCACCATTTAGAGTGAATAGTTGCTCATTATTAGAAGTTAGTGGGCCTTTAACTAACAGTCTTTTTGGTGTATTGCTGTTTTTGCATTTTATTGCTATTTACATTTTGGATGACTTACAGTTTTGATATAATTTAGAATTGTAGGGAACTAAGAAGAATTGATGAAGACCAAATACTAGTTTTACTACCTAGAGGGATGATGGGAAAAGGCAGACTAAGGTCATGGTAGGCTGATGTGGTACCTAGGCCTTTGCCACCCTAGGCCCACCCTGAGAACATCCAGCTAACAGGATGTTCCGTGGCAGAGAGCAGCCCCTGCACCCAGTCCCTGCACACGGGCAGATGGCAAAGCTAGAGGAGTGAAAAAGGAAGGCAGACCTAATACCTCCACAGGGAAGCCTGCTTCTCAGGGACACTGGCAACAGAGATGAATGTGGCTCCTCCAAGCTTTCAGGGGCTCAGGGGCATGGAAATTCAAAAGCTGTGCATATAGGCTGGACCTGCTGGGTGCATTCCAGAGATTGGTGTCTGACCTGATCTGATTTATTTCAGCAACGTGAAATCCTCCATGAGATTCAGAGAAGGAAAGAGGAGATCAAGGAAGAGAAGAAAAGGAAAGAAATGGCTAAGCAGGTGCCGTCCATTCTATACCAAAGTATCTGCGTTTCCTCTTGTAAAAGTCCTTATTTCTGTTGGAGACACTTTTCCCTCTCATGTGCTAAAGCTAAAAGCACCGACCTTTCACTTATTACGTTTTGGGGGTCTGTTTGTTTTGTTTTCTTATTTGTGGTAAGGGGGCTTGCGACAGGTCTTCCTGTGTATCCTCTGCTTTGAATTCATAATATTACATAAGCTAAGCCGTATGCTCTTGGCAATTCTGCCTTAGCCTCCCTAGCTCTGAGAGCACAAACATAAGCACTGTGCTCCACTTACGTCGGTATTTTTAGATTTCCAAAACAGGTGACAAAATTCAGCATTGTATATTGTCTGTAAATAACTTTAGTTTATATAATTACAGTAATTTGTCAAATGAGTCCAAAGGCAGGAGAATGAAATTTTAATTAGCCTGGAATAGAAATTTTATTAAACAAACAAACAAAACAGTTTGTTCTTACTGAAGATTGACTGGAAACCTTACATACCTTCCCGAAACTCAATTTGGTGATAGAAAGAATGATTCGCCAGCAAACTAAAAAAGAACAAGCAACTGGATGTGATGAGGGCATTCCTCACTGTTTTCTGGACATTGCTGGCAGGTCACATGCAGTACTGCAGGAAACAACACCCAACCAAAGCTTTCATTTTCTTGCTGTCCTGCTTAGAGGTGACACTCTTCTGTAGCTGTCTTTCCTCAACTTAAAACAGTCCGCCCTGGATAAAGCTGAATCCCAATCTGATATTTCTGTTGCCTCCAGCCTCCCATCTTACCTCAGCACTGCCTCCTGTGTCAGTGCTCTTCTTCTCAACCACCCAGTCTCTAGTCTTCTCCTCCAGCTCTGCCTTTTTAACGTTCCGTGCAGACTCTAAGCTCTCGCATATAAAGCTCTCATGTTCTTAAAGCTGTGATGTGGACTTCACTTGTTGACCTAGAGTTGACACACTCTATTTGATGTATATACTGCTTTCATGTGCACATGTGGAGGCTGAGGTTGACTGCCTCAATCATTTGCCACTGTTTTTATTTTTAATTTGTAGTGTGGTTTTCGTGCTTGCACATCCATGTGCCACAAGTGTGCAGTGCCTGAGGAGGCTGGAAGAGAGTATCAGATCTCCTGGGATTAGAGTTAGAGATGGTTGTGAGCCCCCATGTGGGTGCTGGGAACCTAACCCAGGTCCTCTGAAAGAGCAGCCTGTGCTCTTAACCCCTGAGCTATCTCTCTGGTTATTTTTTGAGACAGGGTATCTTACTGTGCAGGGTCTAAACTGGCTGGCCAGTTAGCCTCCAGGATCATCCTGTTTCTGCCTCCTTGGTGACATATACCACCACATCCCTTTTTTTTTTTTTTTGAATGTAAGGAATCAAAATTCAGCTCCTTGTGCTTGCTTATACAGCCATTCTCCGGGTACACATTACACCTTTTAAGTTGAGTCTAGCTGTTGCACTGTAAGTTGTGATAGTTAGCTGTTATTGTCAATTTGATACTACCTGGAATTACTGGGAAGAAACTCTTATGAGAGATGGTTTACATTAGGTTTGCTGTGTGGTGTATTTGTGGGAGATTGTCCTGGTTGCCAAATGACATGGAAAGGCCCAGCCCACTGTGTGTGGCATAATTCTCTAGTTTGGCGCCCTGTTTTGGACTATGTAAGAGTAGGAATCGATAGTTGAGTATTAGGCAAGCTTACATCTATTTCTCTGTTCCTAACTGTAGGTGGATGCTCTCCTCCCACTGTGGCTTACCCACAGTGGTGGGCTGTGAACTTCTCCCCTAAGCTGCTTCTTGAACCAGTATTTTTTCACATCAGCAGAAATGACACGAAAACATCCTGATCAAATAAAATGTTTATTCTGTGCTGAGTGGGTGATTCCAGCCATGCTTGTCATCCGTTTGTATGAACAGCTAATGTAGATTTTGTTCTCCCTTTTCTAGGAACGTTTGGAAATCACTAGTTTGACAAACCAAGACTATGCCTCTAAAAGAGATCCAGGAGGACACAGGGCAGCCGCCACTCTCCACGGAGGCTCTCCTGACTTTGTAGGAAATGGTAAAGCCTGGGCACACTCCTTAGGAAGGTCCAGGTGAGTCCCTCAGCCTTCTCATGTGCAGGGTAGAAGATGTGGAAGGGTAAAATGACCTGCAGTGAGTGGGTAGGAATGTTCCAATAGAATCTTAACCAACCGCTCAGCACATTTATCTCCATCTGTTAGCTAGCTATATGAAACCAAGTTTTTATTTAACACTTTCTAAGTAATGTCACATATTTGCTTTGTAGTGCGGGTGTTTGAACCCAGGGCCTCACACATGCTGGCTAAGTAAGCTCCGCCTCAGAGCTACACCCCAGCTCTCTTTTTCATTTTATTTTGAGGCAAAAATCTAACCCATAGCCCAGACTGACCTCGAACTTGTGATCCTCTTGCCCTCAGCCTCCCACACAGATGGATTAACAGGCGTGCATCATCATGCTTCCTCCAAGTACCTAAAGAAGCCAGTCACAACCCACAGAACAGCCTACAACACTGCACAATCTCACCTTCAGTACAATTTGATTTGACTCAATAATTTAAATTTTTATCTATCTGAATTATCACCATTGACTCAAATTTCACTTTTTATATTGTGTGTGTGTGTGTGTATATATGTGTGTGTGTGTGTGTGTGTGTGTGTATATTTGGTGATGGTAGTGGGATGGAGAAACAGGGGTTCATATAATGTAGGCTGACTTCAAACTTGCTCTGCAGCTTCTACCTCTACTGTCTAAGTGCCAGGATTACACCTGGCCTGGTTTACTGGATCCTGGGAGTTGAATCCAGGGCTTTTTGTATTCTGGGCAAGCACTCCATCAAGTGAGCTGCACGGCCTGCAATAATTAGGTACAAACATAGACGGAGGTATGGGATTTTCCAGAGTGGATACAGTATAAAATACCCATTCCAAAAGGAGAGAGCCATACCCTGTGAGGTAGGCTCCTAGGTCTTCTGTCACCAGAGGCCACAGGAAAAACACTACTTTCTCCATATTCTTACTATTTAGAGGTCTTCTCTATCCATGTGCTTTGGCCTCCTGCAAACCAGAAAGAAATTTGAATGCAGAAGCCATGAATGGAGAGGCTACTAAATATTATAGGTTCTTCAGCTCATTTTTAATTAAAGTTTTGTTTATTATTGAGAATGTGTGTAAGAGTGTGTGTGTATGTGCATGTGTGTGTGCGTGCCGTGTGGCCCCATTTCATCTAGGCCTCTGGTGAGTCAGCACATGACAGTGGGAAGTGTACAGCACGGTAAACCTACTCACCTCACAGCCAGGCTGCAGAAGGAAAGATGGAGGGGCTGAGGGCCCGCTAGGCCCTGCATAGAAACTACCAATTCGCAGGGACTGAGATAAAATTGGGAGGTAAGAGCCTGCCTGCTTCCACCTGTGGCCAGAGACCCCTGCCTGGGCCACCAGGCCTCCATAGACAATCAACACAGGGAGAAAGCTACCCACCCACTTGTGCTGAGGAGCCAGTGGCAGGAGAACTCCAGACGCAAGGACTGAGGAAAAGTCCACAGGTTTCCAGCTGTGGCGGGAGACCCCTGCCTGGGCCACCAGGCCTCTATAGACAAACAGCGCAGGGAGAAAGAGAACCTCCCACTTGTGTGGAAAAACCAGCAACAGGAGGACTCCAGACGCAGGGTCTGAAGAACAGTCGGGAGAGAGAACTGGTCTCCCAGGAATATTGACATGTGGGCTTGAAGGGAAGACAAGTCAGTCAGAGAGAAAGACCAGCTAACACCAGAGATAACCAGATGGTGAAAGGCAAGGGCAAGAACACAAGGAACAGAAACCAAGATTACTTGGCTTCATTGGAACCCAGCTCTCCCACCACAGCCAGCCCTGGATACCCCAACACACCAGAAAAGGAAGACTCAGACTTAAAATCACTTATCAAGAGGATGATAGAAGATTTTAAGAAGGAAATAAATAACTCCCTTAAAGAAATACAAGACAACACAGGTAAACAACTGGAAGCCCTTAAAGAGGACACACAAAAATCCCTTGAAGAATTACAGGAAAACACAATCAAACGGGCAGAAATACAGGAAAACATAATCAAACAAATGACCAAAACAATTCAGGAATTAAAAACAGAAATAGAAACAATAAAGAAATCACAAAGGGAGACAACCCTGGAATTAGAGATCATAGGAAAGAAATCAGGAGTCATAGATGCAAGCATCACCAACAGAATACAAGAGATGGAAGAGAGAATCTCAGGTACGGAAGATACCATAGAAAACATGGACACAACAGTCAAAGAAAACACAAAATGCAAAAAGCTCCTAACCCAAAACATCCAAGATAACCAAGATGCAATGAGAAGACAGAACCTGAGGATAATAGGTATAGAAGAGAGTGAAGACTCCTAATTTAAAGGACCAGTAAATATCTTCAACAAAATTATAGAAGAAAACTTCCCTAACCTAAAGAAAGAGATGAACATAAATATACAAGAAGCCTACAGAACTCCAAATAGACTGGACCAGAAAAGAAATTCTTCCCATCACATTATAGTCAAAACACCAAATACACAAAACAAGGAAAGAATATTAAATGCAGTAAGGGAAAAGGGGCAAGTAACATATAAAGGCAGACGTATCAGAATTACACCAGACTTCTCACCAGAGACTATGAAAGCTAGAAGATCCTGAGCAGATCTCATACAGACTCTAAAAGAACACAAATGCCAGCCCAGGCTGCTATACCCAGCAAAACTCTCAATAATCATAGAGGGTGAAACCAAAATATTCTACGACAAATCCAAATGTGCACAGTATGTTTCCACAAACCCAGCCCTACAAAGAATAATACATGGGAAATGCCAACTCAAAGAGGGAAACTACACTCAAGAAAAAGAAAGTAATCTTTCAACCAACACAAAAGAAGATAGCCACACAAACAATATAAACAACATCAAAAATAACAGGAAATAACAATCACTATTCTTTAATATCTCTTAATATCAATGGTCTCAACTCCCCAATAAAAAGACAGAGACTGACAGACTGGATCCATAAACAGGACCCAGCATTTTGCTGCATCCAGGAAATGCACCTCCTTGTTAAAGACAAACACTAATTCAGAGTAAAGGGGTGGAAAATAATCTTCCAGGCAAATGGCCCCAAGAAACAGGCTGGAGTAGCCATTCTAATATTGGATAAATCGACTTTCAACCAAAAGTCATCAAAAAAGATAAAGAAGGACACTTCATACTCATCAAAGGAAAAATCTACCAAGAAGAACTCTCAATTCTGAACATCTATGCCCCGAATGCAAGAGCTCCCACTTTCATAAAAGAAACTCTACTAATGCTCAAAGCACACATTGCACCTCACACAATAATAGTGGGAGACTTCAACACCCCACTATCAAAAATGGACAGATCTTGGAAACAAACTAAACAGAGACACAGTGAAACTAACAGATGCTATGAACCAAATGGGTTTAACAGATATCTATAGAACATTTCATCCTGCATCAAAAGAATGTACCTTCTTCTCAGCACCTCATGGTACCTTCTCCAAAATTGATCATATAATTGGTCACAAAACAAACCTCAAAAGCTATAAGAAGATTGAAATAATCCCATGCCTCCTATCAGATCACTACGGATTAAGGTTGGTCTTCAATGGCAACAACAACAACAGAAAGCCCACATACACATGGAAGCTGAACAATGCACAGCTTAATGATAAGTTGGTCAAGGAAGCAATAAAGAAGGAAATTAAAGACTTCCTAGAATTTAAAGAAAATGAAAATACAAGTTACCCAAACCTATGGGACACAATGAAAGCAGTGTTAAGAGGAAAACTCATAGCTCTGAATGCCTCCAAAAAGAAACTGGAGAGAGCCTACACTAACAGCTTAACAGCACATCTGAAAGTTCTAGAACAAAAAGAAGCTAATACACCCAAGAGGAGTAGAAGGCAGGAAATAATCAAATTCAGGGCTGAAATCAACCAAGTGGAAACTAAAAGAACTATACAAAGAATCAACAAAACCAAGAGCTGGTTCTTTGAGAAAATCAACAAGATAGATAAACCCTTATCCAGACTAACCAGAGAGCAAAGAGACAGTATCCAAATTAACAAAATTAGAAATGAAAGTGGAGTTATAACAACAGACTCTGAGGAAATTAAAAAAATCATCAGATCCTACTACAAAAGCCTATATGCAACAAAATTGGAAAATCTGGAGGAAATGGACAAGTTTCTAGACAGATACCAATTAACTGAAGTTAAATCAGGATCAGACAAACCATCTAAACAGTCCCATAACCCCCAAAGAAATAGAAGCAGTCATTAATATTCTCCCAACCAAAAAAAGCCCAGGACCAGATGGGTTCAGTGCAGAATTCTATCAGACCTTCAAAGAAGACCTAATACCAATACTCTTCAATCTATTCCACAAAATAGAAATGGAAGGAATACTACCCAATTCATTCTATGAGGCCACTACTGATACCAAAACCCCACAAAGTCCCAACAATAAAAGAAAACTTCAGACCAATTTCCCTTATGAATATCGATGCAAAAATACTCAATAAAATTCTTGCAAACTGGATCCAAGAACACATCACAACGATCATTCACCATGATCAAGTAGGCTTCATTCCAGGGATGCAGGGATGGTTCAGTACCTGGAAATCCATCAATGTAATCCACTACATAAACACACTCAAAGAAAACAACCACATGGTCATCTCGTTAGATGCTGAAAAAGCATTTGACAAAATTCAACATCCCTTCATGATAAAAGTCTTGGAAAGATCAGGAATTCAAGGAGCATACCTAAACATAGTAAAAGCAATATACAGCAAACCAGTGGCCAACATCAAACTAAGTGGAGAGAAACTCGAAGCAATCCCAATAAAATCAGGGACTAGACAAGGCTGCCCTCTCTCCCTACCTATTCAACATAGTCCTTGAAGTTCTAGCTAGAGCAATCAGACAACAAAAGGAGGTCAAAGGGATACAAATTGGAAAGGAAGAAATCAAAATAGCACTATTTGCAGATGACATGATCGTATACTTAAGTGACCCAAAAAACTCGACCAGAGATCTGCTATAGCTGATAAACAACTTCAGCAAATTGGCTGGATACAAAATTAACTCAAGCAAATCAGTAGCCTTCCTATACTCGAAGGATAAACAGGCTGAGAAAGAAATTAGGGAAATAACACCCTTCACAATTGTCACAAACAATATAAAATATCTTGGTGTGACTCTAACCAAACAAGTGAAAGATCTGTATGACAAGAACTTCAAGTCTCTGAAGAAAGAAATCGAAGAAGACCTCAGAAGATGGAAAGATCTCCCATGCTCATGGATCAGCAGGATTAACATAGTTAAAATGGCCATCCTGCCAAAAGCAATATACAGATTCAATGCTATCCCCATCAAAATCCCAACTCAGTTCTTCATAGATCTAGAAAGAGCAATTCTCAAATTCATATGGAATAACAAAAAACCCAGGATAGGAAAAACTACTCTCAACAATAAAAGGACTTCTGGGGGAATCAGCATCCCTGTACTACATAGCAGTAGTAATAAAAACTGCGTGGTATTGGTACAGTGACAGGTAGATAGATCAATGGAATAGAATTGAAGACCCAGAAATGAACCCACACACTTATGGTCACTTGATCTTTGACAAAGGAGCTAAAACCATCCAGTGGAAAAAAAGACATAATTTTCAACAAATTGTGCTGGGTCAACTGGTGGTCAACTGGTGGTAGAAGATTGCGAATTGATCCATTCCTATCTCCCTGTACAAAGCTCAAGTCCAAGTGGATCAAGGACCTTCACATAAAACCAGATACACTGAATCTAATAGAAGAGAAAGTGGGGAAGAGTCTTGAACACTTGGGCACAGGGGAAATGTTCTTGAACAGAACACCAATGGCTTGTGCTCTAAGATCAAGAATCGACAGATGGGACCTCATAAAATTACAAAGCTTCTGTAAGGCAAAGGACACTGTAAATAGGGCCAAACGGCAACCTACAGATTGGGAAAAGATCTTTACCAATCCTACATCCCATAGAGGGCTAATATCCAATGTATACAAAGAACTCAAGAAGCTAGACTCCAGAGATCCAAATAACCCTATCAAAAAATGGGGAAGAGAGCTAAACAGAGAATTCTCAACTGAGGAAACTCGAATGGCTGAGAAACACCTAGAGAAATGTTCAACATCCTTAGTCATCAGGGAAATGCAAATCAAAACAACCCTGAGATTTCACCTCACACCAGTCAGAATGGCTAAGATCAAAAACTCAGGTGACAGCAGATGTTGGCAAGGATGTGGAGAAAGAGGAACACTCCTTCATTGCTGGTGGGAATGCAAGCTGATACAACCTCTCTGGAAATCAGTTTGGCTGACCCTCAGAAAAATGAACATAATACTGCCTGAGGACCCAGCTATTCCACTCCTGGGCATATACCCAGAAGATGCTCCAACATGTAATAAAGACAGATGTTCCACTATGTTCATAGCAGCCATATTTATAATAACCATAAGCTGGAAACAGCCCAGATGTCCCGCCACAGAGGAATGGGTACATAAAATGTGGTACATTTACACAATGGAATACTACTCAGCTATTAAAAACAATGACTTCATGAAATTCACAGCCAAATGGATGGATCTTGAAAATATCATCCTGAGTGAGGTAACGCAGTCACAAAAGAATGAACATGATATGTACTGTTAAGTGGTTATTAGCCCAAAATTTTGAAATACCCAAGAGTCACTTCGCAGCAACAGTAGGGCTGAGTGTGAGGTCCCAGATGGAGGACTTGGAGAAAGAACTGAAGGAGCTAAGGGAGTGTGCAGCCCCAGGGAGGTAGCAACAGTGGCAACTGGCCTGACCCCCTGATACTCCTGAAGACTGATCCACCAACCAAAGAATACACATGGAGGGACCCATGGTGCTGGCCACAAATGCGGCAGAGGAGGGTCTTGTTACCCGTCAGGGGGAGGAGAGGCCCTTTGGCCTGAGGGTGTTAGATCCCCCAGTAGAGGAGTATGACATGGAGGGAAGATGAGAGTGGGTGGGTGGGTGGGAGGGTGGGTTGGAGAATATCCCCATAGTGGCAGGGGGAGGGCAGAGGGAATGGGAAGGTTCCAAAGGGGAGATCTGGAAAGGGAGAAACATTTGAAATGTAAATAAAATATGAAAAAAAAAAAAAAGAACCTACTAGAAAGTATAAACCCAGAAAACACTGGATTCTCTATTTAAAAAAAAAAACAAAAAAACAAAAAAACAGGAATCTGTTAAGAATGGGGGATTGATATAGCAGTCATCCTGGGAGGGGAAAATTTTGCATCGAAAAGATTGAATGGGAGATTTGGGGAGATTTTTCTGACATATACAAACCCAAACTTCCATAGTTAAAATAGAGCAATATAAGAAGCGTTATTTCCTAGGCAATCTCTGGTATTTTCAACTGCTAAGTCTAGCAATCTGTCACAATGGGGTAATAAATATGTTCAGGGTCGTTCGTGTGCAATATGAGCTTTTGTGAAATTCCATAATTTCATTGGTACTCTTAAAAGAAAAAGAAACTACCAATTCCCAGTAGCGTGGAGTAGGGAAGCTTTTAGCACATGGGCCTTCCTGTGCATTCTGGTTTCAAACTGTAGTGGCCCCACTCTTGGCCTTGGTGGCAGCAGGCCTTGGACAGCCGTGCAGTGCTGGCACTGGTGTCTGACACATTGCCGCTTATTTTCTTGCCATTTGAACCCTATTCAATTTTTTTATTTGTAATTTTTCACTTTAAACATTACAATTTTTTTTTAGTTTATTTACTGTGTGTGAGTGCCACAGCACACGTGCGGGGGTCAGAGGGCTTGGTGCAGTGGATGCTCCTTTCCCTTTCTGTGGGTTCTGGAGACTGAGCTCGGCTCATCAGGCTTGTGAGGCTCAGCCTTTACATACTGAGCCAACTGGCGCCTCTCTGTCTCTCTGTCTCTCTCTCTCTCTCTCTCTCTCTCTCTCTCTCTCTCTCTCTCTCTGTGTGTGTGAGATGTAGACCTGTAACAGTCAGTTCTCTTCCTTCCACCATATAGATATGCAGATTGAACTGAAGTTGTCAGGCATGGTAACAAACATCTTTACCCATCTTAATGGATTTGGATATTATTTTTTTCCAGTTATTAAGATTTTACATTCTTAATTTACTCTCTAAAATCAAGTTGTATCAAGTTCTCTGTCCTTTGCGAGACCTATTTGTTAGCATTTGCTATTTTGTTTGACACTACCTTCATCTTATTAGGCTCAATACTGCCTCAGCTACACAGCAGAGCTGCTAACAAAAGTGATGTTTCCCCAAGCCCGTGAGCCATCCATAACCAGAACAGAGCCTAGACTGACACCACTGGCCTTATGGAGGTGGTGTCTGCGAGAGTTCAGAAGCTGCTACCCTTGTGGGCAGAGTAAGTCCTAAAGGTAGTTCTAGCCCACTTCTCTGTGCATCCCAAGTAAACGATAGGCATTGCTGGCTGGCCTTTGCCTCGCTATTCCTTATTTTAAGTCCTGTGTATTGGTGATGTACTGTTGAGCGTCCATGATTGTTCTCCCTGGCAGTCTGCTGGCTGACATGAGCCACGCTTACTGTTTTATTATAACACTTTCACTTTTAACATCATCTCTACTTTTCCTTTAGTTCTAGTCACCCTCTTACAGCACTCTCGGTTTATGTGTGTTCTGTTATCATGTGTTTGTTTGTTTGCTGCAGTGCTAGGGATGAGACTCAGGGCCTTGCCCCCTAGGCAAGCACTCAGCCGTTAAGCTGCATTCCTGGCTCCAACACTATTAACACTGTAGTGAGGTGGTCAGGTTTTGTAGTTCCTTGAGACTTTCACACAGTGTGATTTAACAGCCCCACCCCTCACTTCCTGAGCCTAGGGAGGAGGAGACTGTGATATAGATGCCCATTTAGGGCTGAGCATTCTGGTCGCCAATGCTCTGTGCCTTGGTCAGTTGCCAGTCTCTGTGTTAATCACCATCTATTGCAAAGAGAAGTTTCTCCAATGAGAGTTGAGAGATGTACTAATCTGGGCATAGCCGTGTTGGTAGGAATTGGTTTACTACAATTAGCAATCTTGGTCCAACAATGGTGCCAGGTGTGGGTGTCATCTTGAGGAGTGGTACTTAAATATAGTCCAAGTAGTTGGTTACTCCCTGATGTTCATGCCACATTACACCAACAGGTGTATCTTGCCAGGGCTGACCTTATTAGGCTCACAGGGTTCACATCTGGGCAAGATCAGTGATGACTTTTCTCCTCTGGTAGCCTGCACAGCTCCTAGCACTCTGAAAGCTAGCCAGGTTAGTGCCAACTTCAGATCTCTGTGTTCTGTGACTCAAGTATATGGCAATAAATATTCTGAAATACCTTCAAACCTGTCGACTGCAGGACATTGGGATGGATTGGACTAAGAGGACTGTGTAGCACCATTTGCCGGCTGGGGCAGAGCTCATACCAAGGGCTTCGAGATTCTTCATCTGAGTCTGGCAGATGGTTTTGAACTTTTGCTTGTGTCCTTTTCTCTGCAAATCTCATTGTGCTCCTGGTTGTACAAGAAGAAGCTTAAACAGAACTACAATGTACTGATTATGCCCCAGCATTAAGAATATGTGGGACATGTGGGTGGCCTAAGAGACCCCATTTGGGAAAATGTTGGGGAGGGCCAGAAGTCACAAGATTGGAAGCAAAGACACTGGGTTATGACTGATCAGTGTGTCTATGTAGGAGAAAGTTGGTGATGTCCAAACAAGATGGGGAGCTATCGAGGAGATGTGGGGTGGGGGTGGGACTAATGGAACACAGTAGGTAATCATGCTACCAACCAAAGTCAAAGAGCCACAGGAAAAAAAACTGAATGTGACAGTGGAGGAGGAGGATGTTGATTTGTTTGGGCTACAGTGGTGTAAGAGTGAATGATACGGAGGCTGGCCTGAAGACACAGGACAGTAGTTTGAATATGATCCAGAGTAAGTATGGAGGGAATGCAGCCTACAAGGGCAGTGCGGGGACGAGAGGAACAGATTGAACATTAAGGACGGAAGGACTAGCCAATGGGCCAGGATCTCAGACACAGGTCTATAACTGAGGCATTGTTTACAGTCTGTCCTCGGTGTTGACTTGAAGACTGCTGCCAGCACCAGCATACTCCTTTATGGGTAAGACCGTAGGGACTGGGAACTTCCTTCCATCTGTGCTCCTTGTTTTCAGCATAAGAGCAGGTCTCTTCACCTAAGAGACCTTACAGATCTGCTGCAGACTTCATCAGAGCGTTTCCAGTGAGCGTCAAGCACTAATGAGCTGTCCTCTCCTTCACTACTCACTGTCCCCCTGTCCCCCAACTTGTTCGTTATTTTTGCATTCTAGTTTCCCAGCTTGTGCTTCCCATCTATGGCAGAGGAAGAGAGGACAGGAGAGGAAAGAGGAAGGCAGGGGAGGGATAACAGAAAAAAGAAACAAAAAGTAGAGAGGTTAAGTATTTAGGGACAGCCATGGAGGGAAATGACAGGGAGTGTCTATCAAAGACAGTAGGAGAAGAATGAACATTCCCTGGCTGAGGCCCATACTGGAGCAGTGAGAACTCTGAGCCTTTGCTTCTGAGTATTCTGAAAATGTATCTTTGCCTGGGAAATGAAAAGATATGGGATTGGTAAGGGATGAATGTAAACCACCACAGCCAGTAGAACTTGCAGCAGTGATGGGCGGCCAGTTGAGCTTCCTATAGAGATGAAATGTGGGCCTCTGCTGTCAGTACAGTAGCCACTAGCCCCAGGTGGTAATTAAGGATGCAAGAACTTATTTTGTTATTATTGGGGGGGGGGGTGTATGGGTGTGTGCTCCATGTGCTCATGTGGAGGTCAGCTATGTAAAGTCAGTTTTTACTTCCATGTTCCAGGGGTCAAACTCAGGTCATCATGCTGATTTTTACACTGTAGCTGCCTTCAGACACCAGAAGAGTGCATCGGATCCCATTACAGATGATTGTGAGCCACCATGTGGTTGCTGGGAACTGAACTCAGGACCTCTGGAAGAGCATTCAGTGCTCTTAATCGCTGAGCCATCTCTCCAGCCCGGTCATCATGTTTTTAAGACAGCATCTTTACCTGCTGAGCCATCTTGCCTGGTTAGGATCTGAATTTTAATTTCAGTGTAAGCAGCCAGGAGTGGTTGGTACATACCACTCTGAATGGAGTTCATGGCATTCATATGTAAAAGAGAGCAATGGGAGTGGACAGTCAATAATTTTCCCATTAGCATCTTCAACTCAGTCCCCCATAGACAGAGACTGGACTCAAGGGGCTAATAATTAGGAGGGATGGAGGGGTGAGTATTTCCTGTGTTGAACTGTAAGTTAAAGGAAAAAACATTGTCCGAATTTATTTTCAAGGCGAGAACGTCAGTATTCTGTCTGTAGTGGTGAAGCCTCTCCTGGCTCCTGTGACATCCTCTATTTCTGTGTGGGTAGCCCTGATCAGCTCATGGTGCACAAAGGGAAATGTGTTGGTGAGTAAACTAGCTAAGTCCATTAAGTTGGTTTACTGACAAATGTTAATCCTGATGTAACCGAACAGACTAGAGGTTGACATCTCAACCAGCGTAGTCTGAAGAAGACCCTTATCCTAGCAGGAAGCTACAATTCTGGCCACCATTTTTTCATGCCTGGGATGAGAAGCTGCTCAGCTCCTCTAATGTAATATGGAAATACAACCATGCTCTTGGAAATATATTAGTGAACAGATAGTTCTAAATATTGTATCATATGCATCTTGTACTGATAAAATGTGTATAAACAAAATGAGCCCTGATTCTTGTGGTCTTTGATAACCAAGTCTCTGTTTTTTCCTTCATGGTGCTATGAATTGTACCAAGATCCTTGTGCATGCCAAGCAAGTACTGGACCACTGAGTCACATCCCTGGCCCCCAAATCTCCTCAAGTTACTATCTGTCTGCTTGGCATTATCCTACATGGCACATTGTGCCTGGCTGGGAAAACCACCTAATTTTACTACATCTTATTTAGCAATTGTCTCTGGTGGCTACCTGGAATGATCCTTTCTCTGCAATTTGGGATTTTAATTATTTATTTAAAAATCTAGTTTTTCTATATTGTCTTTCTTAGCCATATAGATAAGCTGCTAGGGCTTGCTTTCATGTAGTAAATTTAACAGTTGTTAAAATGCAATTAACTTTTATTTTCAATTCTGTAATTGCCAGAATTAATGGATAGATCTCAGAAGTCAAGCTTGCTTGCTTTCAGCATCTTTCCTCCTCATTTTAAGGTGGTCCAAATAAGCCAGAGAGCAGCTAGGGAGTGGGCAGTGGATGGAAGGGGCAGAAACCAAACATCTGAAGAGTCTCTGGTCTGGACACTCAACCTGGGACTATGATAGCAGCCTAGACAAAGTAGGATTCACAGACACAGGGCTTACATATGCAAAACAGTCACTAGGCTGGGTTGAGGCCCCAGTTGAGGTGGTTGGCCTTGGACTTGAGATTGCCCTTAACTCAGACATTCAGAATTCGTGGACTGGCAACATGAAACTCCCTGCTCCAATAACCTGGGAAGGCAGGAAGGCAGAGCACCTTGGGCTTAGTCTCACTGTGTGCTTATCAGTTAAATTCACCTTTTTAACTACTAAGAGGAAATTACTTATTTTCTCACAATGGGTCTGGCATTGTAAATAGACCCTAATTTCTATGAAGTATCTGTTTGTTTTTTAACTATCAACTAATTTTTTAATGTTCAATAAAACATTTTCATTTTGAGAGGCAACATATAATGTTTTTCAGTTTAAAGTTGGAGTTAGACTAGAGAATGTTTCTGGCTGTGGGTGAGATTGCTGACAAGTGTCTGGATAAGTTACTGTTGCTGACATGGGACAGCTTCAGTCAGTGTCCTGCTAACACTTCTCCTTTAGCCTCAGCACACTTGCTCTCTGTGTTGCCAGCACCAAGAAAAGGGTGATAGGAAAATGAATTTATAATTTAAAAGCCCCGGCAACTATAAAATACCTAGCTATTTCCACAGTGCCAGTGAGGTAGCTTAGTGGACGGGGCACTCACCTAGCAACCTGAGTGATACCCAGAAACCACATGGTAGAAGGAAAGGATTGGCTCCCAAAAGTGGTCTTGTATATACACGCAGATGCTGTGGCATACACATGTATGTGCACATGCATAGTACACGAATGTTTTACGTATATTATATGTATAAATGGTATACATGTATGAATGAGTGCCAGTACACTGGGAACACACATATGCAATGAGACTTCATGT
This sequence comes from Rhynchomys soricoides, assembly GCA_019843965.1. Lineage (NCBI taxonomy): Eukaryota > Metazoa > Chordata > Mammalia > Rodentia > Muridae > Rhynchomys > Rhynchomys soricoides. The sequence goes on from JADRCH010000088.1 coordinate 6,357,221, forward strand.
GAGCCGTGTCATCCTCCATCCATCTCATAAGCTCTTTGTGTCACCATCTCCAGTGAGCTGATCAACACAGGTCTAAAGTTGCTTCCCTTAGCTGACAAGTTTTCAGACATCAAGGTCTTTCCCTCTTAGGCTAAGACTTTTACAGAAGTCATTATGACTAGCAAATAATTAGGTTATTTTAATTGAAATCTCTAAATTGCCAGCATTTCCCTGAAGTGAAACTGCCTGACAAATGCAAAATCTATGCGAGCAAAGTCAGCCATAATTCTCCAAAGTGCTTTTGCTAAAACTGTCTATATATGCAGGTTATTTTTACTTCTGATTTTTCAAATGGAAAACATAATTATCAACAGCTCTTAAATTATTTTTCTCATTAGAAAAGTGAAGTATTATCATGAAAAACTAGTCTTTTATACTAAAAGGAAAGGGTAAGGATGCCGAAATAGCTCAACCAGTAAAGTGCTTGTGAGAAGATATGACTCCAACCCCAGAACCCTCATTTAAAATAAAAAGCTAAGCATGACGGCATGGTGGCATGCACTTGTAATGTAAGCTGGGGAGGTGGGGCAGAGAGACCCTGCCTCAAAGACAATAAGATGGACAGTGCCCGCGGACCAACACCCAAGCTATCCTGTGCACACCCATGCACACGCAGTCACACTCGGCATATGCACACATAGGGCTAGATTACTGTATTATTAGCGGTTCCAAGCTGGAGATGAGTTAGACGCCTGGCATCATTTGGTGATACCTGAAGACTGCACCCCACACTTAGCACATACTTAGCCAGGACTCTACTACTGAGCTAACCCAGTCTACAGGAGCATTTGACAGTTGATGCTGTGGTAGGGGTGCTACTGACATCTACCTTGTGGACAGCCGGACACAAAGTATCCCCTACAACCAAGGACTGCTGGCTGGGTGCTACAATGCTATGGTGTAGTAAATGAAAAAGGAAAAGAAGCGTAGAGGAAGGGGAAGCAAAAGTAAAATGGAAATTGTATTTTCTCCTTTTTCTATTATAATCTTTAATGGCAACAGAGAATTTTGTACAACAGGGTTTGCTGTTAGAGCAGCTCTGGTCCCCAAGGAAAAAGTGTGCCTGTTAGCTAACTAAGTGCACTGCTGTTTAGCCTTAACTCATTCTTGTTCTTTCCCTCTAAATATCGGGCTGTTTGGCTTGCTGAGCATATACAGAGCTTACACCTCTGATGAAGCCACTTTTCAAGTTAAATAAAAGCTGTTGCACTGTGCACACTAATCTATATTAGTGGAATGATAGGACAGGTGTGGTCCACAAGGGTGGGTGGCCAAGGAGAGCAGCACTGGAGGTCCAATCTCACCCAATGCTAAATCTCATTATCAGTCCTGAACTTTCTACAACAATTAAGATTTGAAGGCTCAGTTATATTGGTAAATATTAAAAATTGCTTACTAATGGACTTGTATTGCAGTAAATGATTCTTTTCATAGTTAGCATGTAGTACACACACACACAGTTTACAAGATGTGATGCTCTTTTGTCTCTCTGCAGGCAGTGATGAGCAACTGGGGAAGGTGGTATACAACGCTTTGGAAACAGCCACAGGCAGCTTTGTCTTATTGTATGAGTGGGTCCTTCAGTGGCAGAAGAAGATGGGCCCTTGCCTTACCAGTCAAGAGAAAGAGAAGATTGATAAGTGCAAAAAGCAGGTAGGTAGACCAGGCATGATTGTGCACAGTACATGGGAACTAGAGGTGGGAAGACCAGATCAAGGCCATCCTAAGCTACAAAGCAAGTTGGAAGCCAACCTGGGCTACATAAGCCCTTGTCTTAGATTCAAAAATGAAAGAAAAATGCTGGTAAGTGTTTGTCACGACTGGCCAAAGACCCAATAGCAGGCTGTAGATGAAGCAAAAAGCCTTCATGCATTGGCTCCCACGAATGGTCCACAGAGTTTGAGGACCGTGGGCCCTCACCTTCACCAAGCCTCAGCTCTGCTCCCCCTTCTGTAACCCGCCCCAGCCTCACCCCTCCTGTCTTCTGTGATTTCTGCCTTACTGGGATTAGTTACCACTTCATAGCTGTGCTCTTTGCAATTATTTGTATTTTCTCTGCTTTTTTTTTTTTAATTTATTTTTTAACCATTTTTTAAAGATTTATTTATTTATTTTATGTGAGTACACTATAGCTGCATTCAGACACATCAGAAGAGGGCATCAGATCCCATTACAGATAGTTGTGAGCCACCATGTGGTTGCTGGGCATTGAACTCAGGACCTCTGAAGAGCAGTCAGTGCTCTTAACTGCTGAGCCATCTCTCCAGCCCTTCTCTGCTCTTTTAAAAGGTTGTTTTACAACTGACCTTTGAGGGATCAGAGGGTTTTTTTTCTCTCTCTCTTTTGTTTTTGTGCAGTGCTGTTAATGAGAAAAGAATTTTATATGAATTGATAATGATGGACTCGGGAGCATTTAACGTTGTATTTAGCCTTTGCTTGGTAAAGAGGTTAGGAAAAAACCAAGCAAGAGAACTTTACAGCACACCAAAATCTACAGTTAGTTTTGGATGATGATCATATAAATAACTTTAAGGATTTTTTTTCCTTTGTATTATATTTAAATTTATATTTTTCAGTGCTGGGAATTAAGCCTAAGGTATTTTGCCTTCTGGGTAGATGCTCTACCATTGAACTACACATTCATCTCTTGGATTTTAATTTTTATTTTTTTTACAGTAATCCTTAGTATAATCAGAAAATTCTATTTTAAACATGTTTCTTTTTTTTTTTTTTTTTTTTTTTTGCTAACCATCTCACACACATAACCCAAAAAATTGGTTTTTTAAAAGCAACTCAGCAATCTTATGGTATTTGGATACCCCATTTTGACACTAAAGTTGATAATTAGCTAAAATTTCTTGCATTTTTTTGTACCGTCAGGTTGATTTATCAGCTTAGGGGAAGATTCAGGTCATAGTATCTTATTTTCCCATCTTGTAAAGTGTATTGTCTATCTCACACCTTACTTTTGGAGTGAAACACCAGCTAATGTCATTTGCCTAATATCCTTCTCAGATTCAAGGAGCAGAAACAGAATTCAGCTCCCTAGTGAAACTGAGCCATCCAAATATTGTCCGATACTTTGCGATGAACTCCAGAGAGGAGGAGGACTCCATTGTGATTGACATTTTGGCAGAGCACATCAGTGGGATCTCTCTCGCTACACACCTGAGCCACTCAGGCCCAGTCCCCGTCCATCAGCTGCGCAAGTACACAGCCCAGCTCCTGGCAGGCCTGGATTACCTGCACAGCAACTCCGTGGTGCACAAGGTTCTGAGCGCGTCCAGTGTCTTGGTAGACGCCGAGGGCACTGTAAAGATAACAGACTACAGCATCTCTAAGCGTCTGGCAGACATTTGCAAGGAGGATGTATTTGAGCAAACTCGAGTTCGTTTTAGTGACAGTGCCCTGCCTTATAAAACAGGAAAGAAAGGGGACGTGTGGCGTCTTGGCCTCCTGCTGTTGTCTCTTAGCCAAGGTCAGGAGTGTGGAGAATACCCGGTGACCATCCCCAGTGACCTGCCAGCTGACTTCCAAGATTTCCTGAAGAAGTGAGTGTCACGGATTCTTCTGTGCTGCTTTCCTCCTGTACAGCTAAGGAACAGGGAGACAGAGATGCAAGGAAGGGGGCTGAATGGGGAAGCTGAGATGCCAGGAAGGGAGCCTAACAGGGAGGCTATGACAGGGAGGCTAAGACAGGGAGGCTAAGACATGCTCAGACTGGGAAGGGAGCCAAACTGTGAGACATGAGGACGGGCCAGGGAGAATTCCTGCCCAGGCTCATGTGTTCTCTTTCCTCATTACAGCCTTCCACCTTCTCCTAAACCCACTTGAGTTTAATAGTTGATTCTCAAACTACTTTTGGGGGGCTTCCTGGAATAGTCTAGAATTTTTTTTCCCATTCCTGACTATCCCAGAAGCGTTGGCAGTGGTAAGAAGCGCCCTGGGTGTGGTACTTTTTGTTACTTTGCTGCTGAGTCCTAGGAGACCAAAGAGAAGGCCTCAGGAAACCAGTGGAGAAGTGTGGTTCTGCCCTCTTTCTTTCTGACTATTCCTCAAAAGCTCTCTCATTTAGCCAGGACAGAGGATCAAACCACTGCCTGTTTCTAGATAGAGGATTTTCAACATTTGTAAATCACAAGTACATAGTCATTACAGAGCCAGCTTTTAAAAATGTGTGTGTGTGTCCGTCCATGTCTGTGAGTGCAAGAACCCATTGACATTTGTGGAGGTAAGGGAACAGCTTTCTAGAGTCTTCTCTTCCTCCATAGTGGACTCTAGGGCTCCCACTCAGGTTGTCTGGTCATCAGGCTTATGGGGCAGCCACCTTCTCCCATAGCCTGTCCAGCTTGAGGGAGTCCTTAATAAAGAGACTTTCTTGGGCCTAAACTATTTGTCCAGATCTTTCCCCTCAGTATTTTCTACCTTAACTCTGAATGTTCTCCATGTAAACCAGCACTACCCTCTCAGTCTGTACTAAGAGGATGTAAGCATTCAGTTGTTCCGGCACCCTCTGGAGCACCCTCCTGCAGACCTGCCCCTCGCTGCTTCCCCTTCCCCATGCCCTATCGGCCTTCCTCACCTTCCTCGCTGCTTCCCCTTCCCCATGCCCTATCGGCCTTCCTCACCTTCCTTTCCCTAGTCACTCACTTTTAGCCTCTTCGTCTTCTCTCTCGTCTTCACATTTCTCTTTGCCTGTGACCCAACCATAGCAGTCCCTGTCGCCCACTAGTTCTCTCTGGTTACTCATATGGCAGTCTCTGAATTTGAGCATTCCCTTGCCACACATCAGAGTTTCATTGGTGATGGCAGCCACATAAGACTGGCCGTGACACTGGAGCTGAGTTGATTTGTGCAGCACACACTGTAATGATAAATTGTCAGGCTGTCCCTGTCTTAAGCAACATACAGCATTTAAATGAGGCCATTGGTGTGCTGCAAAAAGTAGCCATGGTCCTTTTCTCATTTGAGGAAGGGGCCAACTTTGAGTCTGTGTGCAACATTCTCTCCTTAAAGTATATAAACTTTAAGATTTTTTAAAAATCACTTATGATTTCTTTTAAATGAAATAGAACTTTTCTTAAGTTATTTATTTAATTATTTATTTATTTAATGTATGTGAGTACACTGTAGCTGTCTTCAGACACACACCAGAAGAGGTCATTGGATCCCATTACAGATGGTCGTGAGCCACAATGTGGTTGCTGGGAATTGAACTCAGGACCTCTGGAAGAGCAGTCAGTGCTCTCAACTGCTGAGACATCTCGCCAGCCCCTAAAAGAGAACTCTAAAAAACTGATTTAAATGCACCCTACAATGAGGGTGGCTGAAGTGACAGATGTGGCAATGAATTACTAGTGAGAAGTCTTATTTCCATCTTTCCCGTGTCCTCTTGAACTTCAGCAGCGGGCAGTGGGTCAGAGGGCTGAGACTTTCCTGGTTGTCCCCTTACAGCAATAGCTCCCCTCTGTTGCTTCTGAAGGTGAGTGCTGAGGTTTGTTCTGACCGTTAACATAACCGTCATCAGGATACTGTGTGTGCCTCCCTTCCCTCTGATGGGCTGCTTAGTTGGGGTGGGTGACATTCGGGGTGTTGGGGTGTTAGCCTTGCTGTCCACCCCAGTTAGCAAAAGAAGCAAATAATTCACAAAAGCAGAAGGGATTCATCTGTGATCCCCACCATACTTAGTTACCATCACCTGTGAGGTGGGTAAGAATTCAGGTGTTGGAGCCAGATGGCGGATCCTGGACTAACAAGGTCCTGGAAGCTATAAATATCTGGAAATACAAGTCATTCTCAGTAAGGTTGGCGTTTCTGGTCCACATCTATTGTCACAGCAATCACATTAATGTCACAGTTGAGCAAGAGTTGAAAGTGCGCTTCAGAATCTAGCACAGCATGGGTAGGGTGTGTGTGTGTGTGTGTGTGTGTGTGTGTGTGTGTGTGTGTGTGTGGTGTGACTGAGGAGCAAGCCCAGCAGTGAGAGAGTGCATCATAAATAAATAAATAAACTCTGATGCTCCCTGGCTCTTCCGAGGGTTGCGTGAGTCCCACCTCTCTGGCGCTGGCTGCCACTGGGTGCCCCTGTTGCACCCAGACTGCAGCTCTCAGCACCCTCAGCAGTAAGAGCCGTGGAAAGCTCCAGGCCGCCATCCCTCCTGGTTTCAAAGCAGAGGCTAGCATGACCTCTGCTGCTGGGAGCCACTCGACTGCCAAGATGATGGATTCTGAAAATGTAATCCTAGCAAGCAAGAGCTCCTCAGCACTGCAGTTCACTCCGAACGCTTTAAACCTTTTGGGTCCAGATCTGTTGTGTCAGTCACGTTAATGCCACGGAGGTAGTCTTAGAGTTGATAGTGCACTTAGAACTTAACAGAGCATGTGTAGGCGTGGTCAGTACAGTGGCTAAGTAAAACTGGAAATAACCCCAAGAGAACCAGAGAATATACTAGGAAATTCCAGTAGGGCCAAGCTGATGTAGGAGTTTAGAAGGATCTTTATTGACAGATTTTTTTATTGACATAAAATTTTAAGACATGGCTAAAAGGCCACTTGCTAAAGGCAAATAAAGTGAATATCCTCAATAACATATTGTGGCTGGGTTGCTGTCACCTGTAGATGGAGGCAGGAAGGAAAGGGTCTATAACGGTGCACATTACAACATTAAGAGATGGCAGGCCATGGGAGGCAGAGGCAGGTGGTTTCTGTGAGTTCAAAGCCACCCTGGTCTACAGAACAAGTTCTAGGACAGCCAGGGCTACACAGAGAAACCTTGTTTCCAAAAGGGAAAAGCAAAACAAAACCGAAGGGGGGGAGGGAGGGAGGGCAAAAGAGAGCTTCTATTATTTATCCTTCATTCACATTTGAGGCAGGGTCTCACTTTGTAGTTCTAGCTCACCTGTAACCTGGTATGTAGACCAGACTGGCCTTGGGACTTTGACTTTTTTAGCAGTGTTGCTCAGTGCTACCATTGTATTTCCGAATCCTCAGTGTCTGATTGCTGTCTTTGGAAAGCTTGATTTATGTCTGGTCCTCAGCAGACTTCGTTCAACAGGGCAAGTTACTAAGCTGCTAATGGAAGTGACAATTCAAAGCTGGTTTATATGACCCAAGAGCTCTTCAGATCTATATGCCTCTGTAGTTAACAAAATGTAGTTGGTTTTTCTTTTCTCTTTTCAACTTGAATTCAGTCTACTGTGGGACATACAAACCATGAAATGGTATTTATTCATTTAAATTCATTTTTAAGTATATTTTGCTCCAAAAGTAACATGATTTGCCAATGTGTATTTTAAAAGAAAAGCAGCCTCTTAGATAAACAGGGTAGATGAACTAGAAAGGCATTTACATTGTACACACTGAGATTCTCCTCCCCCTCTGAGGTGTGTTTGCCTGGACGACAAGGAAAGATGGAGCCCTCAGCAGCTGCTGAAACACAGCTTTATAAACCCTCAACCAAAAATGCCTTTGGTGGAGCAGAGTCCAGAAGGTAAGTTATTACCTGCCTGCTCAATAGGGTCCCACTGTGTAGCCCAGGCTAGACCTCTTGGTCTTCCTGCCTCTGCCTCCTGAGTGCTAAGATTACAGGCATGCCCTACTACACTTGACTACCATCATCATCATCATTATTATCGTTGTTGTTGTTGTTGTGAAAACACAAAGCCAGAAACTGAGAACATCTACCTGAATTATTTCTTTACCTATACCAGGCCTCACTTAATCCATTTATGTACAGGCCTTATGTGAACGGGACTGCTTTGCAACTCTTCCAGCCTCTATTGATGGAGTGGATGGGGCATCCCCTTCCTGTTGTGTTACCCATATTGTCATGTTACATTAGAAGAGCTTGGCGTGGACCAGGAAACCTGAGTTTGGGTTCCAGCTGCCTAGTTCAGTCACTTTCTCTCCATCCCTGTTGCCCTTGCCTGTAAAGTGGGCTAATTGTATGTTTTAAAGATGACCAGGTGAGAAAAGATGTCAAAGGATATGAAGTGCTTTTTCAGACCACTAGTTGGGGCCCCTTCCTCTCATACTTATGTTGCTGGCTCCTGTGAGCTGTCTGCTTTTGTTTTTATTATTCTTAATTATGTGTATGTGTGTGTCCGTGGGGGTATGTGCACCTGTAGATGCAGTGCCCAGAGAGTCCAGAAGAGGCCATTAGTTCCCTAGAGCTGGAGTTACAGGTAGTTGTACGCTTCCCAGTGTGGGTGCTGAGAGCCAAACTCCAGTCCTCTGCAAAGGCGGTGTGAGCCCTTCACCACTGAGGCAGCTCTCAGGCCCAGGCCTCTGATATTCCTAATGCTTCTGCTTTATCTTAGATTCTGGGGGACAAGACTACATCGAGACCGTCATTCCCAGCAACCAGCTGCCCAGCGCTGCATTCTTCAGTGAGACACAGAGACAGTTTTCCCGGTACTTCATTGAGTTTGAAGAACTACAGCTTCTAGGAAAAGGAGCTTTTGGAGCTGTCATCAAGGTATGATGGTTGTCCCAGTCCCTCCTAAGCTTCCTCTCCTTCCCATGGCCTCACAGGCTTGGTTTCCATTGTGAGAGTGGAAAGGAAAGTGAGTAAAACTCTGAAACCTTCACCTCCTGGATAAAGGCTTTCCTTAATGCTACCCTGGACTCATGAAGAATACATTGTTCCTGTGTCCTTGGTTGGCTCAGAACCATGACATGAAGAAAAAACAAAAAAAAACATGATTATAAGCATCGTGAGTGGTCAAGATCTCTGCATGAAGAGCATTTTCCTGTGCTTTGATCAGGAAGGGAGCTGACCTCCCCACCCACCCTGCTTTTGTCGGCCTTGTCAGAGAAAAGGATTCCAAAGTTAGAACAGAAATAGCTTTCAAGCTGGGAGATGGTCTTGATGGCCCTTGTTTTCTAGCCTTGGAAGATTAATAGCATGTTTTACGGTTTGCTGCTGTTAGGACTCTGCTCACTTGGTCTGGGTAAGCTTTATTATGTCATATAGGAAGAGGCTTCTGCTGTTCTTACATAATTTAAATGTCTTATAACCCACTGGAGATGCAGGTTAAAAGGTATGAAGAACAGCTGAGGTCCATGCCATGGTTTACTGTGACTGTGACCTCGATCCGTGAGACAGGTGTGTGTTTGGAATTCTGAATGTATATAAAGGGAAGCAGGTGGCACTCTTGTTTGGTGTTGGTTTTTGTGTCTTTTGGAGGGTTTTGTTTTGTTCCGTTTTGTTTGTTTGTTTGTTTGTTTTGAGACAAGGTTTCATGGTGCCTGGGCTGGCCTGAAAACACAATGTTGCAGAAGATGGCCCTGAACCCTCATCTTTCTACTGACACCTGAGTGTAGGGACTTCAAGCCATTATTCCCATGCATGTTTGATAACTGTGCTGGGGATCAAACCCAGAGTTTGTGTGTGCTTGGCAAGCACTCTACTAAATGAGCTATATCCCTGGCAGGTTTTAGAGAATTATATAGCCCAGGCTGTCCTCAAACTCAATGTGGCTAAGGATTACCCTAAGCCCCTGGTCCTCTTACCTACATCTCTCTGTGTTAGGATTACATATTCATCTTAGAAGTGTCTCTTACTGTACAGGCCTCTTAACCAAAATAACAATTTTCCCACAATAAAAGAGGGCTAGCCTTTAGCAAGGCAGATATCCTACAAGAAAACTCGTCATTCTAGAAGGAGATTAATTCACAGTGTCATTTTTAATAACTCCATGTCCTTTTTTAGATTCTTGAATTTAGAACGCTAACAAATTTCGTTTCTTTCTTTCTTGTCGTTTTTGGACAGGGCCCTTGTAACCTTCCGTATTTACACTATCTTAAAGACGGTTAGCGAGCTGCCTTACCAAGGGCATCTTCATCTTCCAGGCCCTCCTTTCCCCTCTTGAGAACCCTGGCTCTCACCCCTCTGCAGACTGCTGTCCAGGTCGAGCAGCTTCTTTCACGATGATCAGGCTTCTTTAGCAGTTGCCCTTCACCATTAGAGCACTCCCTCGTTTGGAAGAATGACTTGCTAGGAGTTTTTAGTGCATTGACTCTTATGGAAATGTGAAGGAAACCTGGTACAGTTAATTCAAACCAGTGGAGCCTTCAGGGAGGGATGGTGTGTGAGCACACTGGCCTTGGAGACGTTCTCTGTTGTTTCATTGTACTCCGATTTTTATCACTTGATTTTATATCATCAGTTTTGAATCCTAGTTGGGTGACAAAAATCAATGGGCAGCATGCTTGTTGATGGTAATCGCTACTGTTGATCAGGCATGCCTCTCTGGGACTGAGTGTTCTTCCTCCAGGTGTGCTCATATGTTCCTAGTGTCCCCATTCAGGCTAGCAATGAAATGTATAAATGCCATGTAGGTAAGAAAACCGAGTCTCAAGGAAGTCAAACATCTCCCCAAACTTACATGCCCTAGAAATTCTTCGTAAAATAAAATCACATAAAAAAACTTTTATTTTAGGTTTGTTAAAATTTCTGGAGTCTCATTCATCTTTAGGGACTTTGAATATTAAGAAAATAAAATCATCAGATGAAAACTTACACTGGCTTTAGAAAATTTATTTTACTTTAAAACTAAAATGTATTTATTTAGCAAGCATAACAACAGAAGAATGGGAAGTAAATGTCATGAAAATTAATTAACTTACGACTCCATATGTTAACCTAATTTCAAAGAAAACATTACACTTATTGATAAAGAAATGATTAGGACAAGCACGGTGGTCCATGCCTGCAATCTCAGCACTCAAAAGATGGAGGCAGGAGGATGCAGAGTCTAAGGTTACCTTTATCTCCACATGGAGTTTGGGGCCAGTCTGGGCTGTATGAGACCTTGCCTAAAAACTAAAGAAAATGTGTATTCTGGTAATCCCCGCTCTGAAGTAGAAGGATGTCAAGTCCCAGGCCTTTCCCGAAAAGGGAGGGATGAGGAAAAAGGGAAGGAAACAAGGAGGCGGAGAGATGAAACTCATGCTCTCCCCAGTGTCTCTCAGCCGAATCCGTAATATGAATTTCTCAAGCTTTTCCCTGGTTTGGGGGCAACCAAGGCTTTCCTCAGCTTGAATTCAAGCTTTGTAGCTCTTAGCTTTTACTATGGGTTCTCAGACTCCAAGTTCTTCTGGGGAGGAAATGGGGTCATTCGGTGTAAATGCCAGTTTGCAAGGTTCTGGGCTACGAATGTGACCAGATCCTGTCCCTTACTGCAGGTGCAAAACAAACTTGACGGCTGCTGCTATGCTGTGAAGCGCATCCCTATCAACCCCGCCAGCAGGCACTTCCGCAGGATCAAGGGCGAGGTGACGCTGCTATCACGCCTGCACCATGAGAATATTGTGCGCTACTACAACGCCTGGATTGAGCGACATGAGCGCCCAGCGGTGCCAGGGACACCACCCCCACACTGCATATCCCAGGCCCAGGACAGCCCAGCCACCTGCGGGAAAGCATCAGGCGACACTGAGGAACTGGGCAGTGTGGAGGCTGCAGCACCACCACCCATCCTCAGCAGCTCCGTGGAGTGGAGCACATCTGCAGAGCGCTCTACCAGCGCCCGCTTCCCAGTCACGGGCCAGGACTCCAGCAGCGATGAGGAGGATGAGGATGAGCAAGATGGCGTCTTCTCACAGTCCTTTCTGTAAGTGTTTGTGGTAGAGAACCCCTGGTCCCTAACTCAATAGGCCCACACCAGAGGTACTCAAGCTGATGGAAACTTCCTCATTCAGGGAGTAGCTAAGTGCAACCCAGAGGAATTTTAAAGATTTCCCACAACCAAGGCCAGAAGAGAATTTGTGACAGGGCACTGCTTTAAATCACAGCTTCCAACTCTGTGGACCACTTAAGAGTCGAAATTATGACCCAAGGGCATTTGTCTTAGCAATTTACTTCATTGTACTCAGTGGGATACAATTTATTACAACTCTTAGCAATTAATTACTTTGTGAAACAATCAAGCTCCTTCTTAAAGAGTTCTCTGTTGGGGGCTGGAGAGAGGGTTCTGTTTAAGAAAGTTTTTTGCTCTTTCAGAGGAGTTGCACATACATGACTGATAACCATCTATAACTTCAATCCCAGGGGATCACTGGCCCCTTCTGGCCTCCCCAGGCACAGGACACCTGTGGTGCACAGACAATGCTGGCAGAACACCCATACACATAAAATAAAGGCTTACATTGATGAATAAAAGTTCTGTGCTTAGGTAACAGAAAAGAAAACACAGCAGCCCAATCTGTACTAATATTGTAGAGTAGTGATGTGTCTTAGTTACTGAGCCATTGCTGTGAAGAGACGCCATGACCTCAAGCTGTCCTCAAAGAGCCTTCCAATACCCATACCTCCTAGTGTTCCAACTGGAGACCAAGCATTCAGATATTCATCTGAGCCTGTAGAGGCCCTTCTCTTCAGACCACCACATGGCAGAAGGCTCTAGCTTCTTTGCTTCTCTGGTGAACTAAAAGAATGTCAGCTTTCTTTGTTTGTATGTTTAATATGTCTTTATTTCTCTTTTTTAAGACCTGCTTCAGATTCTGACAGTGACATCATCTTTGACAATGAAGATGAAAACAGTAAAAGTCAGAATCAGGTAAATATGTAAGTAGAAGTTACCTAGTTTCACTCAGAGCATGATATGTAAGAACATGACATCACCTAATGTTATAAACATCAGGCAGAATGTCGGAGCCTTAATCTGATATGTGAATATCAGTTTAAAAATGCAGCCATTTATTTAAAATAAATTCCATTTGTGTTTTGGGCTTTTATTCACACCATAAATTTATACTGATATATATATATCATAAGTTTTATACTGACATATAGAAGAAATAAATTGACACACTACTTTTTCTCATGGTGGAAAGTTTCACAGAGGAGCTAGAGAGGCAGCTTAGCAGCTAAGAACACTTAATGCTCTTGCAGGCCTGAGCTTGGTTCCCGTCACCCACATGATAACTCACGACGCCTGTAAACCCAGTCCCAGGAGATCCAGTGTCCTCTGCCTCTCCATTCATCTGTACACATGGTGTACATAAACTCAGGCAGGCACACATATATACAAATTAATTTTAAAATCTTTTTGTTTTAAGTTTTATAGAGAATTGGGACGTGTTTTCTATGGTTAGGGATGGGGTTGAAAGCAAATTAAACAGTCTCATCATGGACTTAGCTTCATCTTCCCTTCAGGTAATCTTGATGCTTGGTTTGATAAACCATCTTCTAGAGCAGTGTTTTAACTTTGTAGCATGATCCTGCAATGTTTGGTGAATAAATTTAAAGGATCACGGCCAGCCTTATTTTATTTCCGATGTATGGATAACAGGAAAGAATGCCAGAGTACACCTTACCTTTAATAAAAGTAAGTTTTGTTGATAGAACTTGGCCTCTCCTGGAGCTAGAGATATGGCAGGGTTGGAGGATGGGGGAGTTGAGAGCAAGTACTACACTTGAAAAGGAACTGAACTCAGTTCCCAGGACCCAGGTCGGGCAGTTCACAGCTGCCTGTAACTCCGGTTGCAGATGCTTACTAGGTGTGATATAAAGCACATTACTTAATATGGCTCATGGTTTTAAAAGCTTGACAAACACTCTGGACCCTCAGATCCCACATAGCCCTGTTTCCTCCTCTGGTCAGGATGCAGAGCCACAAGCTCAGAGTGAAAACAGTGAATTGGCCATTGTGACCAAGGTCTGTGACAACTGTATTACTGGGAATAAAAGAATAATCACTGGTGTTTATGAGTTCACTCACAGGATATAAACATGTAGACCCTGTTAATACACATTTCAGTTGATTTGAAGATTTGAATGAATTAGCCAGTATGTTTTTAATAAGTATTGTTAATTAAAAACCACTTAAGCGCCTTGGCTCTCATTTTTTAATTATAAAGTTAGCTGCAATAATATAAATAATCTAAACTGCTAAAGCAAAAGTTACATTTGCTTTAGTGTTAGTTGTGCATTTCATTATCAAGAGCATCAAATTTGGGCTTCCAGTTTGACTCAGTTAAACACCACATCCCGTGAGCACTGTAATTGATGGGTAGGAACCTCAAGGGCTTAATAATCTTCACGGGCGCTCCACAGACAGTATAAGTAATTTATACTTGAATCCAGTTATTTTCAGAGCAGATTTTTTAAATTTTCTTTGAAAAGGGAAAATATTGAAAAATGTTCTTCCTCATAAAAACTGTAGTTGGGGGACCAGAGAGCAATTAAGAGTGTGTGATGTTCTTCAGAGAACTGATTGCAAGCACTGTCTGGTGGCTCACAGCTGCCTGTTTCTCCAGCTTCAGGAGACCCTGTGACCTCTTCTGGCCTCCACGGGCACACTTGCACTTACATGCGCACCCCCCACAGGCATGCACATAGAGACAGAACTAGAAAACAATAAAATCAGAAGAAAAGACTTTAAGACATATTTAATGCCTCTGTCTATGCTTCTGTCTGAGGTTATACTGAGTCCAGCTGCCCCGTGGAGGCTTTAGGGCACTGGATCCCCTGAAATCTGGAGTTAGGTAGTTGTGAGCTGCCTGATGTTAGTGCTGGAAATGGAACCCAGGTCCTCCACAAAAGCAGTAAACATTCTAAAACCACTGAGCTGATAACTATTTTCTGGGCTCTCCAGCCCTAGAAAAGACTTTTTAAAAAGGTATTAGAAAGAAAATTACCTATGGGAGATGAGCAAGTTGTCCTTGTGAGGAAGTGGTCTGCGTATCTCATGCTGTTCGTGAGCGGCAGCTAAGGTGTGTTCAGGGGTGTAGCCCAGAGGGCACTGAACCTTCTGACAGCGTGAAGACACAGGCTTGCCCTGTGTTCATTCCTTCCTTCTTATCAATAGGTCCTCAAAGGTAAGGCTTGAGCAGGAGTCTATCTGCTACAGCACATCTTACCTATCCCCATAACTTCCAGGGTTGTGTGTAAGCTATGCAGAATTTCTCCTCACACCAGACTTCAAGTCCTCCAAACTTCTAAAGGAGGCCGTGTGCAGGAGGTTGGGGCCTGAGACACAAGTTCTTAAAGGTGATGATGCTCTTGTTTAATTTCAGCTCTCAGTTTGAGTTCTGTGTTCCTCTTGGTTTAGGATGAAGACTGCAATCAAAAGAACAGTTGCCCTGAGCTTAAGCCGTCAGTGACAACCGAGGCTGTGCACTACCTTTATATCCAGGTGAGCTGCTGGTGGACAGCTCCGTGATGGGGTACCTCCCGTTGCTTGTTGGCTTGTGTTTTATGATGGATTACAGGGTTACGAACAGACGAGGACTGATTGGCACTGCTAACAAGTAATTGGCCAGGGAAGCTGTAGCAGGGAAACTTTCCTCCCTGCCTTGAACCTGTCCCTTTTTACAGTGCTTTCTATCAGGAGGCACCAGGGGGCAGCCCTGGACCCAGGCTGTGCATGTGACATCCTAGATCTACCTGTCCTCATTGTGTGAGCTCAGTTCTTTAGTCTTTTATTGATACTTCTCACAACCATGTCTGAGTCCCGTGAATACAGGAGTGGGCATGCCTTAACTGTCTGTATGTGCCTTTTCTCTAAATAGCACTGTAAAATGAGTGAGACTCTTGAGATCTCAGCCCTGAGTGAGGCCTGGATGGTAACTCAGAATTTGCCATGGCCATTCTGAGGATGAGGATGAAGGCTGATGTGTAAAACAGAGCAACACTTCTGCCTGAGGAATTTCCCACTCTGGCCCTGGCATGGACCCAAAAGCTAGTTTAACACATTGACCTAAGACTTAAATGATGCTACATTGTTTTCTCTCTTAATATTCCAAGAAAGAGTGAGACAGAGCCCCTGCTTGAATGTTTCAGTGCTTGTAATGTTTTTCTCTGGATTCAAAGAACATTTGTTATTCATACAAATAAAACCAAGGACATCGTTAAGCTAATTAGTTATTCTTGGAATTTTGAGATTGGAAACAATCTTGTAACATAATAACATCCTATTGCAATCTCAGTTTTCATGTTTGTGACAAGGATTTTAAACCAAAAGGATTTTAAAAACAAGTAGTGAGCATGTAAGTGGTTCTGGGCTCAATCCCACTGCAGTGGGGAAAAGTTATATTATCTACTAATATTATGTATATTTGCCCTAATGTATTCTTCAGTATTATTGGTTATTAATATTATTATTAAACACATATTTGCTTCTATGGGTTTTGGGGGGTGTTTGGGGTGCTGGGGATGGAATCCATGGCTTCATGCATGCTTGGAATGTGCTCTGTCACTGAGCCCATTCCCTATGCAAGATGGTTTTTTTCTTGTTCAAAATCCCTGTCATAGGTTTTAGTATGAGTAATTGCGTTGACTCCAGCTCCCCTCCTTATTGTGAGCCTTCGGTGTGATCAGCTGGCTCTGCCTGGTTTGTTCTTCTCTGTAGATGGAGTACTGTGAGAAGAGCACTCTGCGGGACACCATTGACCAAGGGCTGTTCCGAGACACCAGCCGGCTCTGGAGGCTTTTCCGAGAGATTCTGGATGGATTAGCTTATATCCATGAGAAAGTAAACTTGATAGCACCTCATGTCCATATACCTCTCTTTACATACGTTGTGCATTTATGTTGCATGAATGTTTGTGCATATGTTGTGGGAATTAGGGATACACTCCCCTTGTACTTGTACTTATGGATGTAGGTGGGTTGGACAAGAATGGCTCCCATTAGGCTCATATGTTTGAATACTTGGTCTCCAGTTAGTGGAACTATTTGGGAAGGATTAGGAGGTAGGACCTTGTTGGAGGAGGCATGTCACAAGAGGAATGCTTTGAGGTTTCAAAAGCCTGTGTCATTCCCAGGTTGCTTTGTCTCCTTGTAGTTTATAGATCAGAGTGTAAGCTCTTGGCTACTGTTACAATGCCATGCCTGCCTGCCTGCTGCCATATTCCTTGCCTTGATGGGTGTAGACTCACCCTCCAAAACTTTCAGCCCAATTTAACTCTTTCTTCTGTAAGTTGCCTTCATCAAAAGGAAAATAACTAAAATAGGTGTCTTCTCTTTTTTTTTTTTCAAGACAAGGTCTTTTGCTGAACATGAAGCTTGCCATTTCTACTAAACTGGCTGCCCAGCCAGCTCTTGGGATCTGTTTGTCTGCCACTCTCTGTAACCAGCTTTTATGTGGATGTTGAATATCTGAATTCAGGTCCTCAAGTTTTCATAGTAAATACTTTACCTACTGAACCATCTTCCTGGCTTATATAAATCATACCAACATATAAACTTATATTAAAAATCAAACAGAAAATGGAGAGCAAGCATACAAAACAAAACGAGGGAGGAAACTATGGGTATGATGAAATAGTCTTTTTACCTGTCTATTTGTGGGTACGTGTGCGGGCCAATGAATGCCACTGTGCATATGTGGAAGTCAGACGACAATTTTCTTTCTTTCTACCATGTGAATTCCATGAGTTAAACTCAGGTTATCAGGCTTTGTGGCAAGGACCTTTGCCTGCTGAGCCACCTTGCTGGTCATGTCTTATCACCACATAGCCTAAGAGCACCAAAATATTTTCTCACTGACCCTTTACAAGACATTTGCCCACACCTCTTTAAGGAAAACATTTGGACATGTGCAAAGTGTTGAGGATGATTGTAGCCGTGAATTAATGCTTTGGCTCCTGGCATGTGGTGCATGTGCAGCACCTGCCAAAGAGCTCCCCAGATTCCCAAATGAAAGACACACACACACACACACACACACACCAGCTAATTTTGTTTTGCCTTGACTAGCTCAATGGTTGGGCACTTCTAAACCTCCCTGCAGCCCGCACATTCTCCCCTGAGGCATTCCTGACTTAACACCTCTTAAATCTACATTGTATCTTGTTGCCCTGGTTCCTTCTGGGTGCCCCCCTTATCTTCATTGCCCAAGACACTCCTGGGCAGCCCTTCTGGGGGCCACTTTCCTTCTTATACCTACATTTCGGCCGTTTCTCCCTCCTGTTCCTTCCCGACATGGTCTGTCCTATTCCCTTCTTCTGGCAGAGATCCTTTCTTTCTTCTCCCTGTGTTTCTTCTCCCAGGAACCTGGAAGTCCCATTCTCTCTGTCTGTCTCTCTCTCTGTCTGTCTCTCTCTGTCTATCTCTCTCTCTGTCTCTCTCTGTCTCTGTCTCTCTGTGTCTCTCTGTCTGTCTCTCTGTCTGTCTCTCTGTCTCTCTCTCTGTCTGTCTCTCTCTGTCTCTCTCTGTCTCTGTCTCTCTGTGTCTCTCTGTCTGTCTCTCTGTCTCTCTCAGTCTCTCTCTGTCTCTCTCTCTGTCTCTCTCTCTCTGTGTGTCTTTCTCTCTCTGTCTGTCTTTCTCTCTTTCTCTCTCTCTCTCTCTCTCTCTCCTCCCCCCCCCCCAGCCATTGGCAGTTGGCTCTTTATTGATCAATCAAAAACCAGTTGGGGACAGGGACCTTCAGCATTTGGACATGCAGATTCCCAATTTGGGGGCATTAGAACCAATTCCCAACAGATGATGCTTTGATGAAGGTGAGTGTAGAGTGAGAATGTGGTTCGTACATACAGATCTGGCTCTAAGTAACCTAATGCTGTGCTTCCTAGGAACCTGGAGAAACTAGGGAGCTGCCTAGCAGAGACTAGTGAGGCTCAGTAACTTAGCTTAGCAGTGTGTAGAAATGTCATTTTAACGCTAGAAGTTGGCAGTTCAAGGTGAATGCTCTCAGGCTTGGCTTTGGGGTGAGACACTGCTCACATCTTAAACATGGAATTATCTAATGTTAGGGGTTTTTTCCCTCTGCCTCAATTTTTTGGAACTTCAAAATGCTTATACTGTGCCTTGTTAATATTGTGAAGCCATGAAATCTGCATGGCATAATTTGCAAGTGGAAAATAAAAGAGAATTCTAATGGACACCATTAGACCTCTCTATGTGCATCACTTACATACAGAGGCACACACACGCAGCAAGTCCATGCTTGAGAGGCACTCTTGTTCTCAGAGCCAGGGGAGTATATGCCATATGGTATACACCTTTATACCATATAAAAGACCAAAGAAGAGTTTTTATCACATTTAGCACCTTCTAAGTGGAACAGCAAGCATGCTGAGCCCTTACAAGGGGAGAAAGTAGGATTCCTGTGATGTTATCATTGAGCTCCTCCTGAGAGCTGGTGGCACAGACTTGAATTGTTAGAAAAGTGAGCAAGGCTCATGAAAGAGGCAAAACAGATGTCGGTGTGATTATAATGAGTGGACAAGCCTGGCAGTGGTGGCGTATGCCTTTAATCCCAGCACTTGGGAGGCAGAGGCAGGCGGATTTCTGAGTTCGAGGCCAGCCTGGTCTACAGACTGAGTTCCAGGACAGCCAGGGCTACACAGAGAAACTCTGTCTCAGGAAAAAAAAAAAAAAAAAGAATAAGTGGACAAGTCCAAGGGTGTGGTCGGCAAAAGTAGTACAAAGGAAAACAGAAGAGGAAAGAAAGTGGTGCCTGAGCAGCAGAGCACAGGGAAAGGTAATATGATTCTCTGGGGAGCTGGGGAGCAGACCTTGGGAGTTGCCCCTGCTCAGGACCACCAGGAGAGGCCAGGGTCATAGGACATTCCAGAGACGAGGAAGTCCATGGGAGAAGACAAATCCAGTTGTCATCACAACACTCAACCTTTAAAATTGGGAAACAAGTGCTGAACTTTGTATGGGAAGCAGTCATTGGATTCTTCATTGTCTTCCAACAGGGAATGATTCACCGGGATTTGAAGCCCGTCAACATTTTTTTGGATTCTGATGACCATGTGAAAATAGGTGATTTTGGCTTGGCAACAGAGCATCTGGCCTTCACTGTAAGTATTTTTTTAAATTGGGCTATGCCTGTAAATGACCTGGGTGCCTTAATAATCCTGGAAATACAGAGATGGGATAGTGCTCTCCTGTGCCCTGCCATGTCTCCCTCCACTGTGAGGCGAGTCTGAAGGGACAGGCTGCAAGTGTGTCTTAAGCTTTGAATCTTAGGGACGTGAAGTTATTGGTTTATGAACAATGTTTAGGTAAAAGGCACATGATGCTTTATAAAATAATTTAGCATTTAGTCTCTTTACTAGGCATTTGACAAGCTTTGCATCTGAGGAACTTTCCACTGATTTGCAAAAGTGAGACTCAGTCCTGGACAAATACTGGCTCTGACATTACTGATTAGTTTGGCATACAAAGCTAATTAATGTGAGGGGTAAGAAATAACAAAGTCCTGAGCAGAACAGATAAAGTGTATTGAAAAGTGCTGAGCACTTGTGCTGAGGAGCCAGTGGAAGGCAGGCTCCAGATGCAGGGACTGAGGAAAAGCCGGAGGTAAGAGCCTGCCTGCTTCCACCTGTGGCCAGAAACCCTGCCTGGGCCAACAGGCCTCCATATACAAGCAGCTCAGGGAGAAACCTACCCGCCCACTTGTGCTGAGGAGCCAGCAACAGGAAACTCCAGACGCAGGGTCTGAAGAACAGCTGGAAGAGAGAACTGGTCTCCCAGGAATATTGACATCTGAGCTTGAAGGAAAGACAAGCCACAGTCAGAGAGAGAAAGACCAGCTAACTCCAGAGAGAACCAGATGGCGAAAGGCAAGGGCAAGAACACAAGAAACAGAAATCAAGACTATTTGGCTTTGGCTGAACCCAGCTCTCCACCACAGCCAGCACACCCCAACACACCAGAAAAGGAAGACTCAGACTTAAAATCACTTATCAAGAGGATGATAGAAGATTTTAAGAAGGAAATAAATAACTCCCTTAAAGAAATACAAGAGAACACAGGTAAACAACTGGAAGCCCTTAAAGAGGACACACAAAAATCCCTTGAAGAATTACAGGAAAACACAATCAAATGGGCAGAAATATAGGAAAACACAAACAAATGACCAAAACAATTCAGGAATTAAAAACAGAAATAGAAACAATAAAGAAATCACAAAGGGAGACAACCCTGGAATTAGAGATCATAGGAAAGAAATCAGGAGTCATAGATGCAAGCATCACCAACAGAATACAAGAGATGGAAGACAGAATCTCAGGTACGGAAGATACCATAGAAAACATGGACACAACAGTCAAAGAAAACACAAAATGCAAAAAGCTCCTAAACCAAAACATCCAAGATATCCGGGATGCAATGAGAAGACAGAACCTGAGGATAATAGGTATAGAAGAGAGTGAAAACTCCTAACTTAAAGGACCAGTAAATATCTTCAACAAAATTATAGAAGAAAACTTCCCTAACCTAAAGAAAGAGATGAACATAAATATACAAGAAGCCTACAGAACTCCAAATAGACTGGACCAGAAAAGAAATTCTTCCCATCACATTATAGTCAAAAAACCAAATACACAAAACAAGGAAAGAATATTAAAAGCAGTAAGGGAAAAGGGGCAAGTAACATATAAAGGCAGACGTATCAGAATTACACCAGACTTCTCACCAGAGACTATGAAAGCTAGAAGATCCTGAGCAGATCTCATACAGACTCTAAAAGAACACAAATGCCAGCCCAGGTTGCTATACCCAGCAAAACTCTCAATAATCATAGAGGGTGAAACCAAAATATTCTACGACAAATCCAAATGTGCACAGTATGTTTCCACAAACCCAGCCCTACAAAGAATAATACATGGAAAACACCAACTCAAGGAGGGAAACTACACTCAAGAAAAAGAAAGTAATCTTTCAACCAACACAAAAGAAGATAGCCACACAAATAATATAAACAACATCAAAAATAACAGGAAATAACAATCACTATTCTTTAATATCTCTTAATATCAATGGTCTCAACTCCCCAATGAAAAGACAGAGACTGACAGACTGGATCCATAAACAGGACCCAGCATTTTGCTGCATCCAGGAAACGCACCTCCATATTAAAGACAAACACTACCTCAGAGTAAAGGTCTGGAAAACAATTTTCCAGGCATATGGCCCCAAGAAACAGGCTGGAGTAGCCATTCTAATATCAGATAAAATTGACTTTCAACCAAAAGTCATCAAAAAAGATGAGGAAGGACACTTCATACTCATCAAAGGAAAAATCTACCAAGAAGAACTCTCAATTCTAAACATCTATGCCCCGAATGCAAGAGCTCCCACTTTCATAAAAGAAACTCTACTAAAGCTCAAAGCACACATTGCACTTCACACAGTAATAGTGGGAGACTACAACACCCCACTATCAAAAATGGACAGATCGTGGAAACATAAACTAAACAGAGACACAGTGAAACTAACAGATGCTATGAACCAAATGGGTGTAACAGATATCTATAGAACATTTCATCCTGCATCAAAAGAATATACCTTCTTCTCAGCACCTCATGGTACCTTCTCCAAAAGTGATCATATAATTGGTCACAAAACAAACCTCAACAGATATAAGAAGATTGAAATACTCCCATGCCTCCTATCAGATCACTACAGTTTAAAGTTGGTCTTCAATGGCAACAACAACAACAGAAAGCCCACATACACATGGAAGCTGAACAATGCACTGCTTAATGATAAGTTGGTCAAGGGAGCAATAAAGAAGGAAATTAAAGACTTCCTAGAATTCAATGAAAATGAAAGTACAACTTACCCAAACCTATGGGACACAATGAAAGCATTGTTAAGAGGAAAACTCATAGCTCTGAATGCCTCCAAAAAGAAACTGGAGAGAGCCTACACTAACAGCTTAACATCACATCTGAAAGTTCTAGAACAAAAAGAACCTAATACACCCAAGAGGAGTAGAAGGCAAGAAATAATCAAATTAAGGGCTGAAATCAACCAAGTAGAAACTAAAAGAACTATACAAAGAATCAACAAAACCAAGAGCTGGTTCTTTGAGAAAATCAACAAGATAGATAAACCCTTAGCTAGACTAACCAGAGGGCACAGAGGCAGTGAGTGAATTAATAAAATTAGAGATGAAAAGGGAGATATAACAACAGACTCTGAGGAAATTTAAAAAATCATCAGATCCTACTACAAAAGCCTATATGCAACTAAATTGGAAAATCTGGAGGAAATGGACAAGTTTCTAGACAGATACCAATTACCAAAGTTAAGTCAGAATCAGATAAACCATCTAAACAGTTCCATAACCCCTAAAGAAATAGAAACAGTCATTAAAAGTCTCCCAACCAAAAAAACCCCAAGACCAGATGGGTTCAGTGCAGAATTCTATCAGACCTTCAAAGAAGACCTAATACCAATACTCTTCAAGCTATTCCATAAAATAGAAATGGAAGGAACACTACCCAATTCATTCTATGAGGCCACAGTTACACTGATACCAAAGCCCCACAAAGACCCAACAATAATAGAAAACTTCAGACCAATTTCCCTTATGAATATCGATGTAAAAATACTCAATAAAATTCGTGCCAACCGAATCCAAGAACACATCACAACGATCATTCACCATGATCAAGTAGGCTTCATCCCTGGGATGCAAGAATGGTTCAATACCCGGAAATCCATTAATGTAATCCACTACATAAACAAACTCAAAGAAAACAACCACATGGTCATCTCGTTAGATGCTGAAAAAGCATTTGACAAAATTCAACATCCCTTCATGATAAAAGTCTTGGAAAGATCAGGAATTCAAGGAGCATACCTAAACTTAGTAAAAGCAATATACAGCAAACCAGTGGCCAACATCATCAAACTAAATGGAGAGAAACTCGAAGCAATCCCACTAAAATCAGGGATTAGACAAGGCTGCCCTCTCTCTCCCTATCTATTCAACATAGTACTTGAAGTTCTAGCTAGAGCAATCAGATAACAAAAGGAGGTCAAAGGGATACAAATTGGAAAGGAAGAAATCAAAATATCACTATTTGCAGATGACATGATCGTATACTTAAGTGACCCGAAAAACTCAACCAGAGATCTGCTACAGCTGATAAGCAACTTCAGCAAAGTGGCTGGATACAAAATTAACTCAAGCAAATCAGTAGCCTTCCTATACTCGAAGGATAAACAGGCTGAGAAAGAAATTAGAGAAAAAACACCCTTCACAATTGTCACAAACAATATAAAATATCTTGGTGTGACTCTAACCAAACAAGTGAAAGATCTGTATGACAAGAATTTCAAGTCTCTGAAGAAAGAAATCGAAGAAGACCTCAGAAGATGGAAAGATCTCCCATGCTAATGGATCAGCAGGATTAACATAGTTAAAATGGCCATCCTGCCAAAAGCAATATACAGATTCAATGCTATCCCCATCAAAATCCCAACTCAATTCTTTGTAGACCTAGAAAGAGCAATTCTCAAATTCATATGGAATAACAAAAAACCCAGGATAGCAAAAACTATCCTCAACAATAAAAGGTCTTCTGGGGGAATCAGCCTCCCTGTCCTCAAGCTGTACTACAGAGCAGTAGTGATAAAAACTGCATGGTATTGGTACAGTGACAGGCAGGTAGATCAGTGGAATAGAATCGAAGACCCAGAAATTAATCCACACACATATGGTCACTTGATTTTCGACAAAGGAGCTAAAACCATACAGTGGAAAAAAGACAGCATCTTCAACAAATGGTGCTGGATCAACTGGCGGTCTACATGTAGAAGATTGCAAATTGATCCATTCCTATCTCCCTGCACAAAGCTCAAGTCCAAGTGGATCAAGGACCTTCACATAAAACCAGATATACTGAATCTAATAGAAGAGAAAGTGGGGAAGAGTCTCGAACACTTGGGCACAGGGGAAATGTTCTTGAACAGAACACCAATGGCTTGTGCTCTAAGATCAAGAATTGACAGATGGGACCTCATAAAATTACAAAGTTTCTGTAAGGCAAAGGACACTGTAATTAGGGCAAAACAGCAACCTATAGATTGGGAAAAGATCTTTACCAATCCTACATCTGATAGAGGGCTAATATCCAATGTACAAAGAACTCAAGAAGCTAGACTCTAGAGATACAAATAACCCTATCAAAAAATGGGGAAGTGAGCTAAACAGAGAATTCTCAACTGAGGAAACTCGAATGGCTGAGAAACACCTAGAGAAATGTTCAACATCCTTAGTCATCAGGGAAATGCAAATCAAAACAACCCTGAGATTTCACCTCACACCAGTCAGAATGGCTAAGATCAAAAACTCAGGTGACAGCAGATGTTGGCGAGGATGTGGAGAAAGAGGAACACTCCTTCATTGCTGGTGGGATTGCAAGCTGATACAACCTCTCTGGAAATCAGTTTGGCTGACCCTCAGAAAAAGGAACATAATACTACCTGAGGACCCAGCTATTCCACTCCTGGGCATATACCCAGAAGATGCTCCAACATGTAATAAAGACACATGTTCCACTATGTTCATAGCAGCCATATTTATAATAGCCAGAAGCTGGAAACAACCCAGATGTCCCTCCACAGAGGAATGAATACAGAAAATGTGGTGCATTTACACAATGGAATACTACTCAGCTATTAAAAACAATGACTTCATGAAATTCGTAGACAAATGGATGGATCTTGAAAACATCATTCTGAGCCAGGTAACGCAGTCACAAAAGAATGAACATGGCATGTACTCACTGTTAAGTGGTTATTAGCCTAAAAGTTTGAAATACTCAAGAGTCCCTTCACAGGAACAGTAGTATTGAGTGCGTGGTCCCAGATGGAGGGCTTGGAAAAAGGACTGAAGGATCTGAGGGAGTGTGCAGCCCCAGGGAGGTAGCAACACTGGCAACTGGCCTGACCCCCCATACTTCTGGAGACTGATCCACCAACTAAAGAATACACATGGAGGGACCCATAGTGCTGGCCACAAAGACTGCAGAGAAGGGTCTTGTTACCCGTCAGGGGGGAGGAAAGGCCCTTGGGCCTGAGGGTGTTATATCCCCCAGTATAGGAGAATGTCAAGGAGGGAA
>JADRCH010000088.1:6393822-6436945 GCA_019843965.1 Rhynchomys soricoides
AGCTCACTATGTAGACCAGGATGGCCTTGAACTCACAGAGATCACCTGCCTCTGCTTCCACCACACCCACCAGAAGGGTATTTTAAAGATACATTAGAGATGTTTAATAAAATCCATCTAAAAATTGAAAATTTCTGTTCTCAAATATTCTGCATATATATATATATTCTTGTTCTAAACTACAGGATTGAAAATCATGAAGGGCCAGGTATGGTGGCACATGTCTTTAATCCCAGCGTTCAGGAGATAGATGCAGATGGATCTTTTTGAGTTCAAAGCATGGTCTATGTATAGCAAGTTCCAGGCCAGGTGGGCTATAATACTGAGTGGACTGTCTAAAAGGAGTCCTTAGGGAACCTTTTAAAGGCTTGTGCTGCTTCAGAGGGTTCTCTACTCTGGAGGCATAACAAACAGTGTAAAAGCAAGAGAATTCCAGGGAATAAAATGAGTAAAGAACACAGGTGGAGAGAGAGCGAGGACCAGTGTGCTGTGTGGTAGAGTTGCCGCCATGTGCTTATGTGAGTACTAACATTAGGCGTGGGCTCTTTGGTGTTTTCTAGGTATCTCTTTTCTCTATACAGTCATTTGTAGTTATAAGACTAAGCTCAGCTCCTGTGTGCTTTGCTAAGTTAAGAATGGTTTTGATTGTTGGTGATGAGATATAAAAGGGGCCTCTCCCTTTCAAGAAACACTCCAGTTACATTTATGCACAAGTCTGTGGTCATGAGGCACTAATGGCACAAGCAGAGATCGCAGAAATGCCAACTAAGCATAAAAAGTACCCTGTGTAGCAGCCTATCAGGAGATCCCTGAGATTCACCTGCTGTCTCCTTACCAGCTATGTGCTTGTCACATTGCAGAAATCTGTCATCTCCTGGCTGTTGAACCATGATCCAGCTAAACGGCCCACAGCCACAGAACTGCTCAAGAGTGAGCTGCTACCCCCGCCGCAGATGGAGGAGTCAGAGCTGCATGAGGTGCTGCACCATACGCTGGCCAACATAGATGGGAAGGCCTACCGCACGATGATGAGCCAGATCTTCTGCCAGCACATCTCCCCCGCCATAGACTACACCTATGACAGTGACATCCTGAAGGTGGGCTGAGTCGGACATACCGTGTATTTCTCTAAACTTTTTTTAAATTTCCTCTTTGATAGTTTTTATGTATGTCTATGATACATTCTGATCAAACTCATCCCTCTGCCCTTATCTGCCCCACCCCAATACCCTTTCTCCTACTAGATGGTCATCTAACCTTCATGTCTTAACGCTTTTATGTTGTTTTTTAGATAGCATTTATGTAGGGGGTGGGGCATGCACGCGTCGTTTTACACATATTGCGGCCGGAGGACAACTTGTAAGAATTAGTTCTCTCCTCACACCACGTGTGCCTCAGGGATTGAACCGGGCTAGGCAGCAAGCCATCCCATGTTTGTATCTCTTTGTTTTGTTTGGGTTTTACTTTGTGATATACTGGGTTTAACTAGGTATTCCTGCACTTTACGTTCTTAGGCTTAAGTTCCCAAAAAGCACATGCAAAAAGTATGACAGTGCACAGTTCAGGGAAGAGGCATGCTAGTAATCACTTATTTGATTCTTGATCCTTCCCACTCTGTGCCCTCCCAAGAGACTGAAAGACAGAGCCCATCTCAAATGTCCAACCTGGGACACCCAAGCGGTCAGATCTGTATGAGGTAACAGAGTGGCTCCCAAGCACTGGCAGATGGCCTAGGAAGGTCAGATGCAAGTGCCCCGGCTCCTCAGCAGCTCAGCTGCCTTTAGCTGTGAGGCATCTCAAGGGTCTCTAAAAGCTTCCAGATGGTTTCTGAAGAGTAGTCAAGATGCCAATCTTAGGAGCCTTTATTATCTCATTTCTAAAAGTAAAAACAAAAACAAATGAACAAAAACACAGAAGTACCTGAAATAATTTAGAGAAACGTTTAAAACGTCGAGTGAGTAGGTAACCAAGCCTGGCTGTCCTTGCCGTCTGTTTCTATATAGTTAAGCTGGGGTATAATTTTAGAAGATGGAATTTAGAGGAAACTATAGATTTTAAGTGTATATGATCATGCACACCTGTGGCCCCGCAAAGACTGAAGAGGATTGTGACCGGGCTAGCCTGGGCAACACAGGAAGACCCTGTCTCATAAATAAGAGCGGAGTTTGGCTATCTAGTAATAGTAATAGTAATCAGATCTCTTTGTAAGACTACAGGTAACTTTATTTTGTCTTTTTGCTTATTTTTATTTCTAAAATTACTGTAATAAAATGGAATGAAAAAGAAATACCTTAAACAAATATACATGTCTCTCCTCTAAATATGGTCAAAGAGACTTCTGCTGAGATCCTGAGACTGAGCTGTGCAGCACCAAACACAAACTGTAGACAAACGTTTTAGAGGCACTCTTGGGTTAGGCTTTGCTGATGACATTTAATTGGTCTCATTTTAGGGCAACTTCTTGATTCGTACAGCCAAGATCCAGCAGCTTGTATGTGAAACCATCATCCGCGTCTTTAAAAGGCATGGTATGTCCTTCTCTGAAAACCACTCCTTGGGCAGTTTTCTAAAAATCATTAGAAAGTAAAGTGCCTGCACACAAGCGTAACAACCTGAGTTCAGTCCTCAGCATCCACTAAAAACCCAGACAGGCCAGCACCCATCTGTAACCCCAGCACTGGGGCCAGGGGCACAGAGACAGGAAGATCCCCAAGCTCAGTTGGCAGACAGCCAGATCAGTAAGCTCAGGCTCAGTGAAAGCAATTGAGAAAGACACCTGACATCAACCTGTAGCATAAATGCATGCATACATGTACAAACCCATGCACATGTGCACATACCAACACAAATATATACCACATGGGTATACAGACACGAAAGAAAGAAAGGAAAGCCAGGTGTGGCTGTACAAGCCTGTAATCTCAGCACTCAGCCAATCTCAGCTAAGGCAAGGGGTTCGAAGACAGCCGAGGCAATACAGTGAGACCCAGTCTCAATGAAAGAAAAAAAATTACCATTGGTGGATTTTGGTATGACTGTATATTAAAATCCATTTATAAGCAGTTGACCCAGCTTATTGAGGAGAAACTGTTTGATAATTCCAACCTTGCCACTAAAATACAGTTGGCTCATAGAGTCCAAAATCTTACTAAATCGACAGACTTAGCTAGCTCAGCTCTCCATGGATCCATCTGGAACATTATTAACCAATATTGGGAACACTGGGAACAGTGTCCCAGGGGCAGCTCACTCACCTGTGTGCATTTGGGTTGCCTCCTAAGAAGCATAAGAACCCAAGGCTCAGCGGCTCTCTCTGTATTTTGGTGTAGGAGCTGTCCAGCTGTGCACCCCGCTGCTGCTTCCCCGAAACAGGCAAATATATGAGCACAACGAAGCCGCTTTGTTCATGGATCACAGCGGCATGCTGGTGATGCTTCCTTTCGACCTGCGGGTGAGCTGGGATGCTGCTCTGTTAAAGAATGGCCCCGCCCAGACACCACCACTACAGGCTTATGTTGGGGAGACACATTTAGGAAAAGACTAACCAGAGTAAAAGCAGTATCAGAGTTCAGTAAATGTCTGATCCTGTGTTGCAGATGCTGAGGTCCACAGAGCAACCTCACAGCAAGTTAACCTCAACTCAGACAGATGAATGTAGTTTACTTGCCAGCTAGCTCTTCAGTAAAGTCCCAAATGTTACTCTCTAGAGCAATTAATGCAACTGTAATTGGGTTGCTGAGTTTGTCCATGTTCTCTTTCCTGTAATCCCTAAAGCTCTCTTAGCCAGTAACAACTTTAGTCTTTCACTCCTACAGCCTTGACTGCTGGCAAACCCATCCGGAACTGCACTGTAGACATGAGTCAGGGTTCTGTCCCACACTTACAAATAAACATGAGGAGAGAGTGTATACTTAACATGTGCAGTGCCTTGGGTTCAGTCCTCAGCATCAAAACATCTTTAAAAATACAAATAAAGACTTAAAGAAAGCATATGGCCAGGCAGTATGTAGACAGGAAATAAATAACACTGTTAAACTTCCAAAGAATGTTGAGGATATGCCAAGATATATGTGGTCGTACATACATACTTAACTTTACTTGGAAGGTACAAAAATGTTTTTATTATTCTGAGATGACCAGGACTGTTGATAATATTAATTGCTAACCTTTTAGAAAAGTAATAAAAGAACGAAATGAATGAATGTTTACAAACTTAATTTTTTAAAAAATGATTATTTGTATATCTTTGTAAGTATATGCCATATGTGTGCATATACCTGCAGAGGTAGAAGAGGGCATTAGATCCCCTGGAGCTGCAGCTATCAGCATTGTGCTAAGAACAGAGCTCAGGCCCTCCGGAAAAGCACGAAGTCTCTTAACCACTAAGCCTTGAAATTTTTCAAAGTTTGATTCTCATTCTGTATTCTATGAAATGGCAATTCTTTTAGGATTTCTTTTTAAGTAACACAGTATATGAATCTTAAAAGGATGCTTATGTAATTTTATCAAGAAATGAAACCCATCACGTTTGCCTATAGGAGACTGATTAACTATAAGTCATTGATATTGTGGAACATTAAAACGCTATTACAATGTAGCTAGGCATGGTGGCCTGTACCTGTAGTCCCGACACTTGGAGGTTAAAGAGGAGAGCCATGAGGGTGAGGCCGGTCCAGATTATGTACTGAGGCCCATTCTAGACAAATAGGGGAGCTGGAGAGATGACTCAGTGGTTAAGAGCACTGACTGCTCTTGCAGAGGACCTGGATTCAGTTCCCAGAATCCACATGGAGTGGTTCACAACTGCCTATAACTCCAGTTCTGGGGTATCTGACACCCTCTTCTAACTTCTGTGGACTTACATTCAGGGACACACACATACATGTAAAATAAATTTATTAAATAACTACAGCTAAACTAGTCTGTATATCAAATATTCGTATATGTAAAGTTAAATACACACACATATTAGTATATCTTATCTGTAAATATGTCTATAATATATTGATAACTTAAAAATAAGTTCTGAAGGAACTCTAAAATCCTACTTTTGTTGTAAAGGAAGGTTTCTAAAACTGAAAGAAACTTGTGTGTGCATGAGTTGCTGCATGTGTCACACCCACTTGGTACATGTGTGCGATGAACTCACTCTTACACATGTGAGCCACCATGCACACCAGCCTGTCTTGGCATCTCCAAAAGGTAAGGTGTCAGGGAGTACCTCAAAGTCCTAGGAGGATGAATACAACCAAGGCGTTTACCTTTCTGCTCTGCTTTTCTTTTTATTTTATATGGCTTGTTACAAAACAAGTTTTGTTTTTAAGATGTAAGAAATTTTTTTCCAAATAATTATGTGCATGTGTGAGAGAGATGTGGGGAACGAGGGAGCAAGGGAGAGGGAGGGAGGGGTGCTGACGGAGACCATGCACGCGCACGTGCTCATGGGTAAGGGGTGGAGCGGAGCTCAGGGCCTCATTTATATAAAAGCAAGGGTTCTTCTGCCAGTGAGCCCCACTCCCAGCCTTCCTTCTATCTTTTTGGCTTCTGTTTCCCTTTAAATAAGTAAAGTAGCTTGGAATTATTGTTTGGCAGGGGTGAATAAACAGCCCATCACCATTGGGCCTATTAGCCGAAGAGTAGAAGTCTGAAGGACGTGCAGCTGCACTCTGATTACTGGAGGATCACTAAGGACAGGTCGTTAAGACCCTTTCCACACACGCTGGTACTAATTAAGAATTTCCTTGGGGCTGGAGAGATAGCTCAGCAGTTGGGAGCACTGGCTGCTGCTCTAGAGGACCCAAGTTCAATTCCCATCACCTACATGACAGCTCATAGCTGTCTATAATTCTAGTTCTAGGGAATATGCATGCAAGCAAAAATACCCATACATAAAATAAAATAAATAATTTCCTCTAAGAGACTGATGGAACTCAGGAACTTCATCATAAGACACTCATTTTGACTATGTTATTATAAATGAGATTTTTTTTTTTTTTTTTTTTTTTTTTTGCTTTTTCAAGACAGGGTTTCTCTGTATAGCCCTGGCTGTCCTGGAACTCACTCTGTAGACCAGGCTGGCCTCGAACTCAGAAATCCGCCTGCCTCTGCCTCCCAAGTGCTGGGATTAAAGGCGTGCACCACCACTGCCTGGCAAGAATTTTTAAAAATATACTAGAGTGTGTGTGTGAGAGAGAGAGAAAATGAAAAAGAATTCTGTAGAAATGTGCATGTGGAAGCCAGGAAACAGCTTTGGGGGGCTGGCACACCCAGGACCAGCCCAGGAGAACAGTACCCACAATGGGCCAGGCCCCTCCTGAATCAAACATCAGTCAAGAAAATGGCCGAACCTGTGTCGGTTGAAAACTAGCTAGCACACATGACAAGTTTTTCTACCCACTAAGCCATCTCCCTAACCCATAAACTACATCTTAAAAATCACAACTAACCAATAACCTATGTAGATTTCAAATGAGCATGATAAAATTTGACCATGTTTTCAACAAAAAAGGATTTTTCTCAGACCTCAGAAATGCAGTGGCCAGAGTCTACAGTAGAGTCTGCTGCTAAAGCAGGCATGAGCATCCCGAGTGTGAATGCTCTCAGGGTACAGTCACATGTCGCTTAATGGCTAGAGTATATTTTTAAAGAAATGCATGGACAGGCTATTTCATCATTGTGCTGACATCATAGAGTGTGCTGGCTGGACAGCAGTCTTATGGATCTGCTGTGGTGGATGCAGTTGGCTCTGATCTCACTATTAAGTGGGTGTCTGACCTTAAAGTGATGTGTGGGTTCTAGCCCAGCAAAGCTGTTTTAAAAGCTAACAGAATGTAGTAGTTGGCACCTCATGACAAGGGTTTAAAACTTTCTTCTTTCAGGTCCCTTTTGCAAGATATGTGGCAAGAAATAACATATTGAATTTAAAACGGTAAGGCTCATTATGCTTCCCTGCGTTTAGTAGATGTGAGAAAGAAAGGGGGAGGGGGTTCTCCTGAAACTTTCACACAGGAAAGAATTCTGGGGTTTAAGTATTGAGCAGCACATGTCAGGGAGCCCAGCCCCAGGGCTCCTTTGTCCTCAGATGTCTAGAATGTCGTAAGACATCTTTAGAAGAACTGAAGCAGTCGGGTCACCTGACAGGCCTACCATCTATTCTGTGCTTTCTATACAACCCCAGGCAACATAACTAATGATGTTTTCAAATGGTTGCTTGGGGAGGGAGGATCTGGCTGTTCTTAATCTCAAATGGCTGCTTTTAAGCTTTAATTGGAGGGACAAATGGCCAGTGGTCTCTGTGAAAACTCCTTATGCAGGTAACTGAATGGAAGCTGCTTGTAAAGAATGAGGTGAGCCAGCAAGGACTGCCAGCAAGAACAGGTTCTGTGCCCACTCAGATACGGCAGGGATCAGACTCAGATCGTCATCAATTGGAACTGAATTGGGGCACACCATGTCACAATTACCAGTCAGTCATGTAAAGCATGGATAGCTCTGTGTAGAAAGCCATCACTTAATGTAAAATTGGTGTAACTTCTTTTCTCTTTTAGACATATGAAAAAAATTAACAGTACAAGGCTGGGACCTGGGGTATAGATTAAGAGGCAAAACTGGGTTGTTCAAATCTGCCTTTGAACTGTTGAGCACAACCCAGATTTTCTTTTATCTTCATTTCTTTCTTTGCCCAGCAATTCCTCATAAGTATTTGTTTCCAGTAAGCAGGGATCTAAGAAAGCTGGTTTCTTCCTCCAGATACTGCATAGAGCGGGTGTTCAGACCTCGGAAGTTGGACCGGTTTCATCCCAAAGAACTCCTGGAATGTGCATTTGATATCGTCACTTCTACCACCAACAGCTCTCTGCCCACTGCCGAAACCATCTACACCATCTATGAAATCATCCAGGAGTTTCCTGCGCTTCAGGTTCCTTTCTGCTCTGTCATGTGTTGCTTCATCCTGCTAGCCCATGCAGTGGGACCCATACCCACTGCCGCCTCTTGCTGAGTGCTGGAGCAGATCATGGCTTTTCTGAAGCAACAGAAGAGAGCTTGAGGGTGGCCTTTTAGCTTCATCTTGGGCTCGAGCTTCTACCCTGACAGAAATGGCTTGTTGGGAGTGGGGCATGTTGTTCCTCTACTCATTCTTTCTTTCTTTTTTCTTTTTTTAAGATTGATTTATTTTATATATGTGAGTACACTGTAGCTGTCTTCAGACACTCCAGAAAGGGGGCATCAGATCTCATTATGGATGGTTGTGAGCCACCATGTGGTTGCTGGGATTTGAACTCAGGACATTTGGAAGAATAGTCGGTGTTCTTAACTGCTGAGCCACCTCTCCAGCCCTTCTCTGCCCATTCTTACAACATTCACAAAGGAGGCTGTTTCTCCAATGCTCTTGGTGCGCTCCTGTCCTGGTGAGAGCCCTCAGTGCTCTCCCTCATCTCATCTGTCAACTCCCCAGTTCCCCTTTCTACCAGTTCTCACTCTCCCTCTCTGGTGGGGACTGCTTGCTACTCCCCTCATAGGCCGTGCCATCCCCCACTGTTGGTCACAGATGTTCACTTGTCTAGAAAGTCTTTTCTCATCCAACCATGGGTCAGATCCTTCTCCCAGGAAGCCTCTCAGGGTTGGCTCTTGACATAAGGCATCCATGTGATCACTTAATTTTTTTTCTCCAAGCACAGTGTGCTCATTCAAGGTAAAGCCCTTGGGCCACCACACCTGTGAGCACTCAGTAACTCATTGCTGTGACCAAAAGGGCTGATCACCATTAACTGCCCTCTGCTTGCAAGTCAGTTACCACTAATCTGACTCCTTGTTTCTCCATCTGTGTGCACTCCGTTAGGCTCTTTAACTTAGCTGAAGATCAACCCGTGTATTTTTATGCATATTATAAAAGTATTACATTCTTCAACTGTAACACTGAAGATAATGGATATGAAAGATAAGCCAAACGGTGGTGGCAATCGCCTTTAATCCCAGTACTCAGAAGGCAGAGGCAAATGGATCTCTGTGCATTCGAGGACAGTCAGGGCTACACAGAGAAACCCTATCTCGATGGATGGATGGATGGATGGATGTATGGATGGATGGATGGATGGACGGATGGACGGACGGACGGACCAGGAGAGAGAATGCTATGCTTTAGCTCTTCTATGGTGGTAGGAAAATAAATGAGTTACCAGATTTCATTTGGCCATATACCTGTATTGCTTTAATAATGAAAATAATAGTATTTTTCTCCATATTCTAGGAAAGAAATTACAGCATTTACTTGAACCATACAATGCTTCTGAAGGCAATACTCCTACACTGTGGGATCCCAGAGGATAAACTCAGTCAAGTCTACGTTATTCTGTATGATGCTGTGGTGCGCATTTAATTACTTTGACTTGATATTGAAGGGTGATAATACCAGCCCATGATTATTCTCTGACTCATGCAATCATAAAACTACATGGAGAATTTCATCTCCTTTTGTCTTTGCTCTAATGTGACAGACGCAATTGTGGTTAAGATTTATTTTTATTGTTTCTAATTATGTGACCATGGGAGAGGTAACGGTGTGGACAGTCTGTGGTTAATGCAGAATGAATTGTGACATTAGTTATTGTGATTTTTAGAACACGGAAGCCTTGGCTAGTTTTTCATTCATCTGGCAGATTGGCTTCCAGGGTTCTGACTTTACTGGCTGTTTTCTAGGGATTTATTTCTTCCTCACAAAGTGCTGCTGCTATTGGGCCATGCTGGGCTCGGCAGAGTGCAGATGGGGCACTGGCAGAACAGGGACTGGGAGGGAAGGTTGAAGTTCATTCTTGTTGCTTTTGTTTCCAAGAGGTCTTGTAGTTTTTAAGACAGGGTCTCACTATGTTGACCAGGCTGGCCTTGAATTCAGGGAGGCCTACCTTGGCCTCCCAGGAATTAGGCATCACTCACGTTTCCTTTCTCTTCTCCAATCAGACAGAGAAGCTGACTAGGAGAGAAGTGGAGGCTAAATTTTGTAACCTGTCCTTGTCTTCTAATAATGTAAGTACCTTCTGATGGCATGCTTGCCACTGTCTATCATTTTATGATGTCAGAAAATGTCACCACGTTTCTGTAGCAGTGAGGTCGCAAGCAACACACATCTGCTGCTCACAGACGCAGCTTTCCCCTCGAGTGTTGGTGCCATGGCAACCGCTGGGATTAGAAGAGAGGACTGATGCTGTGATCAGAGAGTGTCCTTCTGTGTGTCCTCCACGTGCGGATTGTCCTGCTCTTTCTTGATTACTGGGATCTTTCTTTCACATCTCTTATAAAGCCTGTGCTTGGTACAGCCTCCTGCTGAGCAGGCCCAGTGCCAAGCTGCCCTCAGAACAAGTCATGTGGAACCAGGGCACAGATTTCTGCAAATCCTTCTAAATAGCCTAAGCTCACCCAGGGTCTTCAGAATGGAATTGTAGCTCTTATCTTCCTGGAAAATTTTCTACCTCTAAAATCTTTTGTTTGACCCAGTCAGCAATAAGGACACTCTTAAATGATAAACAGGTCAGCTGTATTCTCTCTACTGATGTCATTTAATCCATATCTTTGGCACAATGACCCACATTTAACAAAATGGCTGAACAGCAGAAGAAAACAGAATTTTGTGTATTTCATCCATATCTGTATAAGGAAAGGTTGGTTTTAGTTTTCTTTTGCAGTGTTAAAAATTCAACCTAGAGGGCTGGAGAGATGGCTTAGCGGTTAAGAGCGGCGACTGCTCTTCCAAAGGTCATGAGTTCAAATCCTAGTAACCACATGATGGCTCACAACCATCCGTAATTAGATCTGATACCCTCTTCTGCTGTGTCTGAAGACAGCTACAGCGAGCGGGGCTGGAGCAAGAAGAAAAAGTGTCTGAAGACAGTGTACTTACATATAATAAATAAATAAATCTTTAAAAAAAAATTCAACCTAGAATCTCTCACATGATAGGCAATTACATTTGTCCACTAACACCAGCTCCAAAGAAAAAATGTTTTATGCTTAAAACTTTTCCAGAAGCAACTGGGCATAATGATGCATGCCTTTAATCCCAGCACTTAAGAGGCGGAGACCTTAGTTTGAGGCCAGCCTGGTCTACAGAGCAAATTCCAGGACCATCAGTGCTACACAGAAAAACTCTGTCTCCAGAAATCAAAAAACTAAAAATAAGTCTAACAAAATAAAATTGCTGGGCAGAGGTGGTGTATGCCTCTAATCCCAGCACTCAGGAGGCAGAAGCAGGTGGATCTCTGAGTTCAAGGCTAGCCTAGCCTACAGAGTGAGTCCCAGGACAGCCAGAACTGCACAGAGAAATCCTATCTTGGAAAAAAAAAAAAAAAGAATAAATAACTTTCCCAGAAGCTTTACAGCCCTTGATCTGAAACTTCTTTACATGATCCTATGGTGATAACAAAACTCACAGATTCAATAGACTAAAATTTTATTGTGGATAGATCAAGTAGAGACACTTACTCCCTGGACAGCTATTGTCTAGCTGGTCATAGAAGATTAAGAGAGGATCTTCATACATATCTGCCCTCGGCTCTTTGAAACAACTTTGACGGGGCCCGCATAGACCATGGTTGACAGAAACACCCACATTCTTCTAGGGGAGATGGTCTACCTGTTTGAGATGAACACCATAACCAAAAGCAACTTGGAGAGGGAAGGGTTGACTTGGCTTACACGTCCATGAAGTCAGGGGCCTGGAGCAAGAACTAAAGCAGAGACCCTGGCAGAACCCTGCTTACTAGCTTGACCCCCATGGCTTGCTTAGCCTGAGAGAGGCAATTCCTTGATTGAGGATCCCTTGCCCTGGTGACTCTAGTTTGTGTCAAGTTGACAAAAACTAAAAACTAAGCAGCATAGAAGGTAAATGAGATGCACAAGACTCAGAGTTTAGAAACTGAGCCATGTTAAACCTTAAATATTTAATATTGGAGGAGATATTAGTGACCTAATAGCTTAAGGTTCAAGCATAAAGAACAATGTTTATGCCTGTCCAAAGCCAACTCCCATGTGCAGAAATAGTCCCAAGAATAAAGAGTGCCAAGAATCTGGTTGAAACCATCCAGATCAGTGACTCTATGCCCAGAAGGTTCTTTGAACTAATGGCATATTTGAAAATGTCTCACACATACCATACACTACTGCTAAGATGTCAGCTTTTCTTTGTGATGCTGAGCAAGAAGTGTATTTGACTAGTTTTAAAAGGAAAAAAGTGGGATCTAATAATGATTTTTGATACTTTGTTATTTTAAAATGGTGCTCCAAGTATATTAAGGAAGTGGGAGATGAGCCTCAGGAAGGTTCTGATGCTCAGCCCCATCTTAGTTCACAGTGACATCTTGAAACCCAAGAGACACTGAGATTCATTGAGTCACATGGGTGCAAAAGCTGCCCCATTGCTCTCTTGCCAGGTTTTAATGGGGTAACTTCATGGAAATGCTACTGGAAGAAAAAAAAAAGCCTTTCTCTTATTTTGAATTAACTAACCTCCTTCCTTCCTTTGTACTAGGAATCAGACCCAGAGTTCCAAGTACCTGCCATAGAGCTACACTGCCGGCCCTAGGAAGGAAAACTTAAGTCAGAAGTCAAAACCATGATTTTGTAGTTAAACCTTTTTATCTTTAACTTAGTTAGAAGATTACAAGAAAAACACTTTTCTGTACACAGTGGCGCACACCTTTAATCCCAGCACTTGTGCGACAGAGTCAGGAGTAGAACAGATCTCTGTGAGTGAGGCCAGGTCTACATAAGGAGTTCCAGGGCTACACAGTGAGACTCTGTATCAAAAATAAAGAATTAAATTACAAGGGAACGAAACTAACTCTTTGGGGTTTAAAGTGCAAATGACTTATGGTTAACTGATTACATTAAACTGAGACATCACTCAGCTCCTGGGTTTTGTGAACCAACCTATAGGTGGGCCAGATGCTGCCTACAGATGCTGCAATTCT
The DNA here is from genome assembly GCA_019843965.1 of Rhynchomys soricoides. NCBI lineage: Eukaryota > Metazoa > Chordata > Mammalia > Rodentia > Muridae > Rhynchomys > Rhynchomys soricoides. The sequence goes on from JADRCH010000088.1 coordinate 6,406,782, forward strand.
AGCTATTGCATATTTTGGTCTGATATCCAGCTCGGCTCCTGGTAGTTTTCTCTCGGGCACTATGTCCATAGTTACTCCCTCTTCCTCCTGCTGAGTGCTGGGGACTGGGATCAGCCAGAGTTTGCCATCCTCAGCACGGCTCTTCTCAGAGGAGACATGACAGACAGAGTGTGCATCTGGCTCCCAGCATGAGCTGAGGGAATAGGAGCTCCAGAGGTGGTGCAGGAGGAGGCAGCCCCAGGCTCCTCGTGGGGATCATTCAGGCAAGGGGAGAGGAGAGTTTCTGGCTAACTCTGTGAATATCTGAACAAGTCTGGCATGGCCTGCCCCTCTCATTTGTGCACCTGCAGTAATGAAAATGAGGGTGTGGACAGTGGAAGAGAACAAGGTTTACAGTAGGGATGATGCACAGCAGAGGCCCTGCCAGTGTCTGGGCCACATCTCTGCCAGTACTCACTACTAAGTGCATGTCTGTCTGTCTCAAACATTTTGTGAGCTGCTTCAAAGTGGAATTTAGGGAAAGGATACTCTGTAGGACTGTAGCAAAGGCTAGGCTCACCTGTGACCACCACATAGCTGTTCTTGGGGCTGCACAGCGCCCCGCAGTGTGTGGAAGCACTGTGCGCCCCGCAGTGTGTGGAAGCACTGTGTATGCTGTCCCCAGCCCAGAGCAGCAGCTAACTGTGCCTCTTTGCTTTCCAGCTGTGCCGACTCTACAAGTTCATCGAGCAGAAGGGGGATTTGCAAGATCTAACGCCAACAATAAACTCACTAATAAAACAGAAAACAGGTGTTGCTCAGTTGGTGAAGTACAGCTTAAAAGACCTAGAGGAAGTTGTTGGGTTGCTGAAGAAACTTGGTGTGAAGTTACAGGTTTGTCAGCTGTTCTGTGCTGGCAGGCCACCCCAGGGCATGGGTTTTATTTCCCTAATGTTAGTGTAGTATTTTTCCAAAGCTCTGGATTTCTTTGCAAGCATCACTGTTTCTGTCACACACACCCACTCTGTGGTGTGTGCCTCGAGAGGGAGTTACTGTCAGAGAGCTTGGCAGGCTCCAGCAAACAGTTCTTGCCCAATCTTACTGAAGGTTTTTGTTTATGCAGAATAATTGAAACAGAGTTGTAGTCCACATTCCACAACTGAGACTGCTGATCCGCATGTGTGGCTGTTCCCTCCACAGGTCTCCATCAACCTGGGCTTGGTTTACAAAGTGCAGCAGCACACTGGCATCATCTTCCAGTTCCTAGCATTCAGCAAACGCAGGCAGAGGGTTGTGCCTGAGATCCTTGCTGCTGGTGGCAGATACGACCTGCTGGTAAGGGCAAGCACTGTGTGTGTTGACTTGCTTCGGCTTACTGCTAGATCCTCTAGTTCCTCAACTCATTTTTTTGTTCCTCTATGATGCAAAAGGTAACCCAGTAAATCCTATGTAGCATTCATCTAGGAATATAAATGTATCCTCTTGCCTCTGCTCCCAAGTGCTCAGATTAGAGGCATGCGCCACACCAGGCTTTTGAGGGCTTGCTTTTTTACTGTTGCTTTCCCCAGAACATTTCTTTCCTGTTTCATAACCTGGCCTCTGGTCTCTCCACAGATTCCCAAGTTCAGAGGCCCACAGGCTATGGGGCCAGTCCCCACTGCTGTCGGTGTCAGCATAGCCATAGACAAGATATCCGCTGCTGTCCTCAACATGGAAGAACCTGTAAGTCCTGATGCTTGCCAGCACTCTCTGAGGCATCCCCACCCCTCAGTGTTACTTACCGTTGGAGCACAGCCTGCCCACTCTCACACAGCAAGGAGCAACTGCCCAGCAGCAGCCACCAGCTGACGGTCCCTTTATGCCACTCTCACCCACCTGGAGACAGTGGCAGAACCACAGGTTGAAAGCTCTGTCCCCAAGTCACCTCTCCATTTCCAATGCCAATTGGAAGCCCCATTTCTTAGAGCAGGTCACAGAACTCAGAGAAACCCTATGTAGACCTGGCTTAATATAAGGGACATTAAAGTGAAGAGGTGAGGACATGCAGAGCTTAGGCGCTTCAGGAATGGACTCCAAGCCTTATGTGGTGCACCATCCGCAGGGAGCCTCCTTCCAAAGCACTCTGAACCTCTCCCTTTGCTGTTTGGTGGATGCTTCATTATATAGCAGGATTGACGATGTCATCAATGGTCTACTTAGCCCCTCCCCTTCCCTGAACTGGGGCTGTGTCTGAAAGCCCCAATCCTTTATCCTGCCTTAGTCTGCCCAAGGGCTAGTTCCCCCCCCCCCCCACCCGTCTCAGTTATCTCATTAACATAGAAAACCATCACTTTGAAGATTCTAGGATTTTCGTAATCGGGAACAAAGAGCACAGAGCTGCTTTGAAGACGTGGCAGCTGCAGCCTGAGTGTTTGGAAATGACCTTTCCTGTGATCAAGCCTAAGAATTCTCTTCCTTGCTTCTCAGCCCCTGCCCTCTGCTCTCTGGCTGCTGCTGATTCAGGCATCTCTCCTTCACTCCCCACATCCATATTACACTATATAAAGATAAAACATTCTGCTTGTTAACACACTTTGTCAATCCTCTTGCTCAAAAACCTATCTAGTCTGAAAAACTTTAAAAAATGGCTTTTCCCATTTCAGGCAAGATTCGTTTTCCCTGGGTGAGGGGGTGGGACCGGAACTGTATCTTCCTAATGGCACAGGACAGCTGGAATTATGTCTGTAAAGATCTTTTTAAACTTTGTCTTGTTTTCTGTTGTTTTCACGATGTCATTTTAAACCAAAGCCATCTGTGCACTGTGTGACTGTTCAAAATGTCAGGGGCACTCATTTGCCTCGGGGTGCTGCTCTCGGCCCCCCCAACCCCATCCCCCCCCACCCCCACCCTGTGTAATTCTGTTTCTTATCAGGTTACAGTGAGCTCCTGTGATCTCCTGGTTGTCAGTGTTGGCCAGATGTCCATGTCCAGGGCCATCAACCTAACCCAGAAACTCTGGACGGCGGGCATCACTGCAGAAATCATGTATGACTGGTCACAGGTAAGGGACAGAAAGCTGTGAATGAAATACAGATAGTTATGGGATCCGGATAGATCAGCCTTTTACAGGTATGGCCACCTGAGGCCACATACAGCCATAGGGCCTAACCAAAATCCTAAGCTTATTTAAAACACTGAGATTTCTGTTGTTCTTGCTTACTTTTTGTAACTCAATGGTGAGTCTCTCAAGGGTAAGCTTTGTAAATGTTAATGGTATACTGGGTAGAGGTTTTGATTTGGTTCATTTTCTCTGGCAGGAAAAAATCTCAAGTGCTGCAGATAGCAGGGAAAATATCAGACACTGCAAGGCACATAAGTCACATAGAGAGGTAGATCCTTGCCAGAGCAGAGGCAGGCTGGAGCCTCAAGTCTGGTGTCTTTGAGGATGGGAGGTTTAATGGTCTTTGAGCTCTCTTTGTCCCCAAATTTAGGGTTGGTCAGTTTAATCAAAGACAGGGAAGCTGATTGGTCCAAAACATTGGGTAATCGTGTACTGGTCTGGCCTGGAACTTGTTAGAGCAGTTTACTGGCAGTGGTGCCCTACTGGTAGAAGAAGCCTGTTAAGCCTTTAGGTCTTTGTCTCAGGTCAGAAGTGTGAGAAAGAAGCTGAGTGTTTGCCATCTTTACTATCTCTTTACCCTCTGCCATCTCTATCTGCCTCAGGGGTCTGTGTAACTCCACTACCATGTAGCAATGTCAGAAGGTTGGACAGAGGGGCTAGAGAGATACCACCTCAGTGCCTTAGTGCCCTGGCTGCTCTTCCAGTGGACCCAAGTTCTGTTCCCAGCCCCCCGTGTCAGGTGGCTTACATCAGCAAGTAACTCCAGCTCCAGGAATCCAAACCCCTCTAACTCCTGCAGTACATACACACGTGTAGGTCTACACAGAAAGAAACATATACACATACATACAAAAGTGTAAAAACATTTTTAAAAACTTGGATGGCCTGCTAGTCAACACCAAAGTCTGTCAAATGGGGTTTTTCTCTGTGAGATAACTACAAGCCCAGTGGCTTAACAGTTCTGTTCTAAGTTCCTGGAAGTCATTAGTCTGGGTTAAAATGATTCGCAGGACTTGTCCCTCCAGAGGTCTAAGAGGTGGGTCTGTTCCTTACCTTTGCTAGGGGCCTTCTGCACTGGCTCGGGTCTTCCTCCCTTTATACTCAGCAGTATGGAATCTTCTTCCCTGAAGCTTCCTCTTCTTGGTCCTCAGTGAGACCTCTGTCCTTAAATCTTCTTTCTACCTCTGGCTACCTCAGCCCCTGTGATGGCCCAGAGCCATCATTAACAAGTTCCATGGACTAAGATGAGGCTTGCTGTGGCCAGCTTACCACACTGAGGGCACTCTGAGCTTGGTGTGTCTGTGGATTTCTGTAAGTTGTCAGTCCTCCTCCAGTGTGCAGACCTGATATCTGCTCTAGCTGTAGAGGTGAGGAAAGTGGAACTCTGGGCCCCTGCCAGCCCTTCAGAATTGGAGTTGGGGTCTTTAGATACCCAGTGTCTGCATTATCAGGGCATGGAGGGTGCTTGTAGATTATCTACACTAATGGCATCCCAGGGCTCTGCAATGACCAGGAACACACAGGCTAACTCTCCTGCCAGGAGCTTTCTGCAGCTGTTGTGTGTGTGTTCATATAAAAACTGTTGTCAAGTTTTTAATCGTGTAACTGAAAAGGCATCACTTTGCTTGCTTCAAATGTTGTTAGAGAAGCGGTCTGTTGTCTGCTTTCTGGTTTGTGAGACAAGATCTCACTGTACAGTCCATCCTCTTGCTTCAGCCTCCTCCTGGGTACCGGGATTATAGGCAAGAACCGAAGTACCCAGCTTAATTCTGCTTTCTATCATTTGCTGTTTTCTGATTCCTTTGCTTTCCTAAAATGCCGTGTGGTGTGTGTGTGTGTGTGTGTGTGTGTGTGTGTGTGTTACAGAACTAGGCATATTTTGTTAAGGCTTGAAGCCATTGAAAACCTCTTCCTGTCACGACTGCATTACTTGTTTGCTATCCTTCAAAACAATCACGAAAGTAGAGAACGCATGGGACAGTTCCTTCCTGGAATTCTGTGCTCCTCTCAGTAGCATTCATATCCCCTGAAGTCACTGTATTCATTAATTCGCCTTGGGAATACAATTAGCAGCAGTTTTTTCATTGTCCTTAATGACTTGACGGGGCCTAGGCACACTGTGTCCATTTGTCTCACTGTTTGTTTCAGTCCCAGGAAGAGTTACAAGAGTACTGCAGACATCATGAAATCACCTATGTGGCCCTGGTCTCCGATAAAGAAGGAAGCCATGTCAAGGTAAAGAGGGAAGGGGAGGGCTGGACATGTAGCTCAGTGGTTGAGCATGAGGGTCTCACCTAGCATGTGTGAGACCCTCGATTCAACCCATTAAAACCACACACACACACACACACACACACACACACACACACACACGCATGCATGCCACTGGGAAATCAACTATCATTTCCCACAAACTTGCCTATGGAGCTTCTAGTGTGCTTCTCTCCTCCCCCCCCCCCAACTCTCTCATGACTGATCATCTTCTGCATTTTTTTTTACTATTTATATGTATAGGTGTTTTGCCTCCATCTGTCTGTGCACCATGTGTGTGCAGTGCCCACAGAGGCCAGAAGAGGGGATCTGACACCCTCTTCTAGAACTGGAGTTACTGATGGTAGTAAGCTGCCACATGGGAAGGAAATCCAGGTCCTGTAAGATCAACCAGTGCTCTTAGCCACTGAGTCATCTCCCAGTCCCGAGCTCTTTTCTTAGGAGAGCTGTACCTGTCTGTCTTAGTCAGAGTTTCTATTCCTACACAAACATCATGACCAAGAAGCAAGTTGGGGAGGAAAGGGTTTATTCAGCTTACACTTCCACCTTACTGTTCATCACCAAAGGAAGTCAGGACTGGAACTCAAGCAGGTCAGGAAGCAGGAGCTGATACAGAGGCCATGGAGGGATGCTGCTTACTGGCTTGTTTCTCCTTGCTTGCTCAGCTGGCCTTCTTATAGAACCCAAGACTGCCAGCCCACAGATGGTACCACCCACAAGCCTCCCCACCCCCACCACCCTTGATCACTAATTGAGAAAATACCTTACCGCTGGATATCATGGAGGCATTTTCTCCACTGAAGCTCCTTCCTCTGCGATAGCTCCAGCTTGTGTCGTTGACACACAACTGGCCACAGCTTGTGTCGTTGACACACAACCAGCCAGCACACTGTCACAAGCTTGTCTTCTTGAGTCTTCCTAAAGAATTGTACTCTGTTGTAGCTAACTAAAATTGTACATAAACCTCATGAGCTTTTTAAATATTGTTTTGAAAGGGAAAAATTGACCTTTATCCCTCATTCTCCTTATTTTCTCCCATAATGCTGTCAGGATGAGTTGGGCCTGTGTTTTAAGAGTTTGTATGCCATAAGAATTGCACCTCAAATGTGTGCATATGATCATCATAAAATGGCACAGGCCAGGCTAGAGAGATGGCTTGGTCGGTAAGAGCACGTACTGCCCTTCCAGAGATAGTTTGAGTCCTCCCAGCACCCACATCAAGACTCAACTCCCTGTAACGCCAGCTCCAGAAGAATCCAACCCCTCCAGCCTCTTCAGGTATCTGCACATATCTATGTGCTCATGTCTATGTGTATGTGCTTATATCTATAGGCACACACATACACATAATTAAAAAACAACAAGCAAACAAGGCCCACACAGGCCTACATACCCAGCTGTTCAACCGCCTCTTGCAGGATGAGCAGGGAACTGTGTCTTTCCTACCACAGTTTCCTGTGGTTGTCTCAGGTATTCCTTGGTTATCTGTTCCACTGTCTCTAAACTTTGGAGGGATGTCCCCTCTTTCATTCCTAATATTGGTAATTTGTGTCTTCCCTCTTTCTTCTTTTTAACATAGCATATTTACTTTCAAGATCATTTTATTATTTGCATACAAATGATGGCATTTCCTGTTTTTGTTTGCTTTGTTGGTTGATTGTTTTGATTGGTGTTTTGTTTTGCATATGTGTCTGTGTGAGACTATGGGAACCCCTGGAACTGGAGCTGCAGACAGCTGTGAGCTGCCATGTCGGGTGCTGAGAATTGAACCCAGGTCCTCTAGAAGAGCAGTAAAGCTCTTAACCACTGTGGCAACTGTCCAGCCCTCAGAGTGGCATCTCCATACATACATGCCATTGCACTTGGTTTGATTCCTGCCCCTCCCACCTGGCTCTCCTCTCCTCCCCGCCCTCTTCTCCTCCCCGCCCTCTCCCTCCTCCCTACCTCCTTCCTAATATTCTTTGCTTTTGCTTTCATGTAGCTTGGATTCTATTATCTTTTCCCACACCCCTGAGATCTCTCTTCCCCTTGTGATCTCTTTTCTAATTGTGAGCATGAGTACACAAATGCACTCACACACATCTGGATTCCACATACAAGAACAGACATACAGCATTTGTCTCTCTGTGTCTGGCTCATTTTGCTTAACATCATAATCTCTAGTTGCATCCATTTTCCTGCAAATGTCATGATTTCATTTTCATTAGAGCTGAAAAATGGCAGTATGTGTATGTACCATTTTCTTTATCTGTTCATCTGCTGCTGATGAGATGGAACCTCTGCTGGTTCTGTATCTTAGCTGTTGTGCTTAGTTAGGGCAGAAATAAACATAGATGTGCAAATAGAATTTGATGAGGGACATAAGACTTCTGTGCATTGTAAGCTAGAAAATGCTGATCATTGTCCTGTAGAGAACATTCTAAGCCTGGAAGGTGGTGGCAGGTAGTAAGAGAACACCTTCACATGCAGTGGGGTTTCTAGATTCACAGACAGGCAAGCTGTAGATGTGTGCTGAAGGGCCTTTTAAGCAAAGGGCATAGCAAAGGTCATGGAGGGGTGTTTAGTAGTAGGCTCTCTCAAAGATAGGGACAGGTCCTTGGAAAATATTCTGATTCTATTCTGATGGTGTGACTTTTCCCAGAGACTTGTACAGAAGCACCCATACACCCCAGAGAGTACAAAATAGACCAAACAAACTATATTATCCAAGTCCTGCTTGGTAAAGCAATGAGTTTATTGGGATTTCTTACAGGAGCATTGGTAACTCAAAAGCAGCTACATGGAAAGAAAAGCCTGCCCCAGCATGGGTGACAACTCACGATAGCTGCACCTCTGGAGTTCCTGTCCCAGGCTACCTTCTATATGCTCTGGCAACCAAGATCATGGCCAGCTGGGACAGGACACATGTGGGTGGGGTAAGGGATGGAAATTTGATCAGCCTCTGCCCCATTCTGAGGAAACATGAATAGGTCCAATCCTGTGAGCCCCGAACCTGTGAGCATCTTGAGTAGATAACAGCTGCTCTGACATGCCCAAGGATGGAGTGGCACTGTGCCTGGACAGTGTATCTTGAATGAAGGCTACTTACTTTAGCACAAAGGAATGGTCCTGGCTAGATCTAGGAGTTTGGGTATCATTTAGCAGCAAGTGGGGAGCCAGTAAAAGTCTGGACAAAGGGTACATCAGAATTTAGCTTGAAAAAAGTTTACCTGAGGGATATTATTGTGGAGTGGAGAATCTGCAAACTGTGACAGCTTCCAGCTAGTCCAGAGCACAGCTGGGTGCTGGCCATGAGAGTGTGTGTGGCAGGGTGGACCCCATGAAAGTGGGTTTGTTAGGTAGGTGGTGCTGATGTCTGAGAAACCTCGGTGATTGGTTGGGTGCTTCAGAGAGAATGCTGTAATATGAAAGCCATTTTTTTTTTTTTTAAATCCTGTCATCTCTAACTATTCCTGAACGGACCATGTATCTCAGCAACAATTTCAATGACTGGAGTTTTGTTTCATCATTGCTGTATCCTTGACCTTGACCTTAATAGTGTATGTCAAGATGTTGGAGCACACTCCACAGTTGTGACATCTAAAAACATCTCAGAGCCTGAGTCAAGCCTCTTACCACCAAGCCTGATGACCGAAGTCCACTCCCAGGACTCCCATAGTAACATAGTAAAAGGAAAGACTCCACTCCTGCAACTGATCCTCTGACCTCACACACATCAGGGCATGCGTGCATGCAGCCATACACATATATATACACACACAAAATAAATAAAATAACATTTGTTAAAGTGTGACTTTAAAAAACAAAAAACTGCTAAATGTCTTCCAGAAAGCAGAATCATCCCCAGTTAAAACCCACTGACTCCAAACTGTCGACCCAACTGCTTCACTAGGGCACACTGAGCTACCATTTTGGCTTCAGAAACCTCCAAATGATAAATTTGATGAGAATTTCATTCTTTCCAAGGTCAAGTCCTTTGAGAAGGAGAGGCAAACAGAAAAACGTGTGTTGGAATCAGATCTTGTGGATCATGTTATGCAGAAACTAAGGACCAAAGTTGGTGATGAAAGGAATTTCAGGTAAATTTATAAAGAAAACAAAGTAATTTAGCTGACAATTTGTGAAGCCAAAAATTGGGCAGCCCCATCAACTTATTTTCTGGTAAAAGCCCCTTGTGTGAGCTGTAACATGACAGAAAAGTAGGAAAATAAACAAACAGCCATAGGCAGAAGAAACAAATAGATGGAGTGGCCTGAGTTTGTGAGAACTTACTCCATAAGACATGATTAATCTCTTCCAGTGTACTGCAGTTGAAGTAGAAATAGTGGCACATGTCTGTGATCTCACCACTTAGGGGATTAAGATTGGAAGATCACAAGTTCAAGGCCAACCTAGGCCAAGTGAAGTCAAGCCAGCCTGCACTATACGGCCACACCCTAATACCCATCTCAAATCTCAAATTTCCAAATCTATTAGAAATTGACACTTAAACATTTAAAAAATACTTATCCATTTTAAGTGAAAGTAATAACCAAGTCATGTTAACCTAGATAATATATCTTAGTAGAAAAAAATCTTTATTTAAAAAACAATAATAAGGTAGCTGGAGAGGTGGCTCAGTGGTTAAGAGCACTGACTGCTCTTCCAGAGGTCCTGAGTTCAATTCCCAGCAACCACATGGTGGCTCACAGCCATCTCTAATGGGATCCAATGCCCTCTTCTGGTGTGTCTGAAGACAGCAACAGTGTACTTATATACATAAAATAAATAGTTCTTTTTAAAATAATAATTTCAAGGGCTGGGCAGTAATAGCATATGCCTTTGATGTCAGCACTCGGGAGGCAGAGGAAGGCAGATTTCTGAGTTCAAGGCCAGCCTGGTCTACACAGTGAGTTCCAGGACAGCTAGGGATACACAGAGAAACCCTGTCTCCAAATAATAATAATAAATATTATTATTATTACTATTTCAGTTTCAAAAGTGGTGTTGTGTTCAAAAGTTTCCGAGGTGTTGCATTTTGTTTACAATCTCTTCCGAGCTTTAGTGGAAAGATGTCCACCATGGGATGGATAGTATAATCCTACTTTCTTAAGGCAAAATATGCAATTTACATATAGAAAACATCTGGAGGACTGCACAAGATGTTTGACTGTAGTTACTTCTGGGGGATTATAAAAGTGCAGTGGAGTTAGAAAAGATCTTACATCTTTGCAGCTCTTACATACATGCTCATATCGAAACAAACAGATCTAAGTATTATAATCCTGACAGATACCTATAATCCTAGCACTTGGAAGGTCAAGAGTTCAAGATCAGCCTCTGCTACATAGTAAGTTTAAGTCCAGCCTGCGATCCATGAGGCCCTGTCTCAAAAATAACAAAAAGACAGAAAGAAAACACTTAAATTTAAGGAGGTGTCAATAATTCTCAATGAGTAGCAATTTTGTTCGCACAGGGACATCTGATAGTGTTTGGAGACAGGTTGTTGTCACAATGAGATATTACAGGTGTGATAGAGGCCTGAGTGCTTGGCATAATCACAGAGCACAGGACTGATGGTTGTACCTCCAGCAAAGAATCTGAATGGCAGGACTGAGGCATCTCAGCTTATAGAAAACAAGCCTTTGCCAACCATGCCCTCAGTCATCCCCCAGCCCCTCTCCCCAACACACACACTTTCCATAACCACTGAGTTTCAATGAATTCACTGGCAGGCTTTTTTCAAGGAATGTACTATTCTTTTTTTTTTTTTTTGGTTTTTCGAGACAGGGTTCCTGGCTGTCCTGGAACTCACTCTGTAGACCAGGCTGGCCCTGAACTCAGAAATCCGCCTGCCTCTGCCTCCCAAGTGCTGGGATTAAAGGCGTGCACCACCACTGCCCAGCTGGAATGTACTATTCTTGAAGTCACCAGGTTATTAGAAGCACAGAATCAAGTCACAGACAGATGTTTAGAAAATGAAAGGGAAGGGACAATACTCTATGCAGAGTTTCAAAGAACATCTGTGTACAGCTTCTGAAATGTCTGGATTTACCAAACATCTCCTGTGGTGGTCGCCAAGCTCCTGGCTGGTGCAGGTGGAGCCTGCTACTACTGTTTCTTTGTATTATAAGGGACCAAAAAGAATACCCATTACATTTCATTAAACTAGCTGCCTCTGTGGAGTCTGGATTTCAGACTCAGTTGAATGAATCAGGATGATGTCTTAGTCTTTTAACCTGAATCATGTTCTTCTTATTTTTTTTACTTGCTCGTGACCAAAAGCATCACTAAGAGCATTTCCTGATTTGCCTTTTCCTCCAATTAATAACTGATTGGACCATGTTTTTATATTCAGTGAGAAAGGTGGCATGCTCTGAGGGCACCCTTTTCTGAGTTGCTTTTTGCCTTATTGACAGTTTCCTAATTGTTTGTTTGCTTGTTTTTAGAGACGCTTCTGATAATCTTGCCGTACAAACTCTGAAGGGGTCGTTTTCTAATGCTTCAGGTATAATTACTAATTGAAATCCTAGCCTTAAGAATGCTGTGTGTCTGCACTGAGTCTGAGGGCTGAGGCTGAGGCCTTCTCACACGGAAAATTCCTTTTAAAGGAAAGTGCCAACAAAGCTGTATCACATGAGATGTGTTCCAACATCCTGGACACGCTAAGGCAGCTTGGGCTCAGGCCATCCCTCTAATCCTAGTCTGTCTCAATGTTGTATTCACACATGTGATTTAACCTTCATTTTACTCAGTTCACTATATACATGCAATGTGGATATTTCCCTCATACAACGGACTGGAGAAAAGAAGCTCAAGTCAAATATGGTGGCACATGCCTGTAATCCTAAGAAGCTCAAGCCAAATATGGTGGCACATGCCTGTAATCCTAACACTCAGGAGACTGAGGCAGAAGGATGCAGTTGGAAGCCAGCCTGGTCTATAAATAGACTCCATCTCAAAGAGACAAAGGAAGGCTGACATGCTCTATCCCCTAGGAGTCACAACCAGATGTACACTAATAATCAGCTCTTTATGGCGTGTTCTAGAAACTGGGCCCAGGTAAAGACTTTAACATGAAACTGTCTGTCTCAGGTTTGTTTGAAATCCATGGAACAACAGTAGTCCCCACCGTGAGTGTTATATCACCAGAAAAGCTGTCGGCCAGTACCAGGAGGCGGCATGAGATTCAGGTATATCACATCCACCTTTCCCTGGCTTTTTTTTTTTCCTTCCTTGCTTGCTTGCTTTTGTTTTACGTGTATGGGTGTTTTGAATGAATGTATATCTTAGAGGACTGAAGAGGTCATTAGATCATCTGGAACTGGAGTTGCAAATGATTTTGAGTATGTGGGTGCTGGGAACTGAACCTGGGTCCACTGAGCCACTTCTCCAGCGGCTTGTCTTTGGCTTTAAATATAGAGAGTCTTTCCCTTTTGCTAACCTGGTGGCTTTTGAAGATCTTGGTGTCTGCTGTATGCCTGTGCTAAGGCCATGTGTGTAGCCTTAGAAGCATGTGCATTATGCAGTTAAAAGAACAAAAGAAGTAACAGAATGTTGAATGTGGTAGAGTGTGCCATGACACTATCAGGAGGCGATGTTATGAGCATTTGACTTGTTGCTCTTGTGGTTTTTGTTTTGTTTTCCTTTGGTTTTTCAAGATAGGGTTTCTCTGTGTAGCCTGGCTGTCCTGGGCTCCGTAGTTGGCTCTGTAGACTAGGCTGGTCTTGAACTCAAAGAGATCCACCTGCCTCTGCCTCCCAACTGCTAGGATTAAAGGCATGCTCCACCACAACCCAACTATTAAGGCATTTGTGAACCAGGTGTGGTGGTATATACCTGCAATTTCAGCTGCTTGGAAAGATCTCAAGTTTGAGGCCAACCTGGACAACATAAAAAGGCTCAGTTTCCCTCCTCCAAGCTACATTAAGAGCAAAGCCTTATGTTCTGTTCCAGGCCCTTTCTGAGCCCTGGCTTTGTCACACTGTTGTTGGAATGAGAAATAACTGCTCTGTTTAACATGCTCTCAACTCCATTTTCTTATTAGGTACAAACCCGACTTCAGACTACCCTTGCCAATTTACATCAGAAAAGCAGTGAAATTGAAATTTTGGCTGTAAGTCACATGTTCTTTAACAATTTGAAGATAGCATGTCTGCATTGTCAAGTGTGGCCTCAGAATTCAGGGTTGTTTCTTCTTCTTCTTCTTCTTCTTCTTCTTCTTCTTCTTCTTCTTCTTCTTCTTCTTCTTCTTCTTCTTCTTCTTCTCCTTCTTCCTTCTTCCTTCTTCCTTCTTCCTTCTTCCTTCTTCCTTCTTCTTCTGTCAGCTGTATCTGGTATCAGACCTGGCTGTTCCTCATGTGAATTACAGGCAGTCTAAAGCTAGAATAAGCTGGGAAGAAAATATGGCCACTTGTGTGTTTCTCTTCTCTTTTTCCTATGGCCACACTCATGTCAAGGCCTTACTAAGCACTGTACTTTGGGGTGCAGATGTGATCTGAATCCAGCCTCCAGTGCTTGTTAGCTCACACAGTCCAGTTAAAGTCTGCTTTAGGGGCTGGGAAGATAACTAAATGGTTAAAACTCTTGCCATGCATGAGGACTAAAGTTCAGGTCCCCAGAACCCACAGAAATGCCTATGATTCCAACCTCAGCTGGTGAAGGAAGACACCAGCAAGTTGACTCACAAATTAGGCACATCAGCTAGCTCTGGGTTTCACTGAGACTCTGCCTCAAAGAGTAAGATGGAAGAGCAACTAAGAATATTTCCAATATCAACCTCGGGTCTTCACACACATGTGCACACATGTGCACAGAAAAAAAAAAAATTCATAGCAGCGCTATTCCTATTCACACAGTGACACCACAGACCCAACCAGGGTGAGCTGCCTACACGTCTTAGTAAATGATATGCTGTCTGTGTATTAACAGGTGGATCTACCCAAGGAAACAATCTTACAGTTTCTATCATTAGAGGTAAGCAATGGCAACAGTTCTACACTGTGACTTTAACAGTGTTGTCAATAGAAAACTGGTAAAAGGTCTTAAACTTCCTTAGTAATTATGTTTGTCTGGCAGCTTCAGGAATTTAGCTAGTAGCGTTGGTCCCTCTGTTAATATGTTATGGCCATTCCTGAATCAGAATCACACAGCCACAAAGGCTCAGAGACAGGACTTGAGCCTAGCAGGTAGCATAATCTAGTTCCTTAGCCATAGTAACATGTTTCCCAAACAAATCTTCATTCCAGTTAAGGAAGCACAACTACACATAACATTCTGTTGTAAAAGAGCCAAGGGATTGTTTGTTTACGGGTTTATACTTTGATACATTTTTTTTTTTCAGTTTTTAAAAATTTCAAGTTTCCCATGGTAGTAAGATAAGAAAGCTACAGGTGATTTTTATTTTATATTTTTGAGGCAGGATGTTACCAGGTAGCCTGTCCTAGTTTTCTTTCTGTAGCTTGACCAAAAACAACCAGAGAGGGAAGGTTATCACCTCTTACAGGCTAGAGCCCCTTACTGAGGGAGCCCCAGGTAGAACTCCAAGGCAGGAAGGAACCTTAGAGGAACCTTGCTACTGACTGACTGGCCGACTGGCAGGCTTGCTTTATAAAGAGCAGGCCTGCGAGCCCAGGATAGCACCACCCGCAGTGAGCTAGGCCCTCCCAAATGAATCCTAATCCAGAAAAATGCCAACTGCTGGAACCAGTTCTTCTTTGAATGGTTCCTCTTTCCAGCCCAGTTTGTGTCATTAAAACCAGAATATAGCCCAAGCTGGCCTTGAATTGCAGTAATCCTCCTGCCTCAGGCTTCTAGGAACAAAGATGACAGGCTACAGGTAATTTTCAAAGCATTTTACTATCAAATAACTTTTTTGTCTATCCATACTGTTTAGTCATTGATTAAAAATAAACATTTTTTATTAAGATTGGAATTGGAAGCAAGAGGGTCCTCAGTTCAGGGCCAGACAGTGGTATAGACTAAGACCCTGTCTCCTCATTACTTGTTGATCAAACAAATAAGCACACAGCATTCTCTGGCAGTTTGCTGACTTTTGATCCAGTCCAGTGAGTAGACATGAAAGGCAATGATGTCTACCATACACAGGAAATGTCCAAGGAAAGCAATGTAAAGTCACATTCGCACACCTGGGCGGTGGTAAGGCCAAGCAGGCTCTAACTAGATACCTGTAGTCTCAAAAGAAAATTGATGCTTCAAAGGAAAAACTGCAGACTCCCCATCACCAACTCTTCTGACCCACAAAAGGCCAGACAGTAATCCTGCTGATCTGCTGTCACATGTGGTCTGATCTTTCCTAGTGGGATGCTGATGAACAGGCATTTAACACAACTGTGAAGCAGCTGCTGTCACGCCTGCCAAAGCAAAGATACCTCAAACTCGTCTGCGATGAAATTTATAACATCAAAGTTGAAAAGAAGTAAGTAAGCAGGTTTCATGTGGTTAAAATCTAGGGAAGGGTCTGAGTGAGTGTCAAGGATTAACAGTCAAGGAGCCCTAGATGTGAATAACTGTGAGGATCTTCTCAGTAACACTGTGGGCCTGTGTGTAGCCACTGGGGTATTTATTGTGTGTGTGACACGTGGAGACAAGGGGTTCATGCCAGGTTCCTCTTCACCATTTCTTTTTGAGACAGGGTCTCTCTCTCTGAACCTGAAGCTCATCACTGAGCTTCGAGGGCACACATATCTCCACTCTGGCCAAGGCTACACTTTCACGCACCACTCTGCCCAGCTTTTTAACACTGGTTCTAAGGATCCAAACTCAGTGCTTGCTTGGCATGCACTTTACCAACTGAGCCATCTCCTAAGCCTCAGAAAACGTTTACACAACTAAGCCAGGGACAATGGCACACAACTATAATCCTAGCACTTGGGATGTAGAGACAGATCAGGAAACCAAGGTCATCCTCAGCCTTAGAAGCAAGTTTGAAGGCAGTCTGGGTCACAAAAAAGCAAATGACATTAAAAAACAAAACAAAAAACATGACTGCCTTTGCTGTATATGTCAAGTGCCAATCATTTATGTCACTGTTTAACTTAAAGGACGTCAAGGAAGTTGGTAGTAAATGGCAGGTTCTTCCTCAGAACTTAATTGCAAACTGTCAATCACAGCTCCAGGAAAGTTTACACATTCTTTCTAGTGATCAGTCTCCCATCAGACTTTTAATTAAAACAAGCTATTAAACTGTTTTATCCCACTGAGCCTGTCATCGGTGTGCTTGTCCTTTTCTTTGGCAGGGTGTCGGTGTTGTTCCTGTACAGCTACAGAGATGACTACTACAGAATCCTATTTTGACCCTAAAGAACTGTTGCTGAATTGTTCAAATGGACAGGGACTTATACTGGAATAATGGAATGTTGTGCATTCAATTCATTTTAACTTTAAATTCTAATAAGCTGTCCTACAAAGCTGAGCTTTGTCGGTTTTTCATGTATATTATAAATTTACTTTTTGATATAATAAATGCTTTCATATATATCTGCTGTTTTCCGGTTGCTGTCTGCTAATACTAAAGGATGTATGGAGCTGGAGAAGAACACAGACTCTTCTTCCTTTGATCCTAAACACGAAGCACATAAAAATGCCCTAACATTTACATTCTCCTAGTAGATAAGAAGGCACAGATCAAAAACTTACCCCTTGTGATCTGTTCTGCCTCTGTAGCTGGGTGGGAGGGCAGAAGAGGGTCTCGCTATGTATCCCAGGCTGGCCTCAAACTCCTATCAGCCTGCCTCCAGACCACTGAGATTACAGGCTTCTGCCACCATGCCAGGCAGAATCTTTATTCCTGATGATTCTCTAATATTTACCCTAACGGCATTAAGCAAATTCCTGTTTGGCTATGAGATCTCAGACTTAGACAAGGTCCAGGGAGATGGCCCAGCAGTAAAGATGCTTGCTGTCAAGTAGCTTGAATTCAATCCCAGACACGTGTGGATGAGAACGAATCATACAGGTTGTTGCTGTGGCACAGAGCAAATGTGCAACAGACATACAAAATGACTAAATGGAAATTTTTATTTTAAATTATACAACCAAGAAAAACAACCCACCTGTAGGATAACACAACTTTTAATAAAACTATTACAGTAATCTCAAAGACAAGGCAAAAATCTCTGAATAACTGTACCATCTAGAATTAGTAGTTTCTGTCAGAAATAGGGTAGGAAAAGCAGCAGCTGGCACGGAGATTAATGATGCACAGCTCTTCAAAGATGACTAGACTCTAAGAACATTCCAGCCATATAGCGCAAATCTAAACCTGGCTGCTTATCACAGCTGGCCCATAGCCTTCCCAGCCCTTCTCTCTTGACGGACCCTTCCGTGAAAACAGTTACATACAGAGGTGCTGAAAGCAGCAGACAGAGGGAAACTGCACTAGTGCGACTGGATTGGTAGCGGCCATGCTGTCACTGTGCTGGTTTGCTCTTCTTACTCTTGTTCTTCTTGTCCCTCTTCTTCAGCCCATCCATGTTGGCTCTCAGTAGATTTGAATAGGCCTGGAAGCCAGAACATGGCCTTAGCAAGAAAAGGTACAAACTGAGGAGGCAGGTGACTTTCCACACGGACTTAGAGTAGCTGGCATGAGAAAGCCTACTAGGACACCTGTGTGCCATAAAAGTCTTCACTCCTTCAGCAGCTCCTGAGACATACTCCACAGAGAGCTGCAGGCTTCACACTCCCTCCAAACAAAAAAGGAAAACTGCAGGCAACTTCCTACTCAACAATATTATAGAACATACTGAAGAAAGAACAACCTTAAAAACTGAAAGGAATCAAGGCCAGCCTGGTCTACAGACTGAGGTCCAGGACAGCAAGGGCTACCAGAGAAACCCTGTCTCAAAAAACCAAAAAAAAAAAAAAAAAAAATCAAAACAAGGGGGGAAAAAAGGCAGGAAGGAAGGGAAGAAAACCCTGGGCTGAACAATATTCATAAAAGAGCACGGGCAAGTGGTGAAGTCAGGTTCCCACCCTGAGCAGCACGGCTCGCACAGGAGGAATGGAGAGCACAAGGAGATAGAACTTACCATCTGAAACTTATTCACTTCTTTGGAACTCACCTGGAAAGGGAAAAAAGATCACCTCTTTTTATAGATACAGACACCACCTATTCACCCAAGAAAAGTCTCAAAACGTTCATCAAGGCAGCACCTAGGCCATGTGTGGGGGTGCACAAACACCACTGGACCTCAGCACTCAGGAGACAGAAGCAGACAGATCTCTGTGAGTTCTAAGCCAGCCTGGTCTACATGGCGAGTTGCAGGACTGCACAGAGACCCTGTTT
Source organism: Rhynchomys soricoides (assembly GCA_019843965.1). Classification (NCBI taxonomy): domain Eukaryota; kingdom Metazoa; phylum Chordata; class Mammalia; order Rodentia; family Muridae; genus Rhynchomys; species Rhynchomys soricoides. Next base: position 6,425,417 of record JADRCH010000088.1, read on the forward strand.
CAAAAGCAAACAAAAAGACAACTAGCTTACCTTTAAATACTGACTCCCAACTTCAGGGGTCCCAATGGATTCACACTGTCTTTCCACCCTAACCTCTCAAAAACAAGCAAAGCAGCTCTGTGCCTTCTTCCACATGAAATCTGCAGCAGGATGGTTAGGCAGAAACTATTCACCTCTCTAAAATCCCTCAGACAAACCCACTTTGATAATCCCAATCCCAGCAATTGTGAGGCAGAGATGGGAAGATCTTATGGTAATATAGTCTTTAAATTTAAGGGAAAAAAAAATCCTTATACAGATGCCCCCGAGTTTTTCTCTTGGGATTCTGAGAGATATCAGAAGACCTGTCAGTGTTCATTTTCTTATGCAAAATACATTAAAACTACTCCCTTGGCTGAGCGTATGATGGCTCTGGCCTGGAGTCCCAGCACTCAGAAGACTTGGTCTGGATAGTAACAAGCTCCAGGCCAGACTGGGCTGGATAAGCAAGGGCCTGTCTCAAACAACTTTGTCTTCCATTGATTCGACTGATATAAGCACAATTCAAAACTGCCATAAAAGAAATAATACCTAGGAAAATGTTCAGTTTCACATTTGTGACAGCCAAATATAATGGCAATGTAACCTTGCTTTACTTTTAGTCTTCTCAAGATAACTTCAGCTACTGTCTGCAGTTTCCTGAGTATCCTATAGTACTGTGATTACAGGCTCTCTAGAGAATTAAGAAGCATTCACTGTGAATCCAGGGAATCTTTCTGCTTTGCATATTCACCCTTTCATAAAAAGCCCATGGTTCTTGATTATATATCCTCTGTAGTACCAAGCCTAGCCTACATGTTTGTTAAGTGAGCCACAAAAATGTGGGACAAATCAGGTTAAAAATAATCATCTAATTCCCAGAAATTGTGTAATGAAGGACAAGCACAGAAAGAAAATACAGTCAATCATTCTTCACAGCAACTACTAGGAGAATGGACCCATAAATCATTTCCACAGAAATTCCAGCAGAACAGCATTTGCCTCTACTTTCTGTTTTAGCAGATTATTGTTGATAATTTGTCCTACAAAAATAGTAACTAGAAAGGTGGTGCACACCTACGATTCCATCACTTTGGAGTTCAAGGCCATGTGGGCTACATAATGAACCTAAGTTACAAGAGACCTCATCTCAACTTAACAGCCCCCAACACCAAAAAGATGCAAAAGTAGATCCTGATCCTAAAACAACCTGGAGTAACAGGCCAAAATGAAAGGGAAGGGGGACCTAATCTAGATGTGCCCCTCCTCAGTCAGTGTTTTACATTCCAGGGGGGAAGGGGTGAGGCTCAAAACAGAGTAACGACTTAGCAGGATGGAGACCCTGGTCTGGATTCCATCTCCAACTTCATGAAAATCACTATTGTCATCTGTCTCAGTCGATAAGACACCCCTGTTACCCCAGCACAGGCTGAAGCTCCTGCTGTGATCTTCCTAAACCACAAGTTCAAAGTCAGCCTGAATATGCTGCAAAACACTATTTTAATTTTTTTAAAAAAATCCATTCTACTAGCTAGCACCGAGACAGGTTGCTTCTGTACCTTGGCTATTTGAGAGAAAAGTGACTCTTTTTTTGAGTCGGTCAGGCCAACTCAAAAGAAAACAAAGCAGAAAGAAAAGACTCCAGCTCACCACGGTGCTGATTTTCCTTTTCCCATCCGTGGCTCTTAAGAGACACTTATTTTCTGCGGGCTCGAGGCTCTCCACAGAACTCTTCCTTGGGATGGGTTTGGTGCGACCATCATCTGTGATTTAAAAAAAAAAAAAAAAAAGCACACCCAGGTAAACACCACCACAGGAGTAGGGTCCAAAGTGAAAATCTGAAAATCCTAAGGAAGGGTCCACCATCATCACTCCCATAAATTCACCACACCCGCCATCACTTAGGATATGGCCAAAACTAGGAGCAACGACTTGCTCCATAAACACTGGGACCCCAAAGCATATTCTACCTCACTAATGGAGCAGGGGCTGGGCTGCCTGACAGTGGGCGTCTGACACACTTAGGGCCCTACTGTCACTGTGAGTGGGTTGCCGGCGCCGCACCAGCCACACTTCCTAGCACTGCCGCGGCTGTGAGCCCTGTTAGTGGCCCGTGCGGAGAGGCGGGAGGCCGGGCTGCCCCTCCCAGCCGCTCCCCGGCGCGACCCCGGAGGCTGCTTACACTTCTTCAGGGTGATGAACACGCTGCCCGACGACCGGCACTTCTGGAAGAGCCTGGTCAGCTCCGTCAGGAACTGCAACACAACACGCCCAGTTAGGCAGCCTCCAGTCCTCGCCCCGCCGCGTCACGGCCCTGGCCCGCCCGCAAAGGGAGAAACGCGACCCGAGCTGACCCCACTTGCTCGAGTCCACGGCTCTCCGAGGCCGCCGGTACCTGCTCGCTCTCGAGCAACACCATCCCGGTCTCCGCAGGTTCAGACTACGTCCGCAGAAGCCTCCAGCGGTTACGGCCGGAAGTCTCGCTTGCGCTGGGCGGGACTTCCGCTTTAGTTGCCAGTCTTCCGTCAATCCCTGCCTCACGCTGGTTGCCTTGCGCCTGCACGCTCTGCACCTCCTCCCCCTTTTATCCAGGATGAGGAATGACATTTTAGGTGTTGGACTGCCTTGTCAAGCTTTACCCTAGGCTGTAGGAGGGAATGAGCAAAAGAAAGACTGGATAGAAATATGCAAGTCACCCAAGAGTCCACTGACTCACTTTCCTCGTATTTAAGGTGAGGATAACAGTACCCCTTTCACAATATGGCTGTGAAGAGCAGATAAATTTTTATTGAAATACAGAATACTGTCTGGTAAGTAGAAGTGCTAACTAAGCTTTAGCCGTTTGTCTAAATCACTGTTCTATTGCTGTGAAGAGACACCATAACCAAGACAACTCAAATAAAAGCATATACCTGGGGGCTTGCTTACACTTTCAAAGATTAGTTAGTTATCATTGAAAGGACTCTGGCCAGCTCAACTGTGGCAAACATTGTTCTGGCAGGCCTCCACCTTCTATTCCCTCGGCCTTGCTATAAACATTCCTAAAGCTAACCACCGGGCTGTTCCCTTATTTGGTCATTTCCTTCTGAGGCTGACTACCAAGGTCCAGATAAAGTATTGAAGTCCAGCAACCAAAAGCTCCCTTTGGCTAACCTAATTAACATGCCCAATTAAAATTAAACAGCTCAACCTAACGCTGTTTCCCATTTTACCTTTATAAAGTGCCATTTGCCTACGGGCCATGTCTGTCTCCTCTGTATACAGAGACAGTCCTTTGTTCTATTCCAGATCAAATGCCCCTCCTCTCCCTTGTTACCTTCCCCTTCTCCCATATCCTCTATCTCCTCTCTCTCTCTCTCTCTCTCTCTCTCTCTCGTTTGGTTGGGGTTTTTTGGTTTGTTTGTTTGTTTGTTTCATACAAGGTTTCTCTCTGTAGCCCTGGCTGTCCTGGAACTCACTCTGTAGACCAGGCTAGCCTCTAGCCTCAAACTCTCAGAGATGCACCAGCCTCTGCCTCCTAAGTGCTGGGATTAAAGGCATGTGCCACTATTGCCCGCTGTCTCTGTCTCTTATTCCCTGCTCTCTGTCCCTCTAGGGCAAATAACCCTACTCTGTACTGAAAACTTGGTCTTGGGGTCCTGGGCTGATACTTTGGCTGCATGCAGGAGACGTGGTGTTGGAGAACTAGCTGGCAGTTCTATATCCTTATGCTTAGGCAGAGAAGGCTCAGGGCCAGGCATTAGCTTCAGAAGCCTAAAGCTCAACCCCAATGGCACACCTCCACCAACGTGCCAAGTACACCCTTCCAATCCTTTTCACATAATGCCGCTCCCCGGTGACCAAACATTCAAATATCTGAGCCTGTGAGGGTCCTTCTTATTTCTACCAAGTCATTGTCATTTCCATAGCATTCCCAGACAACAAGTGTTTATTTATGCAGTCCTAGACCCTCCGGCCTTGTGAATGCTGGCAGATAAGTAGTTTATCTTTGAGCCACATCCCAAGTCAGATAATAGAGGTGAGCTCCTCCAAGCAGGCTGGGTGGCCCTAAAGGCCAAGCCCCAGCTCTAGCAAGAAGGATGAAAGTCCAGTCCAGTTCTGCCTCCAGATTGAGTTAGGTGGCCAGAGTCTTAGGACCTGCTCTGTTGAGAGCCAACTTTAACCCTAGACTTTATAAGGACAGATATTCAACCTAGAACAGGATTTTGATGAGTGCTTGTTAGCCTGTACCATGAATGTTAGGGTCTAGTGATACTGCAGTTCGAAGACACATGAAGGCCCTGGCTGCCTTGAACTTGATTTAGAAGGTAGGTAGGAAATGACAACCAGCACAATCGAGTAGCCGAGCCTCAGATAACAAACCCTGTGAAGACAACTAGGAAGGCCACAGGCCAGTGAGAGCAGTCTTTAAATGGTTGTCAGGGGAGCATCTCCTGAAGAGGATGGCTGTGAGCTGAAAGACAAAGGGACTAGACAAACAAAATTCCGAGGAATAATGTTTCAGACCAAAGGAGTGTCTAGAGCAAAGATCCCAAAGAGGAAACCAGTTGCTCTGTTAAGGAAGGTCAGGTGGTGTGTGTGTGTGTGTGTGTGTGTGTGTGTGTGTGTGTGTGTGTATGTGTGTGGTGAGAATATTGGTTTCTTTAAAAACATAGAAATATTATGAAATGTGTTTTTGTTTTAATCCCAGGTATGGGATATGGGGCTGCTTCAGAGTGTCCGAAGCAGTTGACTCTGATCTGCCTCGTGCTGTAGCAAGGGTGTGCTGCAGATAGTTTCTGTGAGTGTGTGACATTTGGAATTCTGGGCACTTTTCAGAGCCTATATAAATGCTAGCGCCTCCATAGAAGGGGCTGGTTGGCTGGTTGATGATTGGATGCTGTTGGCTATGGTTTGTCAAGTAGTTATGCTCAAAGAGACAAAAGAAATTAGATAACCTGAGAAGTGCCCAGAGGAACTCAAGATCTGTAATCAGCAGGAAGTAGTCTAACGACATTGCCGTCCCTTTCCCCTCTGTCCCTTTTTCTCTCCCACCTGGTGTTAGGGGGTTGAAAGGGTGGAAGAAGAGGGGTGCAGAAGGGTGGAAAAAGGGAACCCACAAAGTAGCAAATGCCGGTGACATTGCCGGTGACGTGTGTGTGTGTGTGTGTGTGTGTGTGTGAGAGAGAGAGAGAGAGAGAGAAATGCAGCTCACACTAACACCAATACCCGGAGGAGTTCTCTGTTTAAGAATCTCCATCCAAATTAAGCCCAGTCCTTGACTCCACTACAGAAAACAATTTCAGTTCAGAGTTACAGTGAAGCCTTAGCAGCCCTTAGAGATAAGAGTATATGCATGCTTTAGATCTAATAACTGGGGTTAGAAAGAGGGATACTTAAGAGAAGCATCGTACACAGCCTCAAGATGTGTCCCGTGCATATGGAGAGAGTAAAAGAGAGGAGAAGAGAGAGAGATGTAAACATCTTTACAATGAAAAATATATGTGTGTGTTTGTGATTTTTTAATCATACCATTCAAAATATATTATTTATAAGATTTAAAGATTAACATTAACAATGATTAATAATGTTTTAAAATAAGTTTACCACTTGGGAAGCAGAGGCAGTCAGATCTCTGAGTTGGAGGCCAGCCTGGTCTACAAAGTGAGTTCCAGAACAGCCAGGACTACACAGAGAAACCCTGTCTCAAAAAAAAAAAACCAAAACTTAGGAGTAAGAGGCCAAGGAGCACCAAAAGTTAAACTCCATGCAAAAGCTAAGACAGCAGAGTTCGCTGTTTCAGTATCTTTGTTTGAGGTATCTTTAGAAAGAGAGTACTCACTCTGAGGGCAGTGTTGATCTTATCATCAGTGCTGAAGTTTCTTGGCCAGCAGGAAGCACAGGCTAGACCCCAGAAAAAGGTACTTTTTTTTTTCTTCTGTTTCCAGGGTCCATAGTTTTTTCTTTCTACCCTACTTCAGAGGGAGGGAAAGTATGTGAAAGTGACTGGAGGAGGGGCTGGATCACACAGGGCCATTGCCACAGAAAACTCAGAAGTTGTTCCTGATAGGAAGGGGGTGGGGGGCTGGCTCATCGGTGGAGTGTTTGTCCAGCACTCGTGAGTATCTGGATTCAACATGTTTAAAAAATTTAAATCCAGACAGGTATGGTCGCCCATGACTTTAACCTCAGCACTCAGGAGGCAGAGACAGGCGGAGGATCTCTGTGAGTTCAAGGCCAGCTTGAAGTGGAAACTTCTGGTTTCTTTGGAAAATCAGTTATATTAAATCAGTGTATTGCTGAAGCAGATACAGGTGAGGAAGTTTTGCAAGAACAAGTGATGAAGGATTCTTCGCTAACAACATGCATGTATTGGTTTGCCTTACATTGAGTAGCTGAGCTTCCGTTTACCATGACTCCATAGAGAGAAATGCACCAAAAATCTTCTGGTGGTGGTGCTACAGTTTCTTGCTGCTTGCTCAGACTCAGACCGATTAGCAGAGTGATGTCTGATACAGACTCCTGTGGAGTTTTGCTAAGACAGACTGAGGCAAGAGCCCTGGAGGACATGTGCTGTTTGGAGGGAGTATATGGAGGACTCAGTGGACAGTGGTGGGGCTTGCATAGCTGGCTTTGCAACGCTTCTTAGTCCTGCATCTTCACTGATCTTCACTTCTTTGAGAGAAGCACGGCAGAGAACTTCTCCTGGTATCCCTGCTGGTCTTGGTTGCTCCTGCTGACTCATGTGGCTTTGGCTGAGGTCTGGCTGTTTCTGCTAGGTAGTGCCACCGCTGCTGATTTGTGTTTGCTATCCCAATACTTCTGACCCAGACTGCTGGTGTGTCCATGAAGTATTTGTGATTGGCTTGAGCTGCTGCTGCATCCTACAAACTGAACTACTGATTTCCTGACAATGCAGATGGGATTTGTTCCAAAGAACAATTTATAAACAGGTCTGCTTCCCCTGTATCCTAATAACCTATAGGCGGTGGGCTAGAAGGGAGGTTATAGCATTTAGGAACCATCATTAAAAGTAGGGTTTGAGAAAAATCAAAAGTTACCCCAGCCTAGTCTAGAGTAAATTCCAGGACAGCCAAAGAAACCATGTCTTGAAAACCCAAAAAACAAATCCAGAGAGAAGGTTCTTGATAAGAAAGTTTTACACAGACAATGATAATTATATTTATATTTGAAAGATTTCCCCCATCTGTGGCATGGAGAACACACTACAGAGAAAGAAAGCAGAATTGAGTCTGTCTGCACATGCTTATAATCTCAGAGCTAGGGAAACTAAAGCAGGAAGGTTAGATAGTAAATTCAAGCCCTGCCTGTGCTCCAGAATGAGTTCTAGGCCAGTGTCTTAGTTCTAGCAGCATCTAGTCAACTACTGCTGGCATGAAAATACCACGACCAAAGAGCAAGTTGGGGATGAAGGGGTTTATTCAGTTTATAATTCCAGATCACAGTTCCATCATTGAAGGAAGTCAGGACAGGAACTCAAACAAGGCTGCAATCTGGAGGTGGGAGCTGACGCAGAGATCATGAAGGGGTGCTGCTTACTGGCTTGCTCAACCTGCTTTCTTATAGATCCCAGGACCACCATCCCAGGGATGGCACCACCCACAATGGGCTGGGCCCTCCCCCATTGATCACACTATTGATAAAATGTCTTACAGCTGGATCTCATGAAGACATTTCCTCAACTAAGGCTTCTTCCTCTCTGATAACTCTAGCTTGTGTCAAGGTGACACACAAAACCTGCTAGTACAGCCCGCCTTGACTACATGAGGAAATCTTTCTGAGAGAGAGGGAGAGAAAGCGCTATATACGGTGATACATACTTTTAATCCCAGCATACACAAGACAAAAGTGTCAGATCTCTGTGAGTTGCATGCCAGCCTAGTCTATGAAGTAAGTTTGGCTAGCCAAGGCTACATAGTGAGACCCTGTCTCAAGTAAATAAATAAATAAATAAATAAATAAATAAATAAATAAATAGGCCAACATAAGAGGAAAGTGGGAGCCCAACTAGGAGATCGTGCTGGCTTCCTCTTGCTTCCATACCAAGCTCCCAAATCTAGCTTCACACAGCACACATTTACTCTTTTACATCTCGGGGGCAGCCCGAAGGATGGGTCAGTGGCTGAGAGCACTTGTTGCCTTGTTGAGGATGTGAGTTTCATTCCCAGCACTCACAGGGTGGTTCACAACTGTCCTTAACCCCAATTCCAGAGGATCCAACAAGTACTTGGTGCACATACATGCATACAGGCAAAAAAAATCGTAATCATAAAGAAAAATCTTTAAAACATGAAATTTTTAAAAATTATTCTTTTATACCTCTGGATCAGAAGTCAAAAACCCATGTGTTTAGAGGGCTGAATTCCATGTGGAAGCTCCCAGGAAGAATTTGTTTCTTAGCGGTCTAGATGTTATTTGCATTCCTTGGTTCCTGGCCTCTTCTTCAAATCACTGCAAGTTCCATGTTTTCATGGTTACATCTACTACTGGCCATAATTAATGGCCTTGCCTTCCCCACACACACAAAGGCTATTTTTATTTGAGGCAAAGAGAAATCTGACCCAAAGGATTATAGTTCTAAGCTCTCACAACTTAACTGTTAGTGGCCTTACTTGGGCTATAAATCTTGCTTCTCTTTGGTTGGAAAAGGTACTGTGTTAAAGTCCTCCAGGTGGGTAAGAAGAAAGACCAAGAAAGGCTGGAAGAAACACCTCAGCTACTGATACTGCTCTCCAGATCTTATGTCAAACTAACAAACCCTCACTGTCTGATCCACAAGGTGCCACCCAGTGCAGACATGGGCCGCTCGACACTTAAAAGGACAGATGAGGCAGGAAGCACAGGTGCACGTTGCTTGGAGAGGAGCAGGCATCGCATCTTCAGACTTCTGCATGGATGGGGCCATCCTTGTATTTGGCATAGCTCATCAAGACACACAGCCTCCATCTAGTTCCTGTTGTGGCTGAGTAGCGTGGTCTCATCATTGACGCTCAGCTTAAAGTAAAAGACCTTTAAGCTCTCAACAATGTGTGCAGGTGTCACGGACTTGGGGATTGACACTAAGTTCTGTTTTGTGGGGGAAACAGATTCCAGGTTGTATGTAGTTTCCTTCTACTTGGCTGCAATTGCCTCAATTTTGGGGTCCTCCAGGAGAGAAGGGTCTTCGGGTGTGGCCCAGGGCCTGTCAGGAGAACCAGAGAGAATATACATGGTCACCACAATGCCTTTTGGAATGGCAGTACTGAGTCAACTTCTCCTGAGTTAGGTGTGAGTGACACTCAATCTGATTAACCCAGGTTTGTTTGAGATCCTCTCAATCTGAAGAGGGTTGAAGTCAGAAACGCCAATTACTTTCAATAAACCTTCATGCTCTAGTTGATCTGTGGCTGTCCAAGTGGCCCCAAAATCAGTGTCACTGGAAATCATGTTTCCTGATGCATCCAGTGGGAAATAGTCAGGCCCAGGCTTGAAGCCTGCTGGCCAGTGAATAAGGCAGAGGTCCAGGTGGCTGAACTGTAGGTCGCTGAGTGTCCTTTGGTAGGCTCCTTTCACCATGTTCTTGTCATGGACCATGCACCACAGCCTGCTGATAATGAAGAACTCCTGGGGTTCCCTACCTGCTCCTTGAGTGTCTCCCAGAGGGCCACTCTCACTGCCTTCTCATTCTGGTACATCTGGGCATAGTCAATGTGATGGTACCTGTACTGACTGGTTTTGTGTGTCAACTTGACACAAGTTCAAGTTATCACAGAGAAAGGAGCTTCAGTTGAGGAAATGCCTCCATGAGATCCAGCTGTAAGGCATTTTCTCAACTAGTGATCAAGGAGGGAGGGCCCCCATGGGTGGTGCCATCCCTGGACTGGTAGTCTTGGGTTCTATAAGAGAGCAAGCCAAGGGAAGCAAGCCAGTAAATAACATCCCTCCATGGCCTCTGCATCAGCTCCTGCTTCCTGCCCTGCTTGAGTTCCAGTCCTAACTTCCTTTCATGATGAACAGCAATTGGAAGTGTAAGCTGAATAAACTCTTCTCCCCAACTTGCTTCTTGGTCATGATGTTTGTGCAGGAATAGAAACCCTGACTAAGACAGTACACAGTGTCAATAACAACCTTCACAGACTCAGTCACTTAGCCAAGAGGGGACATCCGGGTACCTAGACCCAGAGCAGGCCAGATTGCTGGCCATGGCCGCTGCATGTTACACACCCTAGCCCACAACTGTGGCCCTGCCTTCTTAAGAGGAGCATTCGGAAAATGTAGTCAGAAACCTAGGCATGGGCTAGAGGGATGGCTCAGCAGTTAAGGGCATCTTTTTCTCTTACAGAAGACCTGGGTTCAGTTCCCTGCACCCAGATGGCAACTCACAACTGCCAGTGACTCCAGTTCCAGGGATCCAATATCCTTTTCTGGCTTCTGAGGACCCCAGGTATACATATAATACATACGCACACATGCAGACAAAATACTTATAAACAAAAATAAATATCTTTTTTTTTAAATTTTAGGAGCCTAGTCATGAGCCAGGTGTGGTGCACATGCCTGTAATCCCAGCACTTTGAAGATGGAGGTGGGAGGTTGTGGTTTTAGAGCCAGTCTGAGCTAAATAGCAAAACCCTAGCTCAAAAACAAAACAAAAATGAGAGTGACCACTCCCGACTTGACAAATCTGTGTCTCATGTCCGCCTGTCAGTGGCTGGAGACAAATGATAGGAACCCTGATATGGTGAATTATTTAAGATAATTAAATGATGATCATGTTTTCTGTTAAAAGTATTATTTTTTGTTAAAATCATCATTACTAAGGGAACTGGGTAGATGTAACAAGCCATTCAAAGGAAAATATCAGACACATTAATAAATCAGGAATTCAGAAATGACTTTCTAAGAGCAAACGAAGTTGAATCTTGCACAGGAGGGAGCTAGAGTTTGTCTCTCCAGGCACAAGAATCTTCTGGACTGCTGTATGTTTTCTTCAACTAAATGAAACGACAGGCTAGAACCAGCTAGCCCTGAGTAATACCATGTAAACAGGCATGCTTTCCCTTTGACAAGATACACACCAATCCTTGTTTTGCTTTGGATTTTTAAAAGATAATTTTCAAAACTGGATGGATGGATAGATAGATAGATAGATAGATAGATAGATAGATGCATATATATAGGTATACACCCACACACACCCCTTGGGAAACAAGTTATTTTTGTTTCTTATAATTCAAGTTTCTTCTCTGAAAAGTGGGACAGTATTGAAGGTACCTACCTCGTGACTGCCTAAGGCCTTCTGGTCGGCAGGAGTACAGCCTGTCACCAGCAGCTGTTCTCTTTCAGATTGCTCTACTAGAGCAGGACATCTGCCCCACCCAGGAAAGTGTGGTGTGACCACCTCAAGATGCAGCAGGGCATGAAGCTGTCATACAGGGGGAAACCGCTAGCCAATAACAGCCAAGGGAAGCCACCAAAGAGATCACAAATCAACCAAGATCTTCAGGTTGGCCAGAGCTCAGGGTCTACTTT
>JADRCH010000088.1:6436955-6551187 GCA_019843965.1 Rhynchomys soricoides
GATCTTGTTTGTTTGATTGCTTGTATGGTTTTCTGAGTGAAGCAGGAATAGAGACAGTGTCTCACATAGCTCAATCCAGCCTGGAACTCCCTAAGTGAAGAGGATGGCCTTGAACTTCTGACTCTCCTGCTTCTACCTCCTAAACACATGCCCAGTTTTTGCAATGTTGGGAATCAAACCTAGCACTTTACTGTCTGAGCTACATTTCTAGCTTCCTTTCCTTAGGTTCTCTCCTCCCCACCCACCCACCCACCAATGCACTATGTGTGTCTGTGGTGAGGATTGTTTGTTTTCTTCTTTGAATTTCTTTCACTTTCATTCCTGTCCATCATTTTGTTTATTCCACCTTTATTTGAATCTATCTGAACCTTAATTCCCTCAGCTATAAAATGGGAACACCAAGAACCACGGAAGTGCCCAGCTCCCTGGAAAGGACTGAATGGTCTGTCAGACCGTACACTGTTATGGCTCCAGTCACTCAGACTGGAGGTGGCTGCTCCGGTTTCCCACCTGTAAAACAGAAGCACAGAGTCTCGCAGACGCGGTGCCTTACAGGGACCGTCCTCTGAGCCAAGGAAACTGTTTTCAGCTCCAGTCTGAGTAGACCTAGGGTTCTGAGCTACCTCACCGAGGCTCAGTGAACTGAATTTGGAGTGAGCTGAAGACGAAGAAGTGGTTGACTGAAAAGAGGTATGGGATGACACTGGGCTGGGCTGGGCTCAGGGTGACAGATAAAGTCCCAAGACCTGGAGACCTCCTGAGTCAGTGAGGAAGGGACCCCAGGGAAAGACAGAGGGAGAAGAGGGTGTGTCTGGAAGCCTGGGAGTCCCTACAAAGAGTAGCCACACGGGCAGGTCGGCATATACTCTGGCCACGTTGTTACTCAAAGCCGCTAATTACTGCTCTTTTCTCCAGTCAGTAAGTGTTGGTGGGAGACTGCCTCACTCTGAGGACTCATTGCCCACTCTGCCCTCTCACTCAGAATGAAGTGATGCATTTTAATCCTACCCCAGTACCCTACAGAGACCAGGTGAACAGCTTCCACTCAGGGTCAGAGCATCTGGGGTTGTCCTGGTCCCTCATTTTTGTGTGAGCTAAGTTATCTGTGTGGATCTTTTCCTACCTCAAAGGGCTGTTTTCCAGAGGAAGGGAGATAATTCCACCATCCCGTAAGGACTTACGCTGATTCCTAAAGTCACTTCCACTTCCCAGAACTGAGAGGGTATGGTATCACATGCCTGTAACCCTGTAGAAGCAGAGGGAGATGCAAATTGGAGCCAATTAGATCTAGCTAGTGAGTTCCAGGCCAACCAGAGCTATATAGCCAGACGCTTTCGGAAGTACAGTGTCTGTCCCCGAAGCCCTTCCGGGGTTTAGGAAGTCTCTAGAGCTTTCAGATGCATGCTATTAGCACTGCTCTTCTTGCTCCCTTAGACAAAGCTGAGGAGGCCCCAATGTCTTCGAGCAGCCCTCCCCCCAGCACAGTTTCTCAGGGACCCACCTGCAGTACTCCTTGTGGCCAGCAGGGGACGGCATGGCATCAATGGACAGGTGCAGCAGTAGGCGCTCAGGGTCTCCTAGAGCTTGGAAAATAATTTACCTTAGACAGACAAGAATATCCTAGGTTGTGGGCTTTATTTTTAAAATATGCTTCTGGAGGGGGCTGGGCTTTCTGTGGAACAAGGAGATTATCCGTCATCCATTCTCTGAACAGGGACTAACAAGGCACCTATGGTGCCAAGCATTCACTCTGTGAGTATCCAAAACAGACCTGTCTGTATTAGGAGGAGGAGTTTCATTGAGCAATGTAGCAGATATTTACTGAGGAGTTCCTAAGTGCCAGACTCATTTCTAGGCGCCTTACCTGTGTTCTCTTGAGTCCTCCTGACAGTCCTGGGATTGGAATACTTCATGCCCGCTGTCTCTAAAGCACCAAGAAAGGGGTTAAATGACAACAAGGGAAAGTAGGGACTGGACCTTCAGGGCCAGTGTACCATGTCCCTGTGTCAGGAAAGAGTATATGGATGGGCCCAGGATGGAATGCACACTGGGGACTGGAACTTTCAGACATCCACAGAGATGGCCATAAAGATGGCACAAGCGAGAGAAGGCAGAAAACTGGCCAGCTCTGGGACCTCACTCATCTTCGCTCTCTCTTGGGTCTAGACCCTCATTCCAAGGCCCTGACCTCCTTTACACTCCGAGCAAAAGTCCTGTCTCCTGAATCATCAAATCCTTAAATTCTAGGCTCCACACAGCACTTTCTAGTTGTGTTTCCAAAGGAAAGTCACTTTTTAAAGAAGACTTACTGACTTTTTGTGTATGAGTGTTTGGCCTGCAGGTAAGTCTGTGTAACATATGCAGCGCCCACAGAGGCCAGAAGAGGGCATCAGATCCCTGGAACTGGAGTCACAGATGGTTGTGAACTGCCGTGGTGTAGATGCTGGGAATAGAATCTGGGTCCTCTGTAAGAGCCAGAAGAGATCTTAAGTGACAAGCCATCCATCTCTCCAGCCCATGAAAGTCACTTTTGTTTCTAAGAACTTCCATCTCAACTGGAAATGGGAAGGTCTTCCTGACTGGGGTGAGTTAAATGAGACCAATACAGAGATGCCCCACAAATGAGTCAAGAAGCTGGGTGTCTGTGTTCTTACCCCCTCCTACTCAAACAGTACCCAGAGCACAAATAATAGGTCCTCACAAGCCCCACCCCTCACCCTACAGAAACCATTACCTCACTCTCCGCCCCTCTGTGCCTGTTAGCTACCTCACCGGACACTTTCATCACCTGTCTCACATACTCTGCCTCCCCGGTTTTTTGTTTGTTTGTTTTGGTTGGTTGGTTGGTTGGTTGGTTGGTTTTTTGTTTTTTGTAGCTCATGCTTGTAGGGAACAGAGGAAAACTGAGTGAAATCCTGACTGAATGGGTATTTGCTGACATGGGGATAGCCACTCAAGGATTATAGCCCCAGACTCATGGAAAAATAGCAAGTCTCCATCTCCTGCCAGGGTGGTACTCAGAGGGAACAGGGAAAAGCCTTTACTTCTGGTCCATGTGTGGATGTTCCGATGTGCACAAAAATGTCCTTCATTGCTTTAGCCCACCAACAGCACCATGTTTAGGGCCTAAAGAGTGCTCCCCTAGAGTCTGCACCTACCAAATTAGCTAAACCTTGATCCAGTATACATTAATCTTGCCTCCCTGTTTATCTGTCTGTATTAACATCATCTCCTTGTTCAGCTGTATGCGGTAACTCCACCTTCCTGCTCAAGTCTCTATAATAAACTCTGAGCTTCCAGAGTGCTGTGGTTTCTGTCCTTTCTTCAGTCCCTTGCTATCCACCTTAGGTCAAGGGTTAAGGACTCAACACATGCTTGTCTTGAATATCATTCCCCTGCCTCTGCGTTCTGGGTACTGGGATTATGAGTGCTCTACTGCACCTAGGTCTCCATCTCTGTAGGAAACAGAGGCAACGTTGGGTAAAGAATAGATTTTAATGTCACACTTAAGATGCCAAGGTTTGGGGGAGATACATAGGATTCCCTGTACCCTACAGACTGTACCTCATAAACAGCCCCTGGTCCCATGTACCTTGTGCAGGGGGAGGGGTAGGGTAGCACTCATGCAGGGAAACTGAGGCCCAGCCAGGGATACCTGGTTGTTATACAGGCAGCCCCATCCAGAACGTCCTGCTATGTAAAGGCTCTTGTTCCCCCCCTGGCCTTTTTCTCCCTCTACTGTTAGTGGGTGGGAGTCAGGGTCCTCTATTTATGATGATTAGGGGTCCCAAATGTGTTTGTTTGTTTTCAAGACAGGGTCTTACTGCATAGCTCTGGCTGTCCTGGAACTCACTACGCAGAACAAGATGGCCTAGAACTCACAAGAGATCTGCCTGCCTCTGCCTCCTGGGTCCTGAGATTAAAGGTGTGCACCACCATGCCTACGCATCCCAAGATGAAACTTCCCAGCTTGGAAGTGAATGGCCAGGAAATAATGCAGTGAGGATCCCAGCACAGATCACCTCCAGATCACCTCCAGATTACCTCCAGATCACCTCCAGATCACCTCCAGATCACCTCCAGATCACCTCCAGATCATCTCCTGGGCATCCTAACTCCCAAAGCAAGAGATACTCTCGTGTTATCACTCAACCTCAATTGAAGAGGGAGCCACTCCACCACTCTGGGAGGTGAACAGGTGCAGATTTATTCGGGGGAAACAGACACAGAAGCAGACTGCCCATCTGATGGAGCCTGGCAGTTATGTCAATGGGTCACAAACCAGCTGAGTCACAAGATGGAACCAGAAAGGCGAAGGCCCCTGAAGATCTTTCTAGTCTGACCTTTTACTTTCTAGTTACACTCTTTTGAGGGTTGGAGGAAGAGGTTGGTTGGCTTGGTTTGTGTTTGTTTTGTTTGTTTTGTTTTGTTTTGTTTTGTTTTGTTTTGTTTGAGACAGGGTCTCACTAGGCAGCCCTGGCTGTCCTGGAACTCACTCTGTAGACCAAGCTGGCTTCAAAGTCGAGATCCGCCTGTCTCTACCTCCTGAGTGCTGGGATTAAAGGCATGGCCCACTACACCCAGCTTCCTCCTAGTTATTCTTAAGAAAACAGAATGGGGTAAGGAAGGGAAAGTGGACTCCATGAGCCCTGAGCCCCGCCCAGTCACAGGTAACTGCCCTTCACACACTCTGAATACCGCCTTCTTCCGGTAGGCTGACGGAGGTTTAGGCTCCTCTCCATTATCCAAGGGCAGCTCAGGTTGTCTCCTGGCAGGTGGGCCTGTATGTCAGCCTCAGCCATCACTGGGAAGGGGAAGAGTCAGTCGCAGGCCTCACACCCCAGGCGCCAGGCCACAGATTAGAGGCTGTTTCCTGCTTGGCTCTTGTCCAAGGCCATTTCACAATTGGGGGAAGAGTGCAGGGCTGAGAGTACCAGGTTACTGCTCTCTCCACCCCCACTCCAGCCCTTCTCAGGCCCCCTGGGGAGCCCGAGCCAGGCCCTGCTGCGGGTTCAGAGTGAAGAGAGTTGCAAGAACCTAGACAGAGGCTGTAAGCATTTGCGGACCCTCAGAGTAGGATGGAGGGGTTGCCATGCATGGCCATGTCTCTCCTTCCTCCCTCACTGACCACCTGTAAACACTTACACAGCAGGGATCCTTTTAAGGGTAGAGTGGTCAGCTCAGGTCATTCCCATAGCATGCTGAGTCAGAGAAGTGCCTGGAAGGCCAGGGGCCCACAAGCTCCACAAGAAACAAGGTCATGGTCAGCTTCCCATTAGGAAACAAAGTGCCTGGCAGACAGCATGTTCCACAGAAGATCATGGTTCTTCATTTCAACATGCCAGTGTCTGAGGCAAACTGGCTCAGCTGACTAAATTCAGGCAGGAACCAAGAGAGAGTGAGACAGAACATGTGCTCAGGATTCATTGTGCCCTCGTTTATATGGTCAGTTCTGAGCTGGCTCTATGTGGGATTTGGTTTGAAGTAGAAGGCAGTGGTAAGGGACCCAGAGTCTTCTGTCTATCAATCTTGAGGAAGAGACATAACAAACTTAGGTGAAATGTCAAACCACAAGACAAAGCAGGAGGAGGCAGGGCCCACACTGGCATGCTACGTGGTCAAGAAGAGCCAGTGAGCAGAGACAGTCTGTGTGCAAACCTCAGGAAGAATGAACCTGAGGGAGACAGAGAATGGAGAAAATTAGGCTGTGCAGAGAAGACAAGAGAAATCTTTCACACAAGGCAAAGAGTAGGAGACAGGACCGAGTGAGCACATTTGGGGACAGGGACCTCCTTCCCCAAGAGAGCTGGTGAGCCTTGAGGCCAGAGCCAAACGTGGGCTTGAGACCTTCTTTCCTAAAGCTGGCTCCTAGGTATCCATAGGAAATCCCTGAGGCTGGTTACAGTTTCAAGAGGTGGTGTGTGTGTGTGTGTGTGTGTGTGTGTGTGTGTGTGTGTGTGTGTGTCAAGGCCAGGGAGACCAGTCTCTCCATTGCAGGAAGTGATCTGACAACAGGAAGCAGCTGCAACAGGCTCCAGGGTCCTACTAATGTCTCTCACTCGCCTACACTGACTGTTGTCCCCCACCCCCACCCCTCACCCCCACAGAACAAATTGTTCTTCAAGAAACTCTGGGGACAGAGGGCTCAACACTTGCTCCCAGGTCTGTTTGGGCAAGTCCTCATGAGCCCAGGCTGAGAGCCCAGTAGAGCCCGTGGCTCTGCTCAACCTAACTCTCTCTCCCCTACCTCCTCTTCCCCCAGACCCAGCAACTGTACACTGGGGCAGTGAAGTCCAGAACATTAGCTCTGGAAAAACGGAAGTACCTCTTCAGCAACAGCTCATCCTGGGACTTTCAATAGTGTCTCCAAAGAAGGCCCTCAGACTCGGAAATAGGGCTGCTCAGCCGTGAGAAGGAATCAAAATACTGAGTTCTAAGCTCTACTCTCATTAATCAGCCCTGTGATATTGGACCAGCCACTTCCTGTCTGGCTCCTGTTTCTTCCTCTGCAACACGAGATTGGAATTGACGGATTCTAGGGTCCTTTTCCGTTTTAAATTGTGCAGCTTCACTGTTTTAAGGCTACTTTAGGGTGCTCATAGGGACTGGAGCTAGGACAGCTGATAGAAAAATCAGGGTAAGACTCCAGCTAAGGTCCATATAGAGTAGAAATGGGCTCAAGGGACTAAGAGCTCTCACTACTCTAGGGCTTAGGATCCTTTACTAGCTTGCAGAGGACCTGAGTTCAGGTCCCAGCATCCACATCAGGTGGATCACAACTGTCTAAACTCCAGCTCCAGGGAATCTGACACCTTCTCCTGAACCCCATGGGCACCCGCAGTCACATGCACATACACGCACACACGTGCGCGAGCACGCACACTTATAATTTATCATATTAAAAAATTAAGTAAGAAACTCAGTTCAGACCATCATATCTTCACTTAAAGACACAGAATGTGAGAGGGGTTGCCAATACTTGTAATCTCAGCTCCCAGAACACTGAGACAGGAAGATTGCTACAAGTCTGAAGCTGATCTGGGCTGCACGGTGAATAGCAGGACAGCCTAGCTTATGGTGTGAGATTGATTGTGTCTCAAAAATAAACAAAAATATGAAAAAGCCAAACATGGTGGTGCACATCTATAACTGTAAGTGCTTACAACTCTTGGAGCTAGGGCCCTGACTACCCTTGTAGACGGTACATATATCATTCTAGCCCTTGGGAGGCCAGAAGCAGGGGAATCAGGAATTCAAGACCAGCCTTAGCTGTGTCATGAGTTCAAATCCAGACTGGGCTACACAAGACTCTGTCTTCAAAAATGAAATAAAACAGAAAAGAGAGACAGAGACTGAAACTGACTTGGGCATCTTATGAGAATTTCTCTCAAGAAGAGGGATTCTAGAAGGGGCTGGCAAGACAGCTCAACAGGTAAGGGCACTTATCACGTGAGCCTGGCAACCTGGATTCCATCCTCAGAATCCACTTAAAAGTGGAAGGGGAGAACCGACTCCACAGAGATGTCCTCTGACATCCACATGGTTGCTATGACATGCGTACCCACACATACACATAATAGACATGCACGCATAGTAATAAAATAAATAATTCAATAATAAGAAAGAAATATCTTGGCACATAGTAGCACACGCCTGTGATCCAAATACTTGGGCGGCTAAGGCAGGAGGATCGTTGCCAGTTTGAAGCTACTCTGGGCTGTATTGTGAGCTAAGCCCAGCCTGAACTATATAGCAACACTTTGTTTTTTAAAAAAGAAAGTAGAAGGAAGAAAAAAAGAAAGGAGGGAGGGAGGGAGGGAGGAAGAGCTGTAGTTTTACTGAAAATTCCCAAACTCTCAGTGTAGAGGAGCTGTGATGTCTCCGGACTCTGGATGTTCTTAGTCACACACACAGGACTGGGAAAGGGGAGAACTGGGGGGGGGGGGGGGGGACACTGGCCAGAGAAAAGTGGAGTACAGTTATCGCTGGGAAGAACAGACCCTGGCCTTCCCAACTCTGTGTCTCCCTTAAGCATCTCCTTAAAATGTCCATTTCAAGTTTTCAAGAGCTTTCCCTCTTACCTTCTCGGAATTTGATAATTAAGTTCAAGCTGGCATTGGATGGCTGTGTGTGTGTGCATGTGTGTGTGCGTGCATGCGTGCGTGCGTGCATGTGTGTGTGTGCATGTGTGCGTGTGTGTGCATGTGTGTATGTGCATGTGTGTGTATGCGTGTGCGTGTGCCTGTGTGTGTGTGCATGTGTGTGTGTGTGTGCATGCGTGTGTGTGTGCATGTGTGTGTGCGTGCATGTGTGTGTGCATGTGTGTGTGTGTGCATGTGTGTGTGTGTGCGCGTGTGTGTGTGTGTGCATGTGTGTGTGCAGATGTGTTCCTCACAGGAGGGCAGGGACCAATAGCAAAGTAAGATCTAGAAGTGTATGTGGCTTCTTCAAGGGAGCTAAAGGTTTAGAGAGAAGATCAGTGGACTCTCAGAAGAACAAGTGACAAAGCCTGTCTGCGCATGGTGAGGACCTCCAGACTCCTCACAGAGAGGAGTCACACCACTCCAATGTCTTCTAAAGTGTTTACCTTAAGGCAGGTAAGCACTGTCTGGAGAAAGTCCCCCCACATCCTCATACATAAGCTGTTTCCCAAGTCCTTCAGTTTGAAATGGAATCTTTTAAAATATGTGTTTATAGGTTAAGCATATGAGTGTTTTGTCTGTGAGTATGTCTGCACACCAGAAGAAGGTATTGGATCCCACGGGACTACAGTTATAGATGGTTGTGAGCTGCCATGTGGGTACTGGGAATTGAACTCAGGACCTCTGGAAGAGCAGCTAGTGCTCTGAACCACTGAGCCATCTTTCCAACCTAGAAAAGGGAATCTTTAGGGATGGCATCCCCTGAACTCCTTCAGCAGTTAAACAAACAAACAAACCCCAAATCTTGGCACTGCTATCAAGTCCCCATGATGATTTAAAGAGCTAACGTTTTGTCCTCTAAGCCTTGGGGTATGCTTAAGAGGGGGTAGGAACTGTAAAGGGGGCAGGAGGCAAAGGGAACCATAATTCTTCTGAAATAACAAAGGGAGAAGGGAGCTCCCATGCTAGCTCCTCAGAGCCACACTATGGGCAATGATAAAGAAGGGAACCCGGTCTCCTAAACAAGCATTTCCCTTCTAGGCCTCCGCAGACCCAGGGAAGAAGAGTTAACTTAATATCTATTGCCTGTTTGCTTTCAAGTGTGCAAGAAGAGACCGGGTCACACTGCTCTGTAGTCTCCTACCAGCTTACCCAGGTGCCTTAGGTCAAATGAACCCAAGAGCCATTTCAAAAGGAGGCACAATCCTAGGCCCTTGGAGGTGATCTCAGGGCAGGGAGTGGTGTTGGAGGTGGAAGGGTGGATAAGGGTGTGAGAAGGGAACAAGATGTTCTCCATGGTCTTTGGTCTGAAGGCCTGCACTCCGCCAAATCGAGTTTTGGCAAAAAGCAAAAGTAGAGAAGAAGGATGAGAACAAGCCGTGTGTGGTGATTCTCAGTTGTAGCCCAAAGCAGGCAGGCCTGGGGCTTGCTTGTATGCACACAAGAGGCTGTGTGTTAGTCAGCCTGAGTGAGCACCTGTGACCTCAGTAGAGGTATCAAGACCAATGGGGCTGAAAGCCTCAGAGTCTGAGGCCCCGCTCCCACCCTTGCCCATCCCAGGCACTGCCTCTCTCAGCTAACAGGAAATAGAGAGGTGGAGGGGTTTCACCTTCTCAACCTTCCTCAGGCCGGCAGCCTTCCTCACCCCCGAAATAACCTTCCCCTTCTGTCTACCAAGCAGGGCAGAGCAACTCCTTTGTCCCAGGAGCTCAAGAAGTCCTGGGATCTCCTTCCTCAAAAAATGTACTGCCTAAAATAGTCAAGGGGATGTAGGTGGATCTCTGAGTTCTAGGACAGCCTGTTTTACAGAGTGAGTTCCAGGACAGCCAGGGCTACAGAGAAACCCTGTCTCAAAAGAAATGGGAGGGTGGGGGTGAGGTATGTAAGGCAGGGTCCACGGGCACAGCTGCTCCCAAGTAGCAAAGAACGTTGACCAAAGAGAAGAAAGGCTAGGAATGAGCGGAACCCTGGACCTTGAACTAACTCTCTCTCTCTCTCTCTCTCTCTCTCTCTCTCTCTCTCTCTTCAGTGCTGGAGTTATAGGCATGCATCATAATGTCAGGCTTACACTGTGCTGGGATAGAACTCAGGGCTTTGTGAATGTGAGGCAAGTGCTCTTCCAACTGAGCTACATGCTCAGCCCACTCGACAACTTTGTAACACCAGCCTATGGGTTCACACTAACGCATACTGTCGGGTCCTACTAGGTAAAAGGCAAAGTCTGTCTTTACTTTGGATATTGGATGCAAGTGGAGTTCACTAGGCTACCTGAGCCTCTCTCTGATGTGGGTACAAATCGGGAGGACCACACCGCCTTCCTAAAATTGTTCAGAGCTGAGCATTGTGGCATACGCCTGCCATCCCAGCATTAGGAGATTAAGGCAGAAGTATCAAAAGTTCAAAGCCAACCTCAGCTACCTAGTTAGTCTGAGACCAGCCTGCAATACAAAAGACGGTCTCAAAAACAAAAACGGGTGGGACTGGGAGGAGAGGAGGGAGGGGCTGCGACTGGGATGTAATATGAATAAAAATAAATGATGAAAAAGTATTTTTATTCATGGGGGGGCAGAGGCAGACTTGGATCCCCTAGAGTTGGAGTAACAGGCTGCCATTAGCCATTTGAAATGGGTGCTGGGAGACAAACAGAAGAGCTGTAAACACTCTAACCACTAAGCCATTTCTCCAGGTACCTTCCCTAATTTTTTTCTTTATGTCTTTGTTTTGAGATAGGGACCTACTCTTTAGCTCGTTCTGGACAGTAGTTTTTATTATAAAATATTACTCAGGACAGACACGATAGAATATACCTATAAAGCCAGCCCTTAGGGGCAAAGGCAGGAGTACCTTGAGTTGGAAGCCAGCCCAGGCTATGTAGCCAGCAGTTTCATAATTTTTTTTTTTTAAATCATATGTGAGATTCTGAAACTGCCAAAGCGACATCTCAAATGGAGAGGCACAGAGCTGATGCCCTCCTTATGCTCACCCTACCAGCATCACTTGTCCACTGACAGGAAGCTCCTGCCAGCTTCCATGCCCAGAGCTTCCAGCTGGGCATGACTGACAACCTTTGGCTACCAGATGACCTCATCTGGAGTACCCTCCTTCCTCCCTAGAGGCTAGGAGTGTGTAGGCCACAGGTTGAAGATGACAGGGCTAACCTTTTGGTGATATTCTTGATCTTTTGGACAAAGCTAGATGCTCTTAAGCAGTTCAAGGACCACCAAAAGAGTCTCCTCATTAGCATTACATCTGGGTGGGGGTGGATCCTTATGAACAATAAAGAATATTTCTATCACTTGGGAAATCCCAGATATTTTTGAAGCTCTATGCCAAAGAAGGGGACAAAGACCAAGAACATGGGTTTTCTTTATTAAACCATAGACTGGATTGGGCAGTTCTTGTGGGGAAAACGGTTCCCGAGGACAGAAATGCAGAATAGAGCAGATTTATAAGGTCAGGACTGATGGTATTGAGGCTCAGCAAATGTCACTCCAAAGCCCAGCAGCAGAACTAAAAGGACTAAACTGAAGCCTAAGGCGTCTCTGACGTTCCTGGCACAGCCCTGTCTCTTCTCTCAGTCCTCCCCCTCCTAAACACCTAGCAAGACTTCCCCTGACGTTCCCTTAAGACCAGACCAACCAAGAAAGAATACAGTATTCTTCAATCATTTTACTGAAACACCACTAATAAAGAAAAATTGAACTATCAGAGGAAGAGATTGGAAAGCAATCATCATGTTTAGGGCGCAGAGGAATCTGGTCCCAAACCATTGTCTGTTCTTCAACCATCCATCTCTAAGATTCATCTGCTTTAAGTGCTTCGCAGTCTTCCCTATGAATAGGGTGGTTAAGTCTATCTATATTGTATGGATACAGTTTTCATACTTGTATGTTTCATACATACATACATACGTATGTACCTATACTCATACACATAAACCAAGAAAGAGAATCTGTATGCCTTTTACATGCCAATCCGCCTTACTGTCTGTTTAGTCCAGTAGGCTTGATTATGCAGCCTCCAGAGAGAGTTCAAGTCTCTTTTGGCAATAGGCAAGGGGAGAAGTTACCCCCCTGTAGGAGAGGCAGGTGACCTCCCTCAGGGTCCTGGCAGCTGGTCTTTCTCTTCCCGTGTTTTACTCCAGGTCTGCATCCTGGAGGAGAGGCCTCCCAATCTCTGCATCTGCGCCAGGGCCCCCATGACTCCAGCCTGCCTTCTGCCAGCTCTCTCTAGTGATATTCCCCAGTCTAAAGGTTTTCTCCCTTCCTAGGCGCCTTCACTGGCCCAGCCTAATGGCCCAGGCCAGTAAGCCCAACTACACTAGAAACTGAGGCAGGAAGATCACAAGTTTAAAGCCAGTCTCAGAAATTTAGTGACATCCTATCTCAAAAGTTTAAATAAAATGAAATGAAACCATAGAGAGAGAACTAGAGGGAGGAGGTCAGCAAGATGCTTCAGTTGGGAAAGGCCCTTGCTGCCAAGTCTGACAACCTGGATTTGATCCCTGGAACCTACATAGTGGAAGGAGAGACTCCTGCAAGGTGTTTTCCCGTCTCCACATAGTACCATGGCGTGTGCATGTGCAGGTATCTACACATAGACACTCATAACTAATTAATTAAACATCAATTTTAGATGTATTGCATTGCACCTTTAGCCTTGTGGGTAGAGGGTGGGCTGGGGGGCGGGGGCAGGGATACAGCACAGCAGTAGAGAGCTTTTCTAGTGTGAGTGAAGCCCTGTGTTCAATCCCCAGTGTGGCAAAAGAAAAGGAAGTCTTACCTGGTTACCCCAGTGGGAAGGGTCCCTGCTCTAAATTCTGAAAGCCCTTTGACTCAGTCCCTTACTGTATCACGGGGACTATGAGACAAACATATCACCACACACACTTTTTTAAAAGTTTATTTTTAAAGATTTTTGTTTTATGTGTATGAATGGTTTGCATCATGTGTGTTTGCACATCACTAGTCTGCCTAGCAGTGTCCACAGAGGCCAGAGAAAGCATTGGATCCCCTAGAACTGGAGTTGTAGATGGTTGTGAGCCACTTACTGGGAAACAAATCCCCATCCTCTGTAGGAGCAGCCAGTGCTCTTAGTGGTTACTAAGTCTCTCCAGCTCCCCTTCCCCATACACATTTTCATCTCCCAGTTTGTTGCTCAGCTCTGTAACCCTTGGCGCCTCACTCCAAACAGATAACCCTGCATTTTGTGAAACATCAGTGGTCACACACATCCCTTTTCAGCTGTCCCTCACAGTCTGGGTTCTTCTGAATAGAATGTGACTAGCCACCCTGACTGTGTTCCTTCAGAGAAAGAGCAAGTGACTGTGCCCCAGTTCTTGCAGCAGCCTGACTAGGAGTACAGGCTGGCACATGAGTGCCACAAACAGTCCTTCCTAGAGAATATCGCCTTTCTCATATTTAGGCAAAATAAAAGAGCAGTTGTGGCAGGGGCTATGTCTCTACTGGGAACAATGACAAGAACTTGGGAGCTGAGGTAGGACTATACCAAGGTCAAGGCTGGCTTCTCCAGCAGGACCCCGAGCTTCCTGACCACTTTGTTAAGACTGTTCTTGGCAAATGCTCCGCCAACAGGCAGGTGGATTGACAAGATGAGAAATCTAACCAACATGATCGGAGCAGGCAGCTGGCAACACTAAGCAGCGAGCGGGCCTCTGGGGACAAGTCCAGCTGAAAAGAGCTGTCTGGAAGCTGTGTGGAAAGCTCTCTCTCATGAGGCTTCCAGCCCATGACAACTCTGGAGCAGAATCCAAATCCTAGCGAGTGTAGAGTTGCTGGTGCACATTAATAATATCGGGGAAGCCCAGGCAGACTGCTCAGCCACCTGCTGCCTTGGGAGACTTGGCCCACAGGCCCTTGAGGGACTCTCCGAAGGTCCTCAGTGGTTAGCTCCAGGATGAGGTGAGTGATGCAATCTGAAAACGAGGCTTCCTTTTTCCTCCCTGCCTGGCAAGAGATTGCCCAGGAGAGGAGTAATCAAACACATGAAGGGACGTGATGCTCAGGTTTCTCAGTGGCTCAGAAGGTGCCCTGCGTCTGAGACAGGTGCTTGACTCTCACACCATTGAAGCTTGACACTGCTACTGGCTACCCCAGCATACTCTTGCTGCTTATGTTCCCTAGTGTCTGGGGTGGGGGAGGGGGGGCAGCCGTAGTTTGGGAATGGAAGAAATGGAAAGGCATCCAAAGAAATAGTTAATTGTCTCCCCTTCCCCCAGGCCCCTGCACCTGCAGGCTGCGGTGTGTGGTTTCCCACAGCTGCAGCTGGCTCACAGCAGCCCCCTCCCTCCAAGGGAACATGAGAGGCCCCCGGAGTCTGAGGCGCCTGCAAGGGGCTCCTGGTCCTCCAGTCAGCTTAAGGGTGGCATAGGATGCTCTTAGAGCCCTCTAAGAGCTGCCACAGGGAGTGTTCTGGTTGTGTGGCCAATTTGGGGTCCCTGCTTGGGTGCCAAAGGCAGAGATTTTGGTTTGGAAAATGGAAGGGGTTTCTTGAGTAGGAAAAATAGCTGTAACCTTTCTCCATAGGGCCTCTTGGCCCCGCCTTACTCTGCTGACTTCTGGAAGAGGCTGATTGGCCTCCTTAGTATTGGCTTGGCATACTGGTTACCTGAGGTGGGACACCTCCAGAAGAGCTCCAGAAGAAAGGACAAGTGAGTGAGAGACAGGAATGGGAAGGAAACAAGAAGAGTGAGACAGGGCAGGCACAGACCTCAGCTGGTCACAACAGCCTTGAACCTACAAAGCTGGGCCTCTGGCAGGACCTGTTCTCTAGCCCAGCAAAAGACCAACCTGCCACAGGGTCCTAGCTAAGTACACAGCTGCCCTCTGGGCCAGATACAGGGCCTGAGAAACAGGCTGAGACAAGGAGACGATGTACTGGGGTTTTCCCGCTGGGACATCTCCTTGGACCAAGCACTAGCTGGAGCTGAAGTTCAGCCTAGCCTAATTGCCATGCTCCCATCTCTGACCTACAAACACAAGCCCAGATTTTAGGGGTGTAGCTGGCTGATGACACCTGGGGTGCCACTTCAGGGCACAACCAAGGAGTACTCACTTGGACCTGAAGCCAAGCCAGAGAACTTGGAGGTAGAAAATGTGAGAGGACTGTGACAGGGTCCAAGGCTCGGGCTTCTTTTGCATCCAGCTCCAGGCAGACTGCTGCCCTTCATCCCTCAGAATTTCTCCTACCAGACCCTATGTCCTCAGACCCAGTGCTTCACTGGTCCCCAATTGCAGAGACTTGAGAGGAAATAGAGCTGCCCATGTCAGTAACCCCTAGGTCAGATGTAGGGAGCAGGAAAGAGAGGCCGGCAGAAACAACAACTCAGAAATAGGTCCTCTGTAGGGTAACAGCCAGAGCCTGGGAGAGGCAAAGGGGCATGCTGGTAAGCATAGGGCAGGCTTTGCTCTTGACTTCTACCTATTATCACTCTTCTGTCAGGATAGAACAGTGTCCAGCAACAGACGAGGCCCAGTGTCAGGAGACCACTGTGTGCTCCAGAACATGCTCAGTCCATTCACAGCAGGGCAACATGGCACACCAAGGCTGTAGAGTTTCTGACTGAAAAGTGATCACAGAGTTCTGATTTCTCTCCAGGTGTACGAAGCCAAAGCCATGTAAGAGATAAGGACTGGAAAGATCGCACCACTGAGTACTGGCTGTTCTTCCAAAGGATCTGGATTTAATTTTTTCAGTACCCATGTGGTAGCTTACAAGTATCTATAACTTCCCTCCCAGGGGAACCTGATGCCCTCGTCTGGCCTCCACAGGTATTGTGCGCACACACACACACACACACACACACACAATGCATATTTTTAAAATAAATAAAAGTTCTGGAGAAGCAGATGCCTTTGATGAGGTGACTTTGCCCACATAGGTTTCGTGGTTATTTTTACTCTGTACCCAGTATTTATTCATTATAATCTTGAGAACTTACTGTCAAGAAAAACAGAGAAAGCCTGCTGTTGGGAGAGCTACTGGCCAGACCTACAGTGTACTTTTTGGCCTTCTCAAGTCTCAGAGACACCAATTTTACAGTATTATATCAGCATAGGCCCTTTGCCAAGATAGACAAGGTGGACAAGTCTGGGATACACAGAACTCTGTACTAAAAAGAGCAACAACAATACTTACATACACAATACACACATATAAAAAAATAAAGAACAAATGCAAAATATAATAAGGTGGGTTTTCATTAGGCCTGGGGGGAAGGTGTTGCCAAATATCTCACTATATTGTATCTTATTGCCTATGTTTTCAATTTTTGAAACAGGGTCTCACTGTATAGCTCTGGCTGGCCTGGAACTCACTATGTGGACCAGGGTGGCTTGATCCTCACAGAGATCTGCCTGTCTAGCTCTCTCAGAGTGTTGAGATTAAAGGTGTGTGCCACCACGCCCATCCTGGTAGGGTTTTGTTGTTGCTGCTGCTGCTGTTTGATTTTGAGACAACATCTTACTAGATATCCCAGGCTGTATAACACTATGTGGTCCAGCCTGATCTTGAAACCATCATCCTCCTGCCTTGAATTACTTGAATACTGGGATAGCACCCAGCATGCTTGCCACCAGGCATATGCCATCATGCCTGACCTGAGGGATTTGGATTTTATTTTAGGACTAAAGAGGGAATAAAATGGTCACAAAACCCACATGTTACATCGTTCCATTTATATATAGTATCCAAAATAGATCAACCCATAGAAAAAGAAAGCAGTAGATTAGTGGCTGCCTGGAGCTGGAGGCTGGAGGAAATAAGGAGAGAATGTCAATGGATATTGGATTTCTTTCAGGGGAGGGATAATGGAAATGTTCTAAAACTGTTCGTGGTGATGTTTGCACAACCCTATGAATGTACCCCCAAACCATTGACTTGTACACTTTAAACGAGTGAATTACATGGTGTGTGAATTATATCTCAATAAAGTTGTTATTTTAAGAAGGGTCATGGGCCATTAGAGAGTTGCTTTAGTCATTCAGGCCACTGTGGGAGAATAAACTAGAGAGGCAGTGGAGAGGAGAGGAGGAGGCAGGAAACCAGTCAGGAAGCGATGGAATGGGGCCAGGTGCTGCCTCATGGAGACTTGGCTGGGACTGGCCACTTTGTGATAGAAATTAATGTGGAGTCAGGCTGGGGTGCATCTTGAAGTTAGAGGTTGATAAGGAACTAGTGTAAAGGATCGGGGGAAAGAGCTGAGTCTAGGCCATTTAAGTGCAGGGAAGAGACACGGAGGAAGAGTGGAATGAGGGGAGGAACAGGCAAGCACAGCTCTGCTCTGCACATGACAGACCTCCAATATGTCTACTATGCAAAGGAGATGTCAGGGGAAGGGCCTCCACTATGCAATAGGGCATTGCTGAAGGCTGAAGGCTCAGCTATTTATTTAGTCATCTTAACCATGCTATGAGGCAAATGTCACAGTTATCCCCATCTGTGGCTAGACACAATGTTCACACTAGTTCACACTAGTTCAACTGTCCTTGTGCTGGCCTGGAGAGATGGTTCAGCACCCATCAGGTGACTTACAACCACCTAGATGTCCAGCTCCAGGGGATCTGACGCCCTCTTGTGGCCTATGAAGGCACCTGCATCACATGGTGTGTATACATTTGAGCAGGTACACACAGAGACACAAATAAAAACTAAGACATAAAACCTTACTTACAAACTAAGAAATGTCCCTGGCCTCACCTCTTGTTCTAGTCACTACCACAACAACCAGATTTTGCACAGGTCTTAGTAAGTGTTCTGTAAATGTACCTCAACCTGGCCTCTATGTTGCCTCTTACCTCCTGACCCAGGGCAGGGGCAGTTATTAAATGTGTTAGCATTGTCATGTGACCCATCTAGGATTACAAGAATGAGGGTCCATAAGTAACAGTGATTGCTACACAACCCTAGTGAGATGTGTCACCTCTGAGACTCTCATACAATCAGGAGAGAAGTGACTCCTCAAAGTTGTTCTCTGACCTCCCTCCCCATATACATCACGTGTGTGTGTGTGTGTGTGTGTGTGTGTGTGTGTGTGTAGAAAGATTTTATTCGATGGGGTACTGCATGGAAGCCAGAGAACTCTCAGACAATTTCTGAAGTACTTTCGTACATCACAGAAGGATCAGGGAACAGCCACAATTAGAGGTAACTCACTTCTCAAGGTATCCTTGAACCAGCATCCCAGTATTCCTGTTTCTCTCTTTCTTCCCATCATCCCTGCTCTCTGGAATCACATCCCCAGCTGCTCATTCAATGAAGCCTACTTTTTAAACCTGATTAAGGGAGAAACTAGGGACACGCCATCTTACTGAGACACGTGGCTCACTTAACAACAGCCTGCTACTCAGGTCATCTGTGTAGAGTGGAGTTCATGCTGATGTCCATTGGTTGGTTGTTTGTTTTGTTTTGTTTTTCTAAGACAGGATCTCACTCTGTAGCCCTGGCTGTCCTGGAACTCTCTGTGTAGACCAGGCTGGCCTTGAACTCACAGAGATCTGCCTGATTCTACCTCCTGAGTGGTTGGACTAAAGGCATGCACCACCACTGCCTAGCTTTAAAGCCCATTGTTGTATTGTCTATTTTCTTCCACATTGCTCTCAAAGATTCCATTTAAGAGTAGAGGCCTAGAGAGAATCTAACCAGGGAGAGATTAAATAAGAATGTCTCTTAAGCCAAGCTCATATTTAGAGATCAAGATGAGAGAGCCAAGAGTGGGGGGCAAAGACTTGCACACAGAGAGAAAAGCAGGCCATTGTGGAATCCCAACTTCCAAGGGAAGGAGGACAAGAGATAAACCTCTGGATGTTCCTACAAGGGGGTCACTTGTGATGTGGACACCTTCTCTGCAGGAGAGAAGACAAACATTTGACTGCAGCTGGAAGGAGAGAGGTGAGGATGTGGAGGGTAGCCAGCACAGACACCAAGGATGT
This sequence comes from Rhynchomys soricoides, assembly GCA_019843965.1. Taxonomy (NCBI): domain Eukaryota; kingdom Metazoa; phylum Chordata; class Mammalia; order Rodentia; family Muridae; genus Rhynchomys; species Rhynchomys soricoides. The sequence continues at coordinate 6,456,046 of JADRCH010000088.1, forward strand.
GCAAAAAGCAGGGGGTAGGAGGGGGACAGGATCTAGGAAGTATTTGTTTTTAAGATGAGAGAGTTATAGTACTCTGTGCTTAAGGAAATGATCATCTGCGAAGCTCAAGTGGACAGTGCAGGGGAAAGGGATATGTCTTGGTGGTGGTTTGAACAGGAATGATCCCCATAGGCTCTTATGTTTGAATACATGATCTCCAGTTGGTGGAACTGTTTGGGAAGGATTAGGAGGTGTGGTCTTGTTGGAGGAGATGTGTCACTGGGAGTGGGCTTTGAGGTTCAAAACATGCATTCCATTCCCAGTGTCTCCCTGCCTGCCTCCCACTTGCAGATCAGTTCTCTCAGCTATTTCTACCACCTTGCCTTTGCTCTGCCATTATAGACTCTAGCCCTTGGAAAGCATAAGCCCAAATTAAATACTTTCTTTATTGAGTTGCCTTTGCATTGGTGTATTAGCATAGCAATAGAAAAGTAACTGAGACAATCCTTGAGGAAGAAAAGAAATTAAGGTATGATACACAGGTGACTGGGTTGCTCTGGGATGAGAGAGGAAGGCACACATGGGCACGCCCATCCATACATTCATTCACCCAACAAGAGAAAGGATGGCAGAAGCTAGGGCACAGACATAGGCACCTTGTGAGTCCTGGTGGTGGGAAGGCAAGTGCCCTGTATCTGTTTTCCCAAAGGAGAAGAAGGGAGTTCATTGTAAGAGTGAGAACAGGGAATGTACCCCAGAGTGGAGAAGACTTAGCCAGGTAATCCAGTGGGGACAGAAAAGTTAGCAGAGAAGCACAGAAGGGTTATGGACAAGCCAATGCCTCCTTGAGGCTGTGATTAGAAATGTGATCATGGTCAGCGTGGCCAGGCAGCACCTCTATGGATGTTCCCTAGTGACCCCAATCAGTGCGGGTATGGTGTAGGCAGGGCAATGGGTGGAGCCAGACATGGCAGCAGAGAGCTCAGATAAATGGCTGGAGACTGTCATGGAAGGCCAGCTCTAGCTAGAGGAGGAGGCCAAAGGGGCTGACAAACAGAGGACAAGGACAGAGAGGAGGTGACAGTGTAAATGAGCTGAAAACATGGTGGTGGGGGTTTCACAGAATGGGGTGTTTGGAAATGCCATGGTGGAGAATCTGCCCATGAGGATGACAGATGCTGAAGAACAGGATGGGGAGGTTATCTTCCAGAGTCGGGGTTTGAGTAAGGTCTACGCCCACAATCTCCAAAATAGCTTACCTGTTGCTACCCTCTCCTCTCTCATGTTCTCTTTCACGGAATTTCTGCCTGACAGATTATGCATAACCTATATTTTTTGTTAACTGGCCTTGCTGTCATCATTATGTAAGCTCTGAGTCATTTTGTGTCTCTGATTTATTCCTTAAGTCTCAACCTGAAGAAGTGTGTGTGCTGCACAGGAATGGCTCGAATATATGTGCTGTATGGATGGATAAATAAATGAATGAATGAATGAACGAACGAACGACAGGTCTTGAGAGTGATGAACAAGTGGTTGCAGAAAGGAAGACTATGAGCCAGGAACTAAAATCTGAATAAGCAGAAGTTTGGTCGAGTATACTAACACTAAAAGGGATGGCTTAGGACAATCTCCACAGGAAATGCAGGGCTGGGAGGTAGCTCAGTGGTAGAGCACTTGCCTAGCATACAAAGGCCTAGATTCTACCCAAAGCACCACAACCACCACTACCAAATAAGTGAATAGAGAGAAAAATCAGAAGATGGACTTAAATGTGGGGTGACATTGGGTGTGGTAGAACACCCTTTTAATCCCAGCACTGTTACAAGTTCAAGGTCAGCCTGCTCTAGGTGGTGAGTTCCAGGCCATCTAAGACTAGATAGTGAGACCTTGAGAGAGAGAGAGAGAGGGAGAGAGAGAGAGAGAGAGAGAGAGAGAGAGAGAGAGAACGGTAAGGGGGCTGGAGAGATGGCTCATAAAGTAAGAGCATTGACTGCTCTTCCAGAGGATCTAAATTCCATTTCCTGGACCACATGGTGCCTCACAACCATCTGTAACTCCAGTTCCAGGGGTTCTGACACCCTCTTCAGGCTTCTTAAGGTACCAGGCATGCAGGTAGTGAACATACACACACACAGACAAACACTTATATATATAAAACACATTTTTTAAAAGTGGGCAAAAGAAGAAAAAAATCAGAAATAATTCATAAGAGATAGGTATGAAGGATCAATATACAAATACCTACCCCCTCTCAGTTTGGGGGTGGCTTTACAGGGAAATTTCCATAAAGGGGAAGCCTCCAGGGCTGGCGAGATGGCTCCGTTGGTTGGAAAGGTAAAGCCTGTGCTTTGCAAGCACAGGGGACCTGAATCTGGTCTCCAGAACCCACATTAAACACCCAGCCCATACACAAATAAAAACAACCTAAACCAACCCTGGATACAATGCACATGCTTAATTCCAGACACGGAGAAGTCTGCTTGCAGAGTTCCAGGCCAGAGAGAAAACTCATCTCAAATAAAAATGAAAAGGGCCCGAAGAACAATACTTGAGTTGTTCTCTGGCCTCCACACTGACACATGCATGTGTGTACATACACACACAGAGAGAGAGAGAGAGAGAGAGAGAGAGAGAGAGAGAGAGAGAGAATCAAAGGATTGAGACCTGTGGCACCCTAGACTGGGGTAGTGGGGTAGGTAAGGAGAAGCAAGCTAAGCACTTTCCAGTTCTCTGCTTTCATCAGAATAGAAGGAGTTACTAATCAAACTGTCAGTGATTCTTTGATAATACTATATAACCAGGAAGAAGTTCAAAGAATTGAATGACATCCCTATAGTAAAACACACTGGTCTCCAACTCTGAACTTATTTCTTTGAATACTGTTCCTCAAGCCAAAGCAGGAGCCAGGCAGTGCACACTTGTGACCTTAGCATTCAGTGTGGCAGGAGGACTCAGACTTTATGGTCAGTCTGAGAGACATAATGAGACCTTATAAAGGGGGGCCGGTCTGTAATCCACAAAGGGAATGAAAACCGATGTTGAAACAGTCAGTCAAGCAATAAGTCATTATCATTGTCATACAACATGCACTAATTAGGAACAAAAAAATGCCCAATCATCTCATTGAGGGACCCGTTTCTGGGCAGGCGAGACTGACTCGGCAGGGGAAGTTGCTTCCTGCCAAGCATGACAACCAAAGCTCTGTCCCCAGCAGCTGTGTCGTAGAAGGAGAGAAGTGAAGTCAACAAATTGTTCTCTTGTCCACATGAGTCCAAGTGCACTGTGGTGCACACAAGAAACACATGAACATACACAAAAAATAATTCTTTAAAAAGAGATACATTGCTAATAAAATTTTACTTTTTACATTTAATATTTATCAAATTTTATAATCAATGCTGTTCTGATCAATTAAATAGTAACTATTACAATAGCTGAAATCATAAGAATAAAAATTTATAATATTCAGAGTTTTATAAAAAGTGTTAAAGTGGCCAAGAAGTGGTGGTGTACACCTTTAATTCCAGTACTTGGGAGCAGAGGCAGGTGGATCTCTATGAGTTCGAGGCCAGCCTGGTCTACAAAGAGAGTTCCAGGACAGCCAGGGCTACACAGAAAAATCCTGTCTTCAAAAACAAAAACACAAACAAACAAAAAAAAAGTGTTAAAGTTTTGAATTGACACATGGAAGGTGCAGGCAAGAGAATCAGATGCTCACGCCCATCCTCAGGGTGGGGATGGGGGCATAATGAGTTTAATATCACTGCAGTTGCAGAAGACTTAAGCTTGGTTCCTGCTTCACATACCTGGCACTTATAACTGCCTGTAATTCCAACTGCAGAGGATCTGATGCCCTCTCTTGGATTCTAAGGGCACCTGCACTCACATGTGTACATTCCTGAACACACAAACACAGACACACACACACACACTCCACATACACACATAGTTAAAAATAAACTTTCATTTTTTTTATTAAACCAAAGAAACAAAACACCCACAAATGATTGGGTATACCCTTAATCCCAGCACTCAGGAGGCAGAGGCAGGTGGATCTCTGAATTCAAGGCCAGCCGGTCTACAGAGCTGTTGGGTTCAGGTGGAGGCCAAGAAAACTCGCTTCAGATTCAGAAGCTTAAAATGAAATCTTTATTTTCTGAGTGCTCAGGGAGGCAGCCAGTTTGGGATCTGAACCTTGTGCCCAGAGGGAGACTACACAACACTCTTATAGGATGGGAACACAAAGTGAGGGGGAATGGGATGGGCTGTTGCATTGACCAATCATATTTTGATCAGGGGTTAAGCAAGGAAGTTAATATTGGTCTCTGGGCTTATCTGGGTCACTTGGTCTCAGGGTCCTTGATTCAGCTTTCGCAGTCAGGTTCCCTCCTGGACTATGGCCTGGAATTTAGAATGATAAGGGAACACAGGAGTGGGCAGGCTGCATGTAGTTAATTAAGTCAAGACAAGCAAGACAAGGGGCTTTGAGGGTGAGTGGGTGTATGGGTCGTGGGTGGGGTGTAAGGGTCTCTAGTCTACAGAGCCTTGTGTGCCTTAGTTTAGACAACAGGATAATGGCATCTTCCCTCTTCACACCCTTTACTGGCTAGCAGACAAACATGAGATGTCTGAAGAAGCAGGATAGGAGTTGGATTCCAGGGCCTGGGAACATGAACTCAGTTTTGATAGTTTGATCAGGAAACTATCTCTTAACAGAGCAAGTTCCAGGACGTCCAGGCTACACAGAGAAATCCCATCTTGAATAAATAAATAAATAAATAAATAAACAAATAAATAGGGATTAGTTGGGAGTTTGAGGCCAGCCTGTACTACACAGTAAGATCTTGTCTCCAAAAGATAAATAAAAACGTTTGTTCCACTATGATTTTTAAATGGACATTGAAAGGTGTGTATTACATATCAAAGCAGACACTGCCTGCCAGGTCTCAGCATTGCAAGCATCTGTTACAGAGTCCTGGCTCCGCTCAGAACTTCTCACCCCACCCCTTATCCTAAACCTCTCCAGCCCCTTCCCTTCTCCCAGCTTTTCTTTTCCTATAAAACCCAGCCCTTTGCCCTCTCTTGGCCATTTCGTTCCTCTCTTGGTCCCCGCCCCCTCTTGGCCCCTCCCCCATGGCCCGGTCTATTCTGCAGGCCAGGTTCACTCTGGACTCTTGCAGGTGCTTCTAGCTGTTCTCCCCATCATCTCTACAATAAAAATTTTCTCCTCAATTATACATAGGAGAGTGGTCGTGTCCTCATTTTTATTCGGTGTAAAACTACTGGGGGGAGGAGGGGAGAATGCTGCGATATTTAGCCAGCACTGGTTATTTTAAGGAAATCCACTAATCCTCCTGTAATGCCAGCACTTGCAGCAGGAGGATGGCCACAAGTGAGTTAGAGGCTAGCCTGGGCTATATAGTGAGTTCCAGGGTAGCCTCAGCTAGGGGGTGAGACTGTCGCAAATAAACAAATGAATGAGAAATCAAGCCAGGTGGACAGCTCAGAAGGCGAAGGGCGTCTGTTGCCAAAGCTAACAACCTGAGTTTGATCCCCAAGACCCACAAGATGAAAGGAGAGACTCAAAGCCAGCAAGCTGTCCTCTAACCTGCCGGGACACACGCCACTTACATCAATATAAATCAGTAAATAGATGTAAAAAAAAAAATTGAAACAGAACAAAAAAGAAGAAAAGAAAGATGCTAAATTTTCATTGTGTCACTAATAATTTTCCTCTAAAACTTCTTGACTATTCTGTATAATAAAGGCATGTGTTCCTAAAAAAACGCTAGAAAGGATGACCTTGGTAACTAAACTTGGGATAAAAAGATTTAAATGCCATCTTAAAAAGCTAAAGAGGGTATTCGAGGTTTTGAAAAAAAGTACCTCAAGGGGCTTTGAGAGTGAGTGGGGTGTACGGGTCGTGGGTGGGGTGTAAGAGTCTCTAGTCTACAGAGCCTGCACCTCTGAGAAGACCCCTGAGGTGGACTTGGAAGCGCATCTGCTTCTACCAGCCTTCTTTCAAGCTACTAAAATCACAACAAAAGCCCCAACAGCAGGCCCTGCCCTGGGGCTCTGGAGGTTGCCCCACTCCGGCCTCCCCAGCCAACCCATCCTCTCCCGCCCCGCACTGGCCGCCACCTCCTGTCCAGCCTGGAGTAAATAAACCACCGGGCAGGGACCCAGACAATGGGCCTTGGCTAGGAGTTAATGGGCTGGGCCTCTCGTGCTAGCCGAGTGTGACCGGAGCTGGCAGGGGGCCTGGCCTGGCGCCAGCATCGATTACGACTAGACGGAGCCAGGGCAGACTTGGCACGGACAGGCCCCACAGCTGGCAGATTCAGTCACCCTCACAGAGAGGGCAGGAGGCCTCCCCTGGGCGCTCGCTGTCACCCGCTGGCTGGGCTCCCGCCTCCACCAGCACTGCAGGTGGGGTGGAATTACCAGTTGCTCCTACACACACATACACCCTGAGCCCTGATTTTTGTTCCTTCCCAAGTCTGTTCTTGATCAGGCCTCTTCTGTCACAGGCTGATCCGGACCTCACAGACTAAGGGGATTGAAGGTTGTGTGTATGGAACCCGCCATTTCCTCCTGCAGTGAGGACAGAGCTTGGCTGGAATCTTCTTGTCCCCACAAAGTGCTGCAGGTCACTGGTACTCCACCTCAGCAGCTTCACCCTGAGGAGAGAATGGGAGGAGCACGGAGCTGGGCTCTGTGAGGCTGTTCAGTGGACAGTGGGGCATGCTAGGGCACAGGCCTTCTTGACTTAGATGATATCAGCCCTTAGCCTCTTTAGGGCCAATGAGCACCAGTGTGTCCGTGCCTCCGTCGGAAGTTGGCTTCTCATTCTGAGGAGATCTACAGTCTCTGAGTCTGAGCACAGGTCTTACTTCCGCAGACTTCAGTACTCTTCACCCCGTATTTCCCTCACCTTCCTCTCCTTCTGTGAGCTCTGGTTTCCAGAGAGAGTTTGAAACATGATTGACTGACCAATGAGGAGAGCACTGGGCTGGAGGGGGTGGGGTAGGTAGTATGACCCACAAAACGAAGCCTGGAGTGAAAACAACGCAGGGACGGGTAAAAGTGGGGGTGGGAAATGTCCACACACTTGGACAGGTGGGACTTCTGGGAGGATTTGTGTTAAGTGTGCGCTCAGGAGTGTAGGTAGGTAGGTATGTGTGTGTTTTCAGAGGCCAGGGGTAAGCGTTGAGTGTCTTTTCTTTCTTATTCTCTACATTATTTATTTAATGGTTTATTTATGTTCTTTTACATATATGCCTTCAGAGCCGGAAGAGAGCATCAGCGCCCTGGAGCTGGAGCTACAGGTGGTCGGTTATGAGCCTCCTGATACCGGAGCTTGGGACTGAACCCTGGTCCTCTGCAAAAGCAGCAAGTGCTCTTAACCTCTGAGTCACTTCCATCTTTGGGGGTGTTGGGTGTTGGGGGTGTTGGGTGTTGGGGGTGTAGTGGTGGTGGTGGCGAGTTTTTGTTGTATTTTGGTTTTGCTTTTTGAGACATGGTTTCTCTGTGTAGCCCTGGCTGTCCTGGAACTCACTCTCTAGACCTGACTAGCCTTGAACTCACAGAAATCTGCCTGTTTCTGCCTCCAGAGTGCTCTCACTGAACCTGAAGCTCATTGATTTGAAGAGGCTGGCTGTCTAATAAGCTTCAGGGGACTACCTTCCTTGGTACCCTCAGTTGGGGTAGCTGGCACACAGAGGCTATGCCCAACTTTTTTTGTAGACTCTGGGGAATCTGAACTCAGGTCCTGCGCTTGCATGGAAACCATTTTACTAGTGAGCCATCCCTCCTACTCTTTTTTTCTTTCCTTCTTTCTTTGTTTTGGTTTTGAGACACTATAGGCCAGTTCCAGACACCAATCCTGCCTCAGCTTCTCAGTGAGATTACAACCAGAAGCCACCATGACAAACTGAGGGATGAATTTTTAAACTATTATTTTCATTTTCGTGTGTGTGTGTGTGTGTGTGTGTGTGTGCATGTGATGTGTGCATAGGTGCCCTCAGAGGCCAAAAGAATCATTGTATGCCTCTGGAGCTAGAGTTACAGTCGGTTGTGAGGCCCCTGACGTGGGTGTTAGGAACTGAACCTGAGTCCTGTGGAAGAACAGCAAGTGCTAGAGCTATCTATCACTCCAATCCCAACACTTACTGTTTTAGTGTCCTTGAAGGACCTACAAAAAGCACTTAGGTCGTTTAGGAACATAAAATGTGCTACGCATAACTTGGCTCATAAAATTGTCACCTTGGTTATATGGTTTCAGAGATGTGAAGTCCTGTCTGAAAGTTAAAAAGGACTCCTCAGGGAACCCCTCCCACCTGTCCCATCCAGTTCAGACTCGCCCTTCCCCTTACACAGGCCTCTTCTCTCTGCTTAACCTCTCTCTCACTACACCTAATGCAGTCAGTTCCTCCGCCCGGCCCATGCTCAGAAGGGTTCTGAGCTTGGTTTAATTAATGCCACCTTAAGAGTCATCTTTTTTTCTTTTTTTTAAAACAAGGAGCCTTTTCCCTTGGCTCTGAGTCCCACAGGACAGGTAGCTGGCTCAGCTCATAGCCCTGCCTGAGGCCATTGCTGATCTCCAGTCCTCTGAGCCATGGCTGCCCTTACCTTCATGTAGCTCCTACCTTCCTCCTCAACCCAGAGCTTTTGCTTTCTACATCCCCTCTTCTGACTCTGCTGGTGCTGGGGACTCATCCAAGGAGCAGCCTGCTTCCAGTGGCTGTCAGGTGATGGGGAGGGTTATTTCTCCCTCCTCAGCTGGTAGGCTGAGTGGGAAGCCTTCAAAAGAGCTACTTCATCCTGGCTGCTCCCTTCACATCCTGGCTGGGCCTGATGGTGTTTGTGCAACTTTCCCGTCAGCTTCTGGGAGAAGTTCAAAGAGTTTCTGTCTTCCCCTCTAGTTTCCTCTCCAGACAGGCAGCTTTCCCTGCTGGTCCCCTGCCCTGGTCTCTCGAGGAAACTACCCTTCCCCTCCCCTCCCCCTCCAGCAGGTCATGGAAGTATCCTGAGAGCAGGGGTCATCTGAAGCAGGTCTTTGGGAGGGAGACAGGGCTTCTGGTCACAGCACCCATAGCACCAACCCTGGGAAAAGTTCATGGATTGTTCAAGAACTTGCTTCCCCAGGTTGCACTTCCTGGCCACCCATGCCATGAGAATTTGTCCCACACGCTGCCTTTCTGAGGAAGTTTAACTACTGAGCCCATTCCCAGGGAGGAACTTTTTGATCCTAAGCCTCTCAGAAGTGGCCTCAGAACTGAGAGTGTTGTCGTCTCTGGCTGTCAGTCAAGGCCATAACTCTCTGATGGAGAGAGTCTCGTTCTCTAAGGCATTAACTGTATTGGATCAGTTCTAACTACTCCTAGTAGACCTACACAGTGCTCAAGGATACATGCTGGCTCAGTGAGTGCTAACTGCCACCCATGCCCTCCCTCCATCTCTCCTCCTCCACTAAAGATGACCTGTGGATAGATAGAAGGTCCTGCTGTTCACCCTCCCTACATCCTCTGGGGCAACTGCTTTCCATGCCCAGGGAAAAACAGAGCTCCACATTCACCCTTTCCAGAGAAGCCCACCCTCTCAGAGATGGATCTAAATAGATAGGCAGGCCCGGAGAGCAGGTAAACAGTGAGTCCACTCACTCCGCCCAGAGCACACTCTGATCTAGATTCCAAGAAGCAAAGGAGCTGGACCTTGTGGACAAGACTCAGAAAACATTAGAGTATCTATTTGAACTTCAGAGAAAGGGGTTCTGGCCTGTGGGCCAGAGGACAAATGAGTCAGCAAAAAGACTTCTCATGCCCCAAAAGGGGAGAGGAAAGAGGATGGGGAATTTCCATCATCAAAGATTGGGAGGATGCTGGGTAAAAGTTGAAGGGGAGCCAGCTACTCAGGGCAGAAACTTAACATCACTGGTGGATCAGAGTGATTTACCTCAAGTCCAATGAAGAGAGAAGAAAGAGAATTAAATGGATTTTAGCCATTTTAGTCAGTCGTGTGATCCACCAGTGTCTCAGACTTTCCCTTTTTTTTTTTTTTTTTTAGCTTTTTTAAAAATTAATTTATTATATTTATGAGTACACTGTAGCTGTCAGACACACCGGAAGAGGACATCAGATCCCATTAGAGATGGTTGTAAGCCACCATGTGGTTGCTGGGTATTGAACTCAGGACCTCTGGAAGAGCAGTCAGTGCTTTTAACGACTGAGCCATCTCTCCAGCCCCAGACTTTCCTTCCAGAATTAGCTCAAGTGGACTTGGAAATGCATGTTGTAATGACAGGGAGTGCTAACTGAGGAGACAAGTCTGGGGAGGGAGACGACTGTGCTGGTAACTGAAGGGCTACTGGAACAAGCTAAATCCTGACTGACAAGTGGCAAGGCTGAGAAGTGTTACATCAAATCCCTACCTGTGGGGAGAAAATCATCTGTAGCTCAGGCTCGTGTGCCAGAAAGAGTGCCAGTTCCAATAATGACTTTTTTGAAAGGCAGCAATGTCTCTTCATTTGTTTGCTTGCTTTTTGAGACAAGATCTTCTGTTATTCTGTAGCCTAGGCTAGCCTAAGCTATAAAATCTTTTAGTTTTGGTCTCCTGCAAGTGTGTTGGAATTACATGTAGGTGTCTCCAAACCCAGCAGAAGCAAAGCACCTTAAAGAAATAGAAGCTTAGCCAGCACTGCTGAGGGATATCTTTAATTCCACCATTCCGGAGGCAGAGGCCAGCCTGGTCTACAGAGTAAGTTCCAGGCCAGCCAAGGCTACACAGAGAAAACTTATCCTAGAATGGGGTGGGGGTGGGGGCTAGAAGCTTTTATAGGTAAACATTCTGGGTTTTTTGTTTGTTTGTTTGTTTGTTCTTGTTGTTGTTGATCAGTGCTAGGAATTGAAACCAGAGCCAAATGGGTCCTGAACCATGCTCTACCACAGAACGAAGTCCCCTCCCCAACTAACATTTGGATTTCTTTCTTTCTTTTTCTAAAGACTTACTTCTTCTTATTTCATGTATATGTTGTTTTGCCTGCGTGTAGATCTGTGTACAACATGAGTGTCTAGTGTCCCCAGAGGTCAGAAGACAGTGTTGGATCCCCTGGAACTGGAGAAACAGAGGCAGTTGTGAGCCACCATGTGGATGCTGAGAATCATTCCCAGGTCCCCTGCAAAAGTAGCAAATGTTCTTAACCTAGAACCATCTCTCTAGGCCCCCCTTCAACATTTTTATACAAAACACTTCGGAAGCATAAAAGCAACAGAAATCATAAAGAAAAAGTAGGAGTAATTTGAGTGTATTAAAAATGTTGGAACTCACACAGATGAGATATAAAACAAATAACAATTTACAAACAACTTATAAATAGACGATAAAATACTAACACCCTAAGCTAAGAAGTTAAATACTTGTGGGCATGGTGGTAAACAAAACAGTTGGAATCTCAGCACTCGGGAGGCTGAGGTGGAAGGACTGCAAATTCAGGGCTATCCTGGGATATATATTAAGACTCTGTTCATCCCTGTCCCCAACAAAAAAAAAGAGAGAGAGAGATAAATACCAAGAGATAATTAACAGAAGAAATGGTCCCAATTAAGCATGTACATATTTCTTAATCTGTTAGAAAATAAGGAAGTATATACTAAACAATGAAATTCTTTCCTTCAACATGAGCAAAATAAAAATGTTTTAGGTACTGCATTCCATTTTACAGGCGAGGTAGGACCATCACATACTGGGAATAACAGGAAAAGTTGTTATGGATGTAACAAAAAACAACTTGGAGACAGGTATCAATGGCTCTTGAGAAACCCACACTACTGTGACTGAAGATAACAGCTGTCTATAATTGAATGACCTTTCACAGTGCACAGGTACCAAGGGACGCTCCCCTCAGAGCATGACGGCCATTGTCATCTCAATCAAGAGCAACTGTGGTTACCCTTTCAGGCTTGTTAACTGGTGGAGGTTGGGGGGGGGGGAGATTAGATGCTCACCTGAGATTCTAGCTAACCCCTCCTCCAAGCTGCACATTGCTCTCCCCAGCTTCACGTCATCTTGGAGGTTGCTGGAGAACATAGAAAGTGGAAGGCTAGGAGGGTGAGCCATCTATGTGACTGTGGGGAAGTCATCACCCATGCTGGGATGAGACTTTTTGGTGGTTTGTGGGTACCCAAAGTAAGTAATTCCTGTTCCTGTAAGTGAGCCCAATAAACTCATTGGTTCAACAGGCAAGACTTGGGTAGAATTGTCACATTGGTCTGTCCTTGATTCCCTATCTGAGGTGAGTAGACATTTGTTCTTTCTTACCAGAAAAACCCCACACAATAAGCATGCTGGGAAGTGGCTACCTGGCCCACAGCTGCATTCCTCAGTTTTCCCAGAGGAAAGTGCTGTCCTATGTAACCAGCCCACCCTCCCTGATAGTACAGTGAATGTAAGTGGCTTGCATCCCTTCTAAGCTGAGAAGCCTGGTGTGTGGTCTCCACCCTGTGTTTTCCAGATTTAGTGACTTTTAAAAGAACTTGTTGATGGTGGCAGCATAATAAGTTAGATGTGGCTTGAGTCCTTGAACAACCACGGGAAGGCCATAGGCCTCAGACGTTAAACAGACGTGAGTGAGGAATGAACTCTTGTATGATGACAGAAGCTTTATTTATTCTAACATTTAGTAGTCCTTAAAATTATTATCCAGACGTCGAGCTTAGGAGTATTTTCTAAAGAATTAATCAGAGGCTGGGCATGAAGAAGTATGTTTTTAATCCCAGCACTCAGGAGGTAAGACAAATTTCTGTCTTTCCCTACCTCTGTTCTACAAAATAAAAATTCCAAGCCAATCAGAATTACATAGTGAAACTATGTCTCAAGAGAAAGAGAGTGAGTGAATGGATGAATGGATGGACAGACAGATGGATGGATAAATAAAAGGATGATCAGATGGTAGAATGCTTGCCTAGCATGCACAAAGCCCTGGATATGATCTCCAGCATTTCATAAACCATATTGTATGAATGTAAATTCTATAATCCCAGCATTCAGGAGGATCTAAAGTTCAAGGTAATTGTTGGATTCTTAGTGAGTTTGAAGCCAATCCGGGCTATAGAGCTTACGGAAGGAAGGAAGGAAGGAAGGAAGGAAGGAAGGAAGGAAGGAAGGAGATTTAATCAGAAGTACAAATATTGATAAATCATATGATCAATGAATAAAACCTAAATATCTGGGACTGGAGAGATGGCTCAGCCATTGAAGGCACTGGCTACTCTTCCAGAGGAAGACGTTCTGTCCCCAGCACCCACATGGCAGCTCACAGCCATCTGTAACTCCAGTTCCAGGGAATTCGAAGCCTTCTTGCCTCCTCAGGCAACAGGCATGCACATTGTGATAGACATGCTTGATAAACACCCACACACATAAAACATAAATAATTTAATTGATTTTAAAAAGCTAAGTAGCTATAATTACAGTGAAGTTTGCATAGGGCTCCTCAGCTGGGAAGTGGTCAGCTGAAGACAGAAAATAAATTTATCAGATTGCACAGTAGCACAAAAATTAGGAAGAACAGCAAATGAAAAGGAGAGAGAGAGAGAGAGAGAGGTTGGCTCAATTGGTATAGTGTTTGCTTAGAAGGCACAAAGCTGTGAGTTCACAAACTGAATATGAAGATGCATATCTCTGATCCCAGAACTTCGGGAAATGGAGGCAGGAAGATCAAGTTCAAGATCATCCTTGACTAGAAGGTGATTTCAAGGTCAGCCTGGGCTGGAGAGGGAAGGGAAGGAGGGGGAGAGGAGGAGAAGGGAGGAGAGGGGAAGGTATGGGAGGGAAGGAAGGGAGAGAGGAAAGGAGAGGAGAGAGAAGGAGAGAAGACAAAGAAGAGAAATTGACCAGTACATCTTGTGTTTACTGACCATTTATACAAACATTTTGTAATAAGGCATGTATATATATTTTATAAATTTTAATCAGAAGGTAATGTAGTTCTTTTTCTTCCTTAAGGAACCTTTTGATGCCTGACTAAATTACCAAGGCCCCCTTATGCTTTTGCTTGCTTGCTTACTTGTGAGAAACAGGTCTTTCACCCTAGGCTGGCCTTGAACCTCTGCTCCTTCCACCTAAACCTTCCAAGTGGCTAAGATTATGGCAGCCATACCCAGACATCATTGCTTAAAACAGCAGTTTCAAGTATGGACAGAAGACAAGCATAGTGGTTCATGTCTGTGATCCAGCATTTAGGTGACTAAGGCAGGAAGATTGATAATTCCAGCCCAGCTTGGGCTATAGAGTAAGACTGCATGAGTAGACCAGACATGGTGAGCATATCTTTAATCCCAGAACTCAGGAGGTAGAGCCAGTGGATCTCTGTGAGTTTGATTAAGGACAGCCTAGTCTATAAACCAAATTTCAGGCCAGATACAAAGCAAGACCCTAAACACTTGGGGAGAAATTGGAAAGCAGGGGAGAACCCACTGGCCTTGCATTGCTGTGTCAGTAGGGACGGGCTCGGATACACTGAACTCCAAGGGGCACAAATTCAAATAAATGGTTAGTTGTCTCTTGACTACACATTGTTTGGCCAGAGGCTCTGTTTCACATAAATAACCATGGTGGCAGAGGCTACCCCATTTTGTGAGCACACTATTAGATGACAGGGCCCTTTGAATCACAGGCACAGGAAGACAGAGTACAGCATGGCCTATAATTACTCTCTGCCTTAGTTCAAAGGTGACAACTTCACTTCTGCTTAGATTTCACGGTTCACCTAACTCAGGACTACAGTGTTGAGTGAGCACCATTGTCTCTGCCAGAATCACCATGACGTCTGCCATCCTGTTTACTCTTTCCTCTCTGTGGCTGCATTTTCCTCTCTCCTTACTTTTGCATAAGTGCACTAATGCAACTTTCTGAAACACTCTAGGCCAAGGATAGCAATGCTTGCTGCTACGTCTTCTACCCATGTGCACGGCACACTGCTCATCGGCCACAGACTCTTTTCCTGCTAAGAAGAGATGCAGCATCAGAATCCTTCAGAAGGGAGTTGCCTGCTTTCTCTGCATCATCAGTGGAAGGAAACTCACTTGCCATAACTTGCCTGAAGAACTTCTCCAGACCCTAGGATGTGGAGCCGCCTTTTGGCTCCATGTTTGTGGCCCCACTGTTTTCTTGGGGATGCACAGAAGCCAGCAGGTGTCTGGTCCTTTCTGGTGTCTGTGTGGCTCATGAGCGGACCTCATCTGGGACTCTGGTGTTGCCAGCACTCCTGGGCTCTGGTGTTTTCCCTCCAACTTCTACCACTTTGATCAGAATCAGAACAATCATAGGAAACGTGGCTTCCTTCACAGTGAATGCAGGTCACTACTCACAAAGAGAAAGAAGGAACCTTCAGGATACAAACAGAAAAACAAAACAGGTCCTTCTCAACTAGACCTGACACCAGACATTTCTAGAAGCCTCCATAGTTCAGCAGGTCATTTCCCTACACCAGGAAAGAAAACTTTCTTTCCTACTCTTAGTAACAAACCAAACAAAGGACATCACTCATTAACTCATTATGTACACACACACACACACACACACACACACACATTCATACACGTTCACATACATACACACTCATATACATTCACACACGTAGACATACACAAACACACACACATTCACATACATACACACATATACACACATTCATACACACATACACACAGTCACATCTATACACACTCATACATATTCATATATATATGTACATACACACACATTCATGAACACACTCACAAAAAACCTCCAAAACTTGTTTTTCTTTAAAAAGAAAAAATATCACTTTCTTCAAGGGTGAAATAATGGGATCTCGCTGGGATATCAGGGAGGTCCTGACTCTTAGCCCTTAAACCTCTGCTCATCCTTTCGTTTCTTGCAAGCTTTATCTTTGGCCCCTGGGGTCTCCTGTAAGAGATACTTTAGAAAACAGAGAAGTTGTGGCCAGCTGCTGGTTTCCTCTAAGGCATTTCCCTAAACTCCTTAAAGTCCTCCCTTTATATAAAGTGAAGATTTGTCTCTCTACACAGAGAGTCAAGAAGTCCCCCTAGAAAGCAGTTTTTACTACTGTAGCTGTTTGGAATTGGCTCCACAGACGTAAACAGGGTCATCTGGGGCCAGAGAGGGTGGCTGTTTCGTTTTAAAGCTCTGGTTAAGAGTGAAAACATGTGACTCCAGCTTGGCCAGAAACAAGGCAGCCTTTGTGTACAGGGCAGAGCCAGCAAGTGCGAGTGAGTAGCCGTCCTGAGGCTACACACAGAGGCAGCAGCACAGAAGGCTGGTTCAAAGGGTCTGGTGGGATACCGCTAGGGGCAGGTTAACTTTTTGTTGGAAGGTCTAGGCTTTATTGAGGAGCCAACCGGGCATTTCTTGGAGGGGGGAGACAGAGACAGAGAGACAGGGTAGGGGGGAGTGAGCTTGCAAAGGGACACAGTATCCCTATACCCAGGTAAGAGGCAGCCCAAAGCCATTAAAGCAATGTCTGGGGTGTTTTGAAGGATTAGCCACAGTATGTCCTTGTCTTCACATCTAAACACTGAAGGCTATCCTATTCCCAGCAGTCCCTCAGCTCACCCTCTGTTCCTGCATGGCTAGGGGACCTGAAAAAGACCTCAGGACAGACCTAGCCACTCCCTGATTCTTCCCAGGAGTGGAAGGGTGATTGTTGGCAAGCCACTGCCAGAGGAATACTGTCAGTCCACTGACTCAGCCTACCCTGGCTACACCCTCAGGCACCGGCAGCCATGTGCACTGGGCTTCACCAAGGTAATAAGGACCCATAGAAACTTGGCAAGCATAGGTTCTGCCTATGGCCCCCACACAAGGCAGGTGGCCCATCTTCCTGTGCTTCTTATAGCTGCTTACTTACTGCCCCATGGCTAGTGTGCCCTTCCCCCAGCTGCACCTCAGCCCAGGAGGACCTGCTGCATGGAGCCTTACTGAAATGAGACAAATTTCCTGGCTGTCTACAGATCTGACTTCTACACTTTGGCACCAGGAAGAAAGAAAATGGCTCAGAAAATGCAAAGCCTGGGCTCCTGGACTACAGAGATTCAGAAGGGAAGGTAGTGGTGAGGGTCTTGTTGAACACTACACCATTAGCACTCATGTGATTACCTCATCACGAGTCTTCATTGCCTTCTTCCAGAGATTTCTGAACTCCTGGTCAGAGTCAAGTTCTTTGCTAGGGGTTGGAGCTATGGTGGGGAATGGGACCAGTTTTCCCAGGTCCCACCAGGCCCCACCAGGCTTCACCAGGCCCCTCCTGTCTATCTAGGTATGTCCAGAGCCACTCACCCAATCATAACTATCGGTGATCAAGAAAATGGTACCTAGCTGGGCACAGTGATACACATCTTCAATCTCAACATTCAGGAGGCAGAGGGAGGTGGATATCGGAGTTTAAAGCCAGCTGGATCTATATAGTGAGTTCTAGGAAAGCCAGAGCTACATAATGAGACTTTGTCTTAATCACTGCCCCCAAAGGGAATGGTGCCAGATGTTAAAGAGATGGCTTACTAGTTAGAAGTATGTGCTTCTCTTGCAGGGATCCAGGCTCTGTTCCTAGCACCCCACAAAAACTCCAGTTCTAGAGGAGCTGGTACCCTCTTCTGGCTTCTGTATTACCAGACACATACCAGTATACCAGTGCACATACATGTACACAGAATAAAAGAGATAAATCTGGAAAGGAAAGAGAGAGAGAGAGAGAGAGAGAGAGAGAGAGAGAGAGAGAGAAGAGCCATCACTCTTTTCTGCACTTTGGGAAAGGATCATTGAAACTTTATGTTTGGAATGACCAGCTATGGGACATTGGCTGGGTCCAGGCCCTGGTGTCAGCAAAGAAACTCTTGGCTTTGATCTTGCCAGACTCGGGGACTGGAGGGTTTTTCTGTGATTGTGTTTAAAATAATGTCCATTTCACTTGCATATATTCACATTTTCAGAACCTCTGAAATTGGTGCCTGGGGCTCAAGGGCACTTGGTAAATGTGTGTTAGAAATGAGGTGACCACCAGGCATTGAACCCTCTCCACTTCAAAGTCAGAATCATAGGGCATAACCCTGGGCTCACTCGGGTGACAAACAAGAAACTTATATCAGGGACAAGCAGACCTCCTGGCTTCTGCCTGTACCTGCTATGGGTTTCCCACAGCCTCAGGCCTTGTTTTCCTATACTTTCAAGGTCTGATTAGTTCCCAGACACTAATTTAGGATGAACCTTGAAACAACATGATCAGAACTTCCTTGCTGTGTTTATGGGAAGGCACCCCTCTTTAAGTTGGATAGGAGTGCTATAAAGACTGGCCACAAATACCCTGTCTGGACTAGAGTCGTGGCTTCCAAAAGAACCAGCCCATTGTCATGGCTTTGGTCTCTAAGTGTGTGGACAGGAAGTGTGGGCCCCTGACATCAGGAATGCAGTCTGATAAACACGAGTCTCCAGTGATTGCACAATTCTCCTTCACGGTACACAGAGGGTGAGGCACACAGGATGCAGAAGCAACGTCTCTCAGCTTGGATAAAGGGAAGGATAGAATGAAGAAGGTTCTCTGGTGCTTCAGAGCCTCTTGGATGCTTCTTCTTAGGCTTATTGCTTTGCAATGAGCTAGTCTTAATTACATGTAAAAATCTCTCTTAGCTGGGCATGATGGTGAAGGACTTTAATCCAACATTTAGGAGGCAGAGCTCCAGGCCAGCCAGGGCTACACAGCAAGACCCATTTCAAAACAACAACAAACCGTGTGTGTGTGTGTGTGTGTGTGTGTGTGTGTGTGTGTGTGTGTGTGTGAAAGAGAGAGAGAGAGAGAGAGAGAGAGAGAGAGAGAGTCAGAGTCTCACTATATGATGTCTCAATCCTTTTGTGTCAGCTTCCCCAGTGCTGGGATTACAGGTTCACACCAGCTATGCCCCAGCTAATTGCCTGAAATCTTCTACACAAATCCTTGAATTTAGATACACTCTGTCTTTTTCCTGGGGAGATGATCAATGGTTTGTTTCAGTACAAACAAAAGAATTCAAGACTCCCCCACCCCCAAAGAAACCAATGGACAAAACAGTGGACAGATAAGCCTAGTCCTACCCACTGACAGATGAGGATGCCCAGGGCCAGAGAGGTCCTGCCCCAAGTAGCAGTTAGTGATGGAGTCATCTTACAAACCAAATCTCCTCAGTCCTGGCTGAGTGGCTTTTCCAATGTTCCACACCACCCGGATTTCTTGCAAGGTATGATCTTCAGGACAGGAACCACGTGGCTTGTTTGGGATCAGTGCCCTGGGCTTAGGATAGTTCTTTGTCTCTGTGGTCACTCACTCATCAGTGGGCCCCATCTTCTTAGGCACTGTTACTGTCATTCGAATGCAGGGTGGTGTGGAGCCAGGGAAGTTTTACACCTGGTAGCTGATAGGACGCGGTTAACACGGCCTCTTCTCACCTCTCTGAGTGGTATTTCTAATTCTAGTTAGAATTCAGTTCCGAACAGTTTTTACAGTTCGGCAAAACGTTCTCCCAGGAAGCAGGGGATTAAGGGAGAGTAGTTGGGTTAGTGGTCCAAAGGAGTCTCATTTTACAAAGGATTTGGTGCCAAGACCTCCAGTGGGGGGTGGGGGTGGGGATCACACAAAGTAAAAATTGTCCTTGAAAATCCTTTAAGATGCCCATGAAGTTCAACAAGCAGACATGATCACGTCTCAGGAGAGCCAGCCACTTCTTTCTTGGCCTCAGTTGAGCAGCAGAGGAAAACACTGGCTAGCATTTAGAACACCAAAGCAGAAAGGCTTATCTATGTATGATCAGACGCTTCTGTGATCTGACCAGGGAAGGGCCTGTTCCTGCTCCATGTCTCTCTCTCTCTCTCTCTCTCTCTCTCTCTCTCTCTCTCTCTCACACACACACACACACACACACACACACACACACACCCCAGCACCTGCAAAAGGAACAATATACTGTATGCTCTGCTGCTATGCATCAGTACATCACTGTTTGAACCTCCTACCACTCTATGAGCCCCTCCTCCTCCAACCCTTTGCAGCTAAACCAATGACTTGATGCAAACTAAACAGGCCTTTCAACAAACCCCACCTTTACACCAGCACCTCAGTCTCATCCACCTTGGGTTGTTGATCTCGAATTCCTGACCCATAGAAACCATGCACTCATAAATGCCTATCATTTTAAGCCACTGCCTGGGAGGGTGATTGGTTATTCAGAACACATATGCAGAATGCTAACATCAGATTAACCTGCAGGTTGAGGAACACTTCGGGAGAATGAGTTGTGTGGTAGAGTTGCTGAGACTGCAGTTGCTTTTGTTTTTTTTAAGATTTGTTATATTTATTTGTTTAGAGACAGGATCTCACTCTGTAGACCAGGGTGACTTTGAACCATTGATCTACCTGCCTCTGCCTCCTTGGTGCAGGAATTAAAAGCATGCACCACCACATCCAGTTATTTTTACTTATTTATGTGTATGTAAGTGCATGCCTTGTATGTGGAGTTAGAAGAAAACACTGGATCCCCTGGAACTGGAGATGCAGGCAGTTGGGAGCTGCCTGACACGGTGCTGGGAACCAAACTCTGATCCTCTGAAAGAGCAGTAAGTGTTCTTAATAATCCCCCTGACACAGGGTTTCTCTGTGTAGCCCTGGCTGTCCTAAACTCTCTTTGTTTGCACTGTGCTCCTCTAGACAAGGAGCTCACATTCAAAAGTGGGATGGATTGGGACAAGGGTGAGCCCTCAGGTTGATACCAAAAGTCGGATCAAGGCCAGGCCACTCTTTCTGGTGGTAGCTTGGGCAAGGGAGAAATGCCCTCTCCAACCCCTTGCTCCTCACTGGAGGAGAGCTGGCCCCTGGGGCAGGAGAGCAGAAGAGCCAGCCTCACCCCTGCTGGCTGTAGCATTGGGTGAGCTGGGCGGTGCTGGAGAGCTCACCTTGGTGGTGTGGGTGCAGGAGAGCTGGCCATTGAACCAATTTAGATACCACCCAGGCCCAGATCCAGGGCTTTGAGTTGGCCGACCCCAACATCTACCTCATCTGTGAACTGCTGGAGCACATGAAGGGGCCAGTCCTGCAGATCCAATGCTGCAGGATCTCCATGACACAGGGCAACAACAACAGGATATCCGAGAGGAGTCCCAGTGAGGATCCAGTATTGATAGTGTAGGGAAGCCAGAGGCCTCAAACCAGGCCAATGACTCATTTAAATAAACATTTGCAAACAAAGCTGTGTGGACAAAAGGGTGTACTGTGTGACACACTGGGACACACTACAGTTTCCATGATGAGGTGATTTTTTTATTGTTTGTTTTTTCTTTTAGTTGGGAGTTTGCAAGGGCAGAGGGAGGAGATGAAGAAGTGGGGGGATGACTGGGATAGAGGTGTGTGATAGAAAATTCATGAAGAATCAAGAAAAAAGTAGGGTCAAGATAACTTTCCAGATAGAAAGTAAAGGGCCAGGCATCATGGCACTCACCAATAATCCCATTGCCTGGGAATCAGACACAGGCAGATCTCCATGAGTTCGAAACCAATCTGATTTACAGGGTGAATTCTGGGCCAGCCAGGGTTCCATAGTGACAGCCTGTCTCAAATTAAATAAATAAGGCATAGAATCGCAGAATTTGGGAGACTGAGGCAGAGGATTACCAGGAGTTTGAAGCCAGCCAGGGCTGTAATGAAAAATTTTGTCTCAAATGAACCAAAAATAAACAAAAAAATTGTTTATTTAAAAATGAAAACATTACTATCACTAGGCACCTATTGATCCTCTTTGTACCTCATAGGACGCCTAATGGACTCAATTACAACCTAGCAGATGACATGTAGAATAACATCTGGATGGCCCTGAGTCCCACTTCCACAGTCCTCCCGTAAAATAAACCTCACTGTTCAAATACAGAATAGTTAGAAGTGCCATGTTTTACAGAAGAGGCAGTTATTTGGCATTAAAAATAGACAAGTTTTGGCTTCCTCACATAGCTGGGCATCAGCAATGTGATTTTCAAATGGAAACAGAGTGAGACATACACACATCCAGTCTGACTCAGCTATTTAAAAAGCCTACACAGGATTTATGCAGTGGTGGCGCACGCCTTTAATCCCAGCACTCAGGAGGCAGAGGCAGGCAGATCTCTGTGAGTTTGAGGTCAGTCTGGTCTACAGAGTAAGTTCCAGGACAGCCAGGCTACACAAAGAAACCTTGTCTCAAAAAAAACCCAACTAGCTAATTAACTAGCCTACATAGAAAAGTACAGTGTGGGGCTGGAGAGATGGCTCCGCGGTTAAGAACACTGATTGCTCTTCCAAAGGTCCTGAGTTCAAATCCTAGCAACCACATAGTGGCTCACAACCATCTGTAATGAGATCTGATGCCCCCTTCTGGGGTGTCTGAAGACAGCTACATCGAGAGCAGGGCTGGAGCAAGCAGAGCCAAAGAGAGAAGAAAAATGTCCGAAGACAGCTACAGTGTACTTACATATAATAAATATAAATATTTAAAAAAGAAAGAAAAGAAAAGTACAGTGCCTGTGTAGGCCTCAGTTTACTGATCTGTAAAGCAAAACACAGCCGGGCAGAGGTGGCGCATGCCTTTAATTCCAGCACTCGGGAGGTAGAGGCAGGCAGATTTCTGAGTTCAAGGCCAGCCTGGTCTACAGAGTGAGTTCCAGGACAGCTAGGTCTATACAGAGAAACCCTGTCTCAAAAAACAAAAACAAACAAACAAAAGACCATCCAAGTTGCCATGTTCTACAGAATAGGGCATCTATGGACTGCTGAAGTCTTCACAGCAGCATGTCACAGGTAAGGCCAGCTGGCCAGCTGTTCACAGGACCCACAGCAGGTTTTCCAGAAGGACCTACAGAACTCTGTCAAGAGCTGGAAACCATCTTTAAGAGTCTCACACATACACAAGAAAAAATCAACCAGGAAGTCCCTCTATACTCAGCACATGACTCCTGACAAGCTACTTTTTGATTAATTATTTAAGTAATTTATAAACAGAGTCTTACTATGTAGCTTTGGCTGGCCTAGAACTCTCTATGTAAATGAGGCTAGTTAGCATCTGCCTCCCACATATTGGGATTAAAGGTGTACGCCACCACGTCCAGGTTGCCTTTTATCTTTTCCTATGATTCTGCATGTGTGGTGGGTACATGTGTGCATGTATGAAGGAAAGTTATGTACAGGCTGGAGGTCGGAGTTGGGAATGTCTGCTATTACTCTATATATTACATATGTTTTTTAAAGATTTAGTTTTATTAATTATGTGTTTATGTGGGGGCATGTGGCACATGAGCGTGGGAGGCTACAGACATTGGATCCCTTTGAAGCTGGATCATAGGCAGTTGTCAGCTGGTAGTGGGAACCAAACTCAGGTACTCTGGAAGAGCAGCCAGCACTCTTAACAACTGAGATATCTCTCCAGCCCCTAATTTTTCGAGACAGGATCCATCATTGAACCTGAAGCTTACCAATTCATTTATAAGTAGTGGCCAGGCAAGCCCCTGGGATCTTCTGTTGCTGCCTCCCAGAGAGTGCTTCTGCTCCTGGCCTTTGGAATGGATCCTTAAGATCCACACTTAGAGCCAAGTGATGGCTGGGGGCGCACACCTTTAATCCCAGCACTCAGGAGGCAGAGGCAGGCAGAAATTCTGAGTTTCAGGCAAGCTTGGTCTATAGAATGAGTTCCAGGACAGCCAGAGCTATACAGAAAAACCCTGTCTCAAACAAACAATCAAATCCACACTTAGGTCTTTCTACTTGGTACAATACCCACTTATATCCACTGAGCCATCCCTTTTCTCTTCACCCCCATCTTTGTGAACTGGGGATTGAACCTGAGGTCTCATGCCTTCTTGGAAAGTGCTCTACCACCAAGAGAACTTAACATTCTCCAGTCCTTTCCTTTTACAACAAGGTCTTGAACTCTCTCTACAGCCCAGGTTAGTTTTGAATCTGTGATCTTCCTGCCTCAGTCTCCCAAGCAACTGGGAGCATAGGCCTATGCTACCATGTTACCCTGGCAAAAGGAACCCAGGCTTCAGCTTGTCGGGGGGATGGGCTGTGTGTAGGAAGGCAGGAGGCTCATCACCACCACAGAGGCTGCCACTGTTGGGTGCCAGAGGTGGCAGGGCCTGTGGCATATTCCCTTCAATGCTTTGAGGCAGGCAGAGCCAGGGAGTAAAGCAAGGTTCTATTACTGTCAAGGTCATTCAGCAGGTGGAGGCCAGAGCCTGGACCCAAACCCAGGCTGACCTCTCCAAAGTCCCTCTATCCTGAGGCACTGGGTTTCTGTGGTCCTGCTACTATGCAGTCAGACTGTTCTTCCCAACTCCAAGAAGTGAAAGACTGTGACAAGAGTCCAACATCTCTATTGGTAACTCGGGATATCAGGGCAGGAACACATTAAGACTGTTTGGTGCTCCCTCTTGTGTTTTTAACACACCTTAGAAAATTAAAGAACAGATTTGCTTTAAATGGTTTTATTAAAAACTGTACCACTTGATGGGTGAGAGAGTATTTACACATGTATACATATAAAGAACCAGAAAAGCCAAATAGTATATACAGGTTAAAAAATAATGGTCCCCATTCCTTTCCTTAAGGCATAATGCCCAGACCCCAGGCCAGCCAAACTGGGGATGAAGGAAATGCTACATCTCACTGGGTCTCCCCGTGTCAGTTCCTGTGGACCCAGAGATGGGGTGGACATCAGACAACTGTAGAGAGGGGCATGCAAGCCATATTCCTCATAGCACCTTGGCCGACACTGGCATATATGGAAGAGCCCAGCTTTGTTCTGCTGTCTCCATGAGCCTCTGCCTTCTAGGCCTGCAGCCCACGGGAATCCTGGGAAACTTTAAATGCCTGTGGCTCCACCCTATATCTCTCTGGGTCCAACCAGGGTATCAGGCCAGGACAGCCTGCCCCCAAAAGTCCTTGTCTTCATAGAGCCACAGTGCTCCAGAGGAATAGTGGCCACAGTACTGATTCCCCCAAATCCTGCCAGCCATGAAGGCTGACGTCTTTCTCCGTGCATCCATACCCCACTCCCTATCAAGTCCCCAGAAAGGAAAGCTCTCATCAGAGTGTTGTCCTCACTGACCAGGACAGTCAGCGACTTCACTGCTTAGTTCCTGGAAAGCTTGAGGCAGACAGGGGCCTTGGCTAGACTGTCCCCAACACCCACTCTCTCCATGCTCGGACTGGGCTTAGGTTTCGTGGCTGGGGCAGCAAGGCAGGCCAGCTGGGCCTCTCTGGGCTCTGGAAACAAGCTTTGCCACATAGCTCTGGACACAGCCCATCCCCTGGGGCCTGAAGGAGGTCACCGGGAGGTGATCTTTTTCCACCTCTGATTGAGCAAGACAAGGCCACTGGGGACAACTGAACAGCACAGCCAAACTTTGAAATAGAGAGACAGGGCCAGGCAGAGTGCCCACCCCCCACCCTCCTGCGTACCACCCCAGCTTCCCTGGGGGAGACCGGACTGGGGGATGTTCCCCTCCAGATCTGTTCACTGGCTTTTAGAAATGCCTCCTGGGGATTGTGAATTAGGAGAGCAGTTTGGCCCCTGATTACGGGCTTCTGTTCCTCTAGGGCATTTCTACACTGAGTTTTCCAGCCCCTCTCCCACCCCCATCCTCAGTACACCACAAAAGCCCACTGCCTTCAGCTGGTTACAGGTCATCACACAGGTCAGACCTTCCCTCCCTCTGAATCCGAATCTCCACTCTTCACTAGCGACAGCCAGGCTCCTGGAGTTGGGGAGAGGCAAAGGGGAGGGGTTGTCCTGAGGCTGGACTGGGAGAGACTATAAAGCCAATTCACCAGGCGGAGATCACTGGCCAATTAAAGCAATCAGCCAGGGGGAACCTCTTGCCTCCTTGAGCTGGGCTTGCCAGCTGCCTCCTAGAGCCTGGCGGGGGTGGGGTGGTGGTGGTGTTTTTATTTATTTATATTTTACAGTCCTGGGATCTATCCAAGGGTCTCTTGACCAACAGGCAAGTCCTTTATCATTGAGTTTCAACTCCAGCCTGGATACAGGTTGGAGGAAGATAAAAGAGGGTTTAAGTTTCACCCTGGCTTGCCCAAGTTAGTGAGTTTGGTCCTGGCTTGGCCTAAAGTGGAGACAGTGCATTCTGACCAGCTTCTGCCTGGTCCCAGTCTCAATGCTCAGGTTAAACTGTGGGCTCAGTTCTCAGGCCACAGGGTACCCAGCCTGCACCTGGCAAGGTTGCTGAAGCTGACAGTTGTGCCCTAGCACAGATGGGAAGTCTACTAAATCATGTTTAAGGTGACTGATGTCAAAGTTCTGCATGGGGAAGGGCACCCATGTACCACCAAGCACATACCAGAAGCCTGCCTGTCATAGCCTTGATCCAGGAAAGGGAAGACCACATATGTCCCCCACACATCTAAACCTCCGGGGGGATGGGATGTAGGAAGGCTGGGCTTCACAATAGTGTGGCTCGGAACCAGTCTTCATATTCATTACCTGGATCCCCTCTCCTTGCAAACAGGAACCCACTTTCTTAGCAGTCGAACCATGGTATACACCCTGAGAAAATGATTGTGGCCAAGAAGAGGTAATATCTCCAGGTCATCGGAGCAGAAAAACACAAAGGCTTACACACATGCTTTAAGGTCCTCCCCAGGACCACTGAGAGCACACACACAGCACCTTTGTGCGAATTAGGAAAGACATCCCTAACTTGGGGCAGACCCAGCCCACATCAGGATGTGCAGCCTAGAGAGCAGAGCACAGGCTTGACTTCAGCCTCTATGAGTCCCCTCTGTAGGTAACCTTGTGCAGTGAGAAACCTGCCCAACTGTACACCAGGAGATCAGGTGCCCTTCTACAGTACTGAGAACCCCCCTCTCTGCAGAAATGGGAGTCACTGGGCTTGATCAGTTTGAGTCTACTCTGAGTTTCTCCTCCACATTCCTTGAATAACCCTGTGATCTTCTTTGCTCAGGGAAGCCACCTTTTCTTTGAGCCTTGGCTCATCTTCATTATAGCACCAATGTCTTTCCTTACATACATAAAAATTAGGACTTAATTTCTAAGATCAGCTGCTTTCCGTTCCCTCCCTGAGCACTGCAGCAGGGAGAGAGAGAAGAAGTTCAGAGGCAGCTGAGATCCGCCTGGGTTCTAGAACTCTCCCTTCTGGCCTGGCTGAAAGCTAAAGGAAAATTCCAGGTGTGTCAGCTCTGCAGGCCTCATATTCTAAACATTGTCTGTTACTTCCAAGGTCATGTTTCAGCTGATAAGCCACTGTCCTAGCTTCTTCCTGTACCCCACTAGGTACAGAAAAGGAATAGGGGTAAGGGGGAGGAGGTACACGTTTCCAAGGAAACCAAGAGGTCTAGGATTCCCCTGGGACTGACTTATCAGTGGGATGGCTGCTTGGTTCCCACGGCCCCAGCAAACCCACCCCATCTCGAAGTGCTGCTGCTGAGCTGGTTGCAGTCCAATCCAGTCCAGTCATTGGCAGGATCTTTTGAAAACAAAGCTGACAAAGGCACAGACCGCTGGGTACAACAGCATAGTGACTGGCTACTTGGCTCCCACAAGGTTGACACCCAGGCAGCAAAGGTGGCAGTAGTTTGCACCCTTGGGACCAATCAAGGTGCTTCATGTAGGACCAAGTCAGACTTGAAGCCTCTCAAGTTTGATTCATTTTGTGGCACCTTTGAGGGGTTCCTGGAGAAGTGCAACCCTCCCTGAGGTCTTCTGGAGGTTGACAGTGTCTGAGTAAGAATCCCTGAGCCCATGTGGTGGGCACTGGTTGTGCCAAGTGGGAACCCAGAAGTAAAGCTGGCTAGCCAAGGCACAGCTGCTCTTAGCCAGGAAGCTCCCAGGCAAGGTCCTGGTGGGTTAAAGCCATGATTCCATCGGGCATGAGGGAAGGCTGACACGTTTGATGGTCCTGGGAGCCTAACCTGACTTAACCAGCTCCGGTAGCAAGCTTTAGTCCACTTCCTGGAGAACATCACCAACTGGTCGTCTTCAGAGCTTTAGAAACTCACCTACTGGCAGACACAGCTGCCTCTCCTTCAACAGTGTCTGACCAAGGCCCCCATCCCCAGTGGAGTTCTGAATGGGGAAAGAAGATCCCACTGGGGATGTAATATGTACACATGGAAAGAAAATGCAGAATAACAAAACTTGACAAGACGGTATCTGTCCTCCCAGAATGGCTGTTCCAGACTGTATTCCTGGTGATCCATCCGACAAGGGCAGTCCAGCCTCACCAGGGACCTACCCCTTCCCTGTTTTCTTGTCTGTTCAGGGCCAGGTTTTGAAGGAAGAGGAAGACCTGCCACCACGCACGGTCTCGGTTCTGCTGGTGCTGTAAGAGAAAGAGATGACTGTTAGGTGCCAGGCACCAGCTTAGACCACAGACTCCTTACTGGTTCCCAAACAGGTTCCCACTGCCAGATCTCTGGGGGACAAGGGACAAAACTCTAAAGACAACTGCAGTTTGGGCATTAAAAACACCATGCTGGGCTGGGTGGTCTGTGCACAGGAGGATCAGACTTTCTCCCTTGCTTGCAGGATTTTTCCAGAGTTTAGCCAAGTACTGCTTTTAATCAGATTGGCTCCTGAGCCCCCCCAACTTCAGCTGCATGAACAACAATCTTGCTTGAGCAAGAAAGACAAGAAGTCCCTCCCTCTCCCCCATTCCAAAGGAACACAGAGAACAAGAGAGGGAAGGGGAGGGGGAGCCTCCATCTGCAAGTGATTTGACACTGTGAAGGTCAAAGGGTTAATCTTCAATTTAAACCACACTGCTGAGGCAGCAAAAATCTGATTTCATCCAGTACAAACACACACACACACACACACACACACACACACACACACTTGTGTGAGAGAGCCCGCCCTCTCCCCACTTCAGTATCCCCAGCTCTGGGCTGCCCTTTTTATAGCTGCTTTTGACAGTAAGCCATAAATAATCCCTCTTGGAGCGCTTTCCTACTGACTGGAGCCAATTAAACGTTAAGCAAGAACACACTTAAAAACAAAACAAAAACAAAGAATGCACACCAGCTCTGGAGGTTATCCTAGGTCCTACCGTTAGGCTGGGAAGCTAGGGGACAAAGTTCAGAGGTCAGAAGCACAAAGGTTTCTGGCTGGTGTCCTGTCTATACAGGTACCATTTCTCAGAGGCCAGCAAAGGCCTGAAGGGGACAAGGGAGTCCAGGAAGAGGCGGTCTTTGTTCTCTCCTTGTCTGTCAGAGGAGGACAGGCTGGGGCCTCGCCATGGGGTTCTTAGTGGACAGGGGAATAAAAACCCAGTGTGTAGAGAGGAGGCCTGCACAGGCTGGATTTGGATTCCTTCAGTGGCCCAGTCAGCAAGCAAGTTTGTGTGAGGTGTCCAGGGGTTACGAGGGCTATCTCTCAGGCAGTCTTTAACCACAAGCCCTGTTTTATCAGCTCCTACCAGGCAATGCCTCCTCACATGGGAGAAGAGTAAGACAAGCAAGCAGGTCATACTCCCAGGTTTCCTGAACTCCTGAAGCTTTGAAGATCCATCCAGTTCCTGGGTTTCCCCAAGGAACCAAGCCGGCTGTGGGTTCCCTCCTCCTGTCTTCAGCCACCAAAAGAAATATAGTGTCTAACTAAGGTTGACACAGAATACCCCACATCCACGGCAGTGGTGGAAGGGGGTGTGATAGATAGGTGAATGAGTGAGGTATAGTGCCTGCCAAGCCAGTTAAGGGAAATGGGGTGTGCCACAGCAAGCCTGGCAGAAGGCGTAGAGGAGACTGATGGCTTCCTCGTGTTTTATAAACAAAGATGAGCAAAAAGAGGAAACACACCCTGCTTAACAAAATCTGGTTCCAGTAGAGCAGCCCGAACTTCAGCTGCAAAGCTAGAGACCGGGCTGCAACAGCTGGAGAACTCCCTCCACCACCGTCCCTCCCCACCTGCTGTCTACGACAGGTGCAAAGGTCATGAGTGGAACAGGAGACCCCGGGAAAAGACAGGGTCCCCGGAGAGGCCAGTTTTCTGGCATTGTGAATCTCCTCAGGTACCTGCTTGAAAAAAGAGTGATTTGCAACAAGAATAGAAATAGATTGTCGTGGTTCCATACTGAGCTCTCCATTCCTGCTTCTTAAGGTGTGGTCTCCAGGACAACAGGCCCTCACTAGAAAATGCTGACCCATTGAACCGGAATATGCATTTTCAACAAGATGCCCAGCATTTTGAGGTTTGCGGTACAGTACGAGATAAAAAGAATTCTATTTATGGAAAAGCCCATCACCTCACAAACCCATATTATCACGACCACCTCAGATGAGATAACTAAGGATCTAATACAGCCATCAGATGGCTAGTAAGTAGCCAGGCCTGGCTAGAACAAAAAGCAATATCCCTACCTATGGTCACTGGACATCAACTGCCAGCAGTCATCACTCTTTGGGCCCAAGAAGATCCTCCATTCTTCTCTTTGCTACATCATCTCAAAATATCTTAATGGCCGAAGGAGATCTATGACGCACCGCCTGCACCAATCCCATCTCCATATATCTTGGTTCTCCCAAATTCTGCCAATGGAGGTCATTTACTACAGAGGACGGCTCCTGTCCCCCACCCCCAGGTCCCCTGAAAGTAAGGCAAGGCAACAATCTGACCCTATCTTTTAGCAGAGCTTAGCATCAGAAAAGCATTGTTGAGCTGGTGAGGGTCAGAGAGAAGGCTAAAGGCTTGCAATTGGCGAGGCAAGCATGGAGCACACAGTGGGGCACACAGGCTAGCCTTTGATATCACGCAGCACCATGCCTCTGTGGTGAGGTTTCGGGGTTCATGAGCTAGAAAGAAAGCACTAAAGGGGGGAGTTAGAGCTTCAGATCGGATCCATAGAGCGTGGCTTTAGGCTGGATCTCTCTCTCACTGTTTGTAAGGAAACCACTGGTGTTATAATAGATACATGACTTCTAAATCCAACTATGTCACACGACAGTGTTCAGTCTCCACCCATGCCAACAGGGTCAGAATGTCCAGGGAAGAGGCTCCGTGAGAAACAGTTTAAAAATCAGAAGAGACAGACAGGCCAGGTATCTCAGTGATTAGGAGTGTGTACTGCTCTCAAAGAAGACCCAAGTTTGGTTCCCAGCACCCACATCAGTGGCTCACAACCACCTGTAATTCCAGCTCTAGGGGATCTGACATTCTGGTCTCCAAGGACACCTGCACTCTCGTGCACATGACCCCACACAGACACAAATGCATGCATATTTAATTATATATTTTCTTTTAAATCAGAAGGGGACTGGGAATGTAGCTCAATGGAAGAACATTTGCCTTTCACACATAGAGGCCCTGAGTTCAATCCCCAGTATGGCAAAAAAAAAAAAAAAAAAAAAAAAGGAAGGAAGGAAGAAAGATCAGAAGGAAAAATTTATTAAGTATTTAAATAATAAAAGCAACACATATTCATTGTAGACATATAAAATGTAAGGAATTACAGAGGAGAATATAAAAGCCAGTCATGACCCTACAGCCTAGACGAAAACACTTCAGAATTTGGCAACTTCTCCGGAGCCTTTGAACCTGTTTCCATTAAACCAGTGTCTTGCCCAGTGGCTGAGCCAAAGGTAGATCCTGCCCAGGTGCCTGTGCAGCAGCCAGGCCACAGGCAGGCTTTTGGAAACCATGGAGGTACTTTCCAACCCCAAGGAGTTTGTGACCACAAGTGCCTTCAGGAGTACAACAGACTGCCAAGGGCTGAGTCCTGTCAAAGGTCCCAGCAGTGCTTGGGCAGGCCTGGACACTGGCTAGGGAGGGCTGGGAGCCTACACCCGAACCCAGAGCACTCTCCCAAGGCATAAACGAAGCCTGGAATATTGTGCTTAGGTCTATCCTGCACACCACCAAATAGAAAGCAAGCTCCCACACACCAAGAGTCAAGATTACAAGGAACAACAATAAACAAAATATTTCTACAAGTCAAACAAAAGAGACTGATGAGAAAGGAACGAAAGGACCCAAAAGGAGGCGGGAGAGAGCCACTATGGAGGAAGGAAATTTGCCTCTACCAAACAGGATGAAGGATACAAAGACAGTAGAACAGCAGACAGCACTTGTCTCTCCAAAGGAGCAAGAAGGAAGGGGGAACCAGGAAAGATTCTGCCGGCCTCTGGGTCTCAGGCACCTGGCCCAGCACCCAGCATACAATCTGTGACTGCTGAGGGCAAACTCCTGGAACAGGGCCCAGCTCTCCCTGGGCATATGTGTCTCAGGCTGGAAGCTTCCAGAAACCACAGTGGAGTGACCCAGAGATGAGAGCCTGGGAATAAGGGATGGAATGCTTACCCCAAAACCTTCCCTTGCCCCCCAACTCACAAAGCTTTAGACCCAAGGGTGGAGAGAAAGACTAGAAAATATTTAAGGGGGGTGACTACATGACTCAGAGGATAAAGGTGCTTGCCACCAAGCTTAATGATCTGAGTTCAATTCCTAGAACCCACAGGACAGGACAACAACATGCCTTTAATCCCTGCTCTGAGGAGGCAGAGGCAGGTAGATCTTTGTCAGCCTAGTTTACATAGCAAGTTCCAGGCCAGGCAGGGCTACATAGTGAGATCCTGTCTCAAAAAACCCTAGAATCCATAAAGTGGAGAGAAGGATTCCTGAAGGTTGTTCTCTGAATTCCATTGCACACATTTGTTCCCCCACCACCTGAAGCAAAACAAACAAACAAACAAAACCCAAATATTTAAGAAAGAGAGCATGAGTAACCTTAGAGCCCAAACTCTCTTCCTGCTATGACAGGGGGAAGGGCAGTGTTTAAATGCCCACTGTGAACAAGACCCTACAACTGAATGTTTGGCCACTCATCCTGTGCAGTAGGGAAGCTGGAAGACACTGTGGCTTCTCAACCAATGCACAGAGTCTGACGACAGAAGAGTCAGGCCTGCAAGATAACCCAGATGTTTAAGGGCAGGAATATCAAGAGTCTGCCCAGGTCCTTTATGTGATAGATTCAGCCTCTTGTCTGGGAGAGGCCAAATAGTAAAAAGAGAAGAGAGAAGGAGGGGGAAGGAGAGAAAAGGAGAACAATCTAGTTGGCTGTGGTATCTGAATCAGCTAGGTTACACAAATCAAACTCTGTTTGGTCCCTCAGGGCCTATGCATTAAGCACAAAGCATGCCCCTGGCCCTCCCTGGATAAGAATCTCCCTTTGCCTCTCCCTGTCCAGATTCAATTCCTGCCCTTTGGGAGCTTCATGTGTCATCAGTGTTCTAGAAACCCTGCGGCTAAGTCACGAAAAAAAAAAAAAAAATCAGAAAAAGGTTTTCAAAAGATCTAACACTTGAAAAGCAAATTTACTAAACAGCAATTTGTTCCATGTCAGGCTCAGTGTTTTTGTATCTCTTCACTGGGTCATAGGACAGGCAGGTATTACAACCCTGATCTACAGATGGGGAAGCAGAGTCTCAAAAAACAAAAAACAACCCTCAGGGCTAGCTCAGTGGTTAAGAGCAGGGACTGATCTGCCAGAGGTCCTGAGTTCAATTCCCAGCAACCACATGGTGGCTCACAACCATCTGTCATGGGATCATGGGGGTCAGATGCCCTCTTCTGGTATGTCTGAAGACAGTTACAATATACTCATATAAATAAAATTTATAAATTAAATTTTAAATTTAATTTATAAATTTAATTTAAATTAAAATTTATTTAATTTAAAAATTAAAAATAATTTTTTTAAAAAAAGGTTATCCTCAGTTTCGTAAGGACTTTGAGGACAACCTGAGCTGCATGAGATTTGGCCTGGAGAAATGGCTCAGCAGTTCAGAGCACTGACTGCTCTTCCAGAGGTCCTGAGTTCAATTCCCAGCAACCACATGGTGGCTCACAACCATCTGTAATGGGATCCGATGCTCTCTTCTGGTGTGTCTGAAGACAGCTACAGTGTACTATATAAATAAATAAATTTTAAAAAACAAAAAACAAACAAACAAACAAAAACCCTTATCCTAAGCAAGTTTGACAAGTTACTCAAATCCCTGACTTCTGGATCCCAAGCTATTCTGTTTAAAAATGAAGGAAGGGAGGGAAGGAGGGAGGGAGGAAGAAAGGGAAGTCTGCAGAGGTTACTAGCACTTGCTGTTCTTACAGAGGACCTAGTTTCAGTTCTCAGCACCTACATGATGTCTCATAACCAGCTCCAGGGGAGTTGCTGCCCTCTTCTGGCCTCTGAGGGGAGTAGGCATCTGCACTCACGTGCTGCACCGACATTACCTCCAGGTAAAACACCTATACAGGTTGATACAAGAAACTTGTTTATTTATTTACAGTGCTGGGGATCAAACCTAGGGCCTTGGGCATGCTAGGCAAGTAAGTACTCTCTGCCTCTGAGCAGTCTCTCCAAGCCTATAAAGCTTTTCTTTCCCTAATATACTGTGGTGTCAGCCGGGCATGGTGGCACACACCGCTAGTCCCAGTACTCAAGAGGCAGAAGCAGGCAGATCACTGAGTTCAGGGCCAGCCTAGTCTACAAAGCTAGTTCCAGGACAGCCAGGGCTATACAGAGAAACCCTGTCTTGAAAAAAAAAATGCAGTGTTTACTCACATTATGCAAATAGTATATTACCTTTGCAAAGAGAACTGTTCCCCTAGTAAGCTTAAAGACATTTTCCATTGTTAACTATTCAGAAAGGATGATGTGGGCCACAAAAAAAAAGAAACCTTTCAGAGAAAGAGCTAACTGAAGATCAAACAGAACTAAAGACTGGTCTGAAATTAGGACCTTAGAGCATGGTTTGAAACCACCCTCATTTACTTCAAAATGCAGAATTGCACGGTCTAGGCCACAGAGGGATCTGCACACTGAGCCCTCTCATTCTCCCGTCACTGTAAAACTACCCAGGCCAAGGCTGAAGGAAAGAGCCTGTGGCTGAGAGCAGGCACTGTGATAAAGCAATCTTAGGGAAATTCCACTCTCCAGAGGTTGGGAAGATGCTTTTGCTGAAGCCACTGAGGTTCTATGGAGCCCGGGAAGCTAAGAGTTATACGGGGACACAAAGGCCGTTCAGATATAGACTGGTTCTCAATTATTTTACAATCCAATGGAGAAGAAATGAAGAGAACAGGATTAAGTATTAGTCAGATTGGTTAGGGCGGTAAATGACAACTCCATCAAACCCTTGCCTTTGGACATGTTATTTGCCAAGAAACAGGGATGGGGAGGTAGAAATACCATTGTTTTAGAATCAGCCATCACAACCCGGAGTTCAGCACTTACAGAGTAACTTAGGCATGTTGCTTTGCTTCTGTGGGCCTGTTCTCTATAAAACAGAAACAATGGGTCTGGACATTCAAGGCCACTCAGCTCATTACAAGAGAAACTATACATATGCCCCTGGGCCTGGTGGCAGCACTAAGCAGTGTGGACAAATTCTGCTCACAAGTCTGCCCCTGCCCCTCCCCCAGCAAGCACCACCTCCTGCACAGACTCATGCAGTCCTTGGGACAGGCCAGCCTTCCTATTTTGAGACTGGTCCCAGTAGCCAGAGGCAGCTGAGCTCAGGTTTCAAGGCTTTCAAACTAACTTGGGGTCTGACACCCAGAGGGTCATCCAGGGACCCAGTGAGCCGCTGCCCAGACACTCCATGATTGGCAACATAGCAAAATGAAAAAGGAAAGAAATACTCCTTGCCAAGGGCTTTCTCAGCACAGGCAACAGTACTAACAGGATCTGAGAGCTGCCAAAGCACAGCCCATCACTTCTCCAAGGAAGAAAGGATGGCCTAGAACAGCCATTTCTTGGCTGGAGGTGACAGGCTTCCTCTGACACAACTGGAAGTCACTGGATCTGGCCACTGGGGGTCAAGTAGCAAGGCAGGAGACAGTATTGTGGAACATTACTGATGCCCCTGCCTCCATAGCCAGGAAGTAGAAACTCCTGACACCCTTACCCAACTCCCTCAGGGTGTTTCCGTTTCCTTGTCTCAGACCAGCTTGGGGAGACTACTGGGCAAGTTCTGAAGAGCTCTGGAGGGAAGTGTCTCAGTTAATGAGGAGGGAGGGAAAGAGAGAGGAGAGTAGGAGGGGCTGGACTATACTGCTCTGGAGAATGAACCCCCAGGCTCTCTTTCAACTTGGGGCCTTGGCAGCTGGCTGTTCTTTTTCTCTATGGGGTCAGTCTGCTGGACAGGACAAGGCAGACTGGGCAAGGATAAAGGTTGGAACCCTTCTCTCAGCACACAGGAGACTGTTCTTGCTTTGGTCATGGACTGTGCCCTCTTGGCTTGCCAGGCATGGATCAAAAGGCAAACCAGGCACTTTTCTTTATTCTTCTTTGTGCTTCCTCCAATCCTGTCATCCCACCACCTCCCCCAACCCTGAAAACACACCAAAGCTAACTCCCATTCCCATGGCCTGACTTGGTGGGCAGAAAGGGATGAACTGCCCGGAACTAGAAGGCCTTCTCTTGGAAGAAAGAACAGTCAGGTGCAGAATGTGTGGGGAACTCAGCCTCCAGTCTGCCACACGGATGACTCAGAAGCTAAATATAGCAAGTGATATAAACAGAGCCAGCCACAGAGCAAACACAGGGCCCCCAATCCCCAGCACAGACTCTCACGAACACTGAGCTTTCAGCGACCCCTCCCCCAGCTCCACCCTTCCCCCAGCACTGTCCTGCATAGACCTCCTACTCCTGGGACAGAAGATGGCTTCCCAGGGGCACTTCTCACTCTAGGACAAACCTCTGGGGCCCCTGCACCAGGCTGTTCTCTCTAGAGCCTGAGTGGTCTCATCAGCCATGGTCTCGGCTCCAGAAAACTACTGACCCACATGGAGAACATCCTAAGATCAGGAAGCAGTCGGGGACTCCCAGAATAAAAGATCTAGGATGTTGGGTAGAAAAGCTGCTAGGTGATGAACCATGCAAACATCAATCTGGTTACAGCTTCCAAAAGAGCTCCCCAGGATTTATCAAGTCAG
This sequence comes from Rhynchomys soricoides, assembly GCA_019843965.1. Lineage (NCBI taxonomy): Eukaryota > Metazoa > Chordata > Mammalia > Rodentia > Muridae > Rhynchomys > Rhynchomys soricoides. The sequence goes on from JADRCH010000088.1 coordinate 6,493,026, forward strand.
GTCCAAGCAAAACCCCCTATGTGTGTACACACTAGGCAAACTTTCTACCACTGATCTATATATCCTTGTTTACTTTTTGAAACAGAGTCTTAGGAAGTTGCCCAGGTGGTCCTTGAACTTGCATTCTTCCTTCCTTATTCCAGCCTTGCTAGTAGCATGTGTTCAACTCTCCAAGCTACTGCAGTTTCTTGGTTTTGTTTTTTCAGTTTTGGGCATCAAAGCCAGGGTCTCCAGGATGCTAAGCAAGCATCTAATACCCACCTGAGCTACAAGACCAGGCCAATAATGCTTTGTATTACAATTCCCAAAGGCCTTTCACAGCAAGCCTGCCAGGTTAGCATTGGAACCTGAGGCTGGATCAGTAAAATGATTTGCTCACAAACATAGCTTGTGTAAGTGACAGGGAAGACATTCTTCCCAGACCTGCTGGTTGAAAGTCCACCATCCTTCCTTTGATATTACAAATGAAGACAGTTTCAAACAAAGGGCTGAATGTGTCCTTAGATTTCATTTCCAAAATGTCTAATTACTATTTAGAGAATTTCTAAATCTGACTTTTATGAATGGAGACATTCCTGGTCTCCATTCCAAGTAAGAAAAAAAAAAAAAATCCGACATAAAAAACTCTAACCCTCTTGTTCACTTACTCAATGGCCCACAGTAGCTACTTTTTTTGAGCTTCTCAATACCATCTAGAAATATCCCTTCAGACTTGGCCACAGTAGACTTTTCCATAGGGAAGGAAACAAGCTACTGACTCTCCCTGGCTGACTGGCTGGGGGTGGAGACCTCACAGAGAACAGAGAGAAACAGAGGCTCAGACATCCTGACCAGGGCAGCTGTGAGTTTGTCAGGAACTGAATCTGATCCTCTCTCCTCCACAGAGAAACTGAAGGGGCCTACCCTCTCAGAACCCATCAGTGTCATCAGAATGTCAATGTCATTGAGGTATCAGATATCCTTACTGCAGCCTGCCAGTCAAGAGGAAGAACAGAGCCTCTCCCTGACCCTGCAGAGAGGTGGCTACACATGCAAGCTTGAAAAGGCTTTCCCTTAAACTGGACAAGGTGGTGCATGCCTGTAATCCCAGAACTCAGGGAGGCTAAATACAGTTTGAGTTATATAGCAAGACCCTGTGGTACCTACCCAACCCCAAAAAGGGAAGGAAGGAAGGAAGGGGGGGAGGAAGGGAGGGAGGGAGGAAAGGAGAGAGAGGAGAGAGGGAAGGAAGGAGAGAGGGAGGGAAGGAGGAAGGGAAGGAAGGAGCTATAGGAAAGAGGGAAGGAAAGAGGGAGGGAACGTTTCACTTCCACTCACATCACCACCTGCTTTAGAAACCCAAGGAATTAGCCATGAGCAGCAGCTAACTGATTTCTGCCTATAAATTCTTGTCTGTGAATCTAGGGAACCCACTCTGAACCAGCAACCTGGGGAAACAGATTAGTCTTCCACCTAGCCACACTCCTCAGGAAATATGTGAGAAAAACAACTGGCCTAGAGGTAGGCATAAGGAATATGGCCAACATAAACAAACTAACACCTAGGGAGGGCAGTTTGACACCTGCTGTCCTGGGGCCACGACTGATACACCCAATCTGCCAGCATGCCATCCTACATCATTGTAATGTCCCACATCTCGCTGTGCAAGAAAAGGGAAAAATAACAGCAGCAGCAGCAACAACAAACAACAACTGAGGTCTATTACAAGGACAAAAGGGCAGCTAACGCTCATACTATCCTGCAATTCTCCTTCCCACCTCTTGGGGGCGCTCTGGTTGAGACGATAGCACCATACCTAGAACTGACCTGTGGCCTCAAAGAAGCAGCCCTAAGTAGGAGAATTAATTTATCAGCCAGTGAAGAGTAGGGAAATCTCAGGACAGGATCTCCTCCTGAACCTAGGTCCAGCTGTGAGGAGACCTCTAGCCTGGTCTCCAGCATGTCAGAGCTCACTAATGGACAGGGGACTATCCTGGGAAACAGCTCCTGAGAGAGGCCAATGCCTTCCAGATGTGCTGTAGATGAGGCTAGAGACTATAGCCACCGTGTCTTCCCATCCTCATCAGTATCAGGACCAGACACCATGAGTTGGGCTGAGCTATGGAATACAACCAAGGTGAATTAATTGTGCAGGAAAAAATAGAAGGCGTCCATACGTGGACTGGGAGGGACTCACTAAGCCAAGATTGTACAATATAATCATAGAGGGAATGGGGACCGTGGCTGGACCACAGCAATTAGCCAGGTAGCCTTATAACCAAGCACAGAGGCACCCTCTCTCCAAATCACTTAAGGACTGGGAAAACCCGTAATAGCTGTGGCCCCAAATCCCTCTCAGACTCCCTGACAGAGAGCATTAGAAAACCAATAGCACCCTGTGACCTGTTTTCAGAAAACTCAGGGTCATTTCCACCAGTGGTGAGTCTCTCAAGTCAAAGTTACCATTACCAGTAACTATTCTGGTTATCTGAAATTGCCTATCTAATCTGCGGTTATGCCCAGCCCCGACAGTAAACAAACACACAGACACACAGACACACAGACACACACACACACACACACACACACACACACACACACACTGCAAGGATAAGAACATAGTTCCACAGGTAGAGATTGTGTTCATTCCCCAGTCTTGTGACTTTGCCAGGTAGCGTTTGTACCAGCAAGGATCCAGCCCCAGGCCCCGCCCCTGCCTTGGCAGCCATTCAGAAAGCCAGCCTGCCTGGGAAGGGTTAAGCACCTGGGGGCCCAGCACACCAGCACAGACGGTGGCTGGGCTGTCAAGCAGGACAACCTCCCATCCATGGCACAACGGGCTCTAGCACGAGCCTGCCAGCCGCCGCCTTTGTTGATGGACTCTGCCACATGCTCGGCTGACACGCGATGCTCCGCCCTGGCGGGGCTGGTGCCAGGCTGCCGGCCAAGCACCAGGCACAGCGCCCCGCCGGCCGCGGGTCTGGGGAGACTCTGAGGTACAATCTCCAGAGTCCTGAGCCTGGGTTCCCAGACACAGACAGTGAGGACTGGCTCCCCAGCTGGAAAGTGTCAGGTTTCAACCGGTTCTACCACTTTCCCCCACTCAGGCCCCATCTCAGGACTGATTACTGGTTTCCCACTGTTCCTCAGCCAGGCACACCCCCAACTGCTCAGTTTCACTGCAGCATTCTGCAAGAGGCAAGCCCTCCACTAGGGTCTGGAGAGTTTGTCAAACCAGACTGCAGGAAGCCATCCCATTGGCAGGGAGAGATGGCAGCATCTCCCACCTCTTGTGAAGCTGAGTAGGTAGCTGGAGCTCTCAAGGACAGGAATACTCATCTGATTGTGCCTACCCAGTCCATCATAATTGACAGTAGCCAAGACCAAAACTCTGAAACACACCCAGAGGGCTAGTAATCCCTGGTGCTGGCTTCCCAGCCTCAACCCCCCTCCCAACCCTCATGCCTACTTGTTGCATATGAAGTCGATGGAACTGGTCTGCAATGCACTGAAGCTTCCTGGCGATCTGTACCTCAGCTCGGTGCTGAAGGAGCTGTCCTTCAGGGGGCTGCTCCCCAAGGGGTGAGCCTGCAGGGAAACTGGCAGGGAGAGGAAGCCTGTAGCCAGCATTGCCTGCAAAAACAGAGGATCCAGAGCTCAGCATCTTCTTCTCTTAGCCCATCTTCTCCATGTCAGCCCTTTCTGGCCAAGACTTGGAGTGACTGGTAAATAGAAGGAAGAGGAAGCAGCCTGCCTTTACCAGGGCATCCTGCCAAACTTGGACAGCTGCCCAAGAATATAAAAGTTGGTACAAGGGCTGAGGGTGTAGCTTAGACGTAGCTGAATAGTAGCATACTTGAGCAAGTGCACACACATCTACACACACATACACATGCATACATACACTTATGCTGGAAAAACTGAAAAGAATATAAACCCTGCCTCCTTCTCCTCGGCACTCTGCTCTCAGTACCTTGGCATAGTGCAGAGTCTTAAAGTGTATGATGAACATGCCAATCTTCGGACATGTATCAAGCTGTACCTGTCCTTAATGTATTACTCATGTATCAGTAGGTTGAAGCTCTTCTCTGGGATAACTCTCCAGAGCTCCTGAGTTGTGCAAAGCAGACAGAGAAAAGCAAAACAAACAAAAACTCGAAAGTGTCTTCATTTTTCTAGTACAGTTAGGGAAAGCTGCGCTCATCACTCAAAGATCAGAGCAACAGCAGAGAAGCGAATGAGAAAACTCCTGAGGCCCACAGAGCAGCCAAGTCGGCTCACCGAGTGCTGGCACCAGAATGGCCGCTGGGGGCGCCTGCCACCTCCTGCCTCCTCCCTCTTCCAGCCCGAAGCAGGCCTCATCCAGCTTCTCAGACTCCCGCCAGAACTGCTTTTCCAGAAGTGCCCTATGAGCAGTTGCCTCTGAGATTAAGTGCAGCAGCTCCTCAGTCTGCTCCCGCAGACACAGCAGGATGACCTCTGAGCCTTTACCCTCCCTCCAAGGGCCAGTGTGCTAAAAGAAGAAAACAGACCGAGTGTCTAATCCTGCCCTTTTGCCAGAGGAGGGCATATTTCTCATAAAACAAACCATTTAAGCCCACAAATGAAGGGGTCTTGTCTGATTTAGCCTTGGAAACAGCCCCTCTCCTGGCACTGAGCCCTATGTCCAACCTCTTTCTCCAGTTCCCCTTCCAAGCACAGAAAGTCCCAAATGGTGACTCGAAGCCACCTTCTGTCTTTAGGGACCTTCTGTATAAGAACTGGCTGAGCTTTTTTCTGGAGTGATAACAGTGACACACGGTTTAACATTCCCTTCCACCTCTCAAAAGGCAAATCAGCACAGGGGCCCAAAGGGCAGAGCCACTGAAAGGAGATAGGATGTGAAAGGAGATTGCATGGACCAAGAAACCCCTCCAGGAAGAACAGAAAGAACAAAGCAATTTGCTCTGTTGGGGGCCCAAGCTCAGGTGAGGAGGGTTGAACGCTAGTGAACAGATAGCGCTGGCTGTTCAATTTGAGGAAGGAAATAGTGAAGAGCAGGTTTAGGAAGGGAAAGTCCCCTCTTTCCCCCAATCTCTAAGGTTAAGAGCACTCACCGTAAAAGAGTCTCTGGGGTTCCTCTGTCACCCCACAAGGCAGCATGACACCCTGGCTTGGGGAAGCTGGGCTGAGGGTCTGAGTGGCCTTGTCTTCCTGGCTTATGGGCCGGAGCCCCGGACCACAGCAGTGGGTGAGAGGGAAGAGCTGAAGCCGACTGAGAGGAAAATCCAGTTGGCTCTGGGCGAACAGGTCAGCAGAGAGCAGGCTCCCAGGCTGTGTCCCTGGCTCCCCATCCTCTGGCTGAAACACATCATCTTCTAGTTCCTCCACACACTGAGGTGGCTCCATCTCTCCTGTCAGAGAACAATGGGAGCATCTGGGCTGCTGTCCTACTGAGGCCAGACCTAGGATTCCCCTCCCCCTTTAACTTTCCTGATCTTCTTATGTGAGGGAACCAAGCCAACTTCTGATGATACACAGCCCTAGTAATAAAACTCTGCCAAGGGTGACATTCACCCCCAAAATGTGGCCTCTATAAGGCCCTTCCATACATCTTCTCTGTACCCACCAGAGCCACCCTCCCCCACCCACCCACCCTCCACCTAGGCTGGTCACAAAGTTTGATACTGAGGATTGTGAGTAATAACCAGGGGTAGGATCAGGTGCTACCACTGGGTACCTAGGAAAACCGAAGCAAGACTAGCCTCTGTAAGTGGCTGTGGAGGCACAGAAGGGGATACTGTACACACACGCGCGCGTGCGCGCGCTCACACACACACACACACACACACACACACACACACACAACTTCCTCAGGAGGAACTTCCAGGCTCTCCTCTAAGTCTGAACTCCACCAGGCTTAGCAGTAAAAACAAGAGCCAGCAATTGTAGAGCAGCCAGGTTCCCTCCTAATGTGCTAAGCCCCACCCTACTGCACATCTCCGCCCCCTCCTTGCACAACACAACAAACAGGCTCTGTGGTGTGGTGAGTGTGTCCTGGAACAGGGGACCTAACTTAGTCACTCCAGCTGGCCGGCTGGCTTTGCTACCGTCCAGAGGAGCAAAGTTGTCTGCCCACCACAGGTTAATCTTGAGGGTTGAATCAGCCTTTAGCAAAGTGTTCAGCTAATTCTACTCACTAACTTTCATGACTTCAAATTCTCATCCACCCAGCCTCCCATTCCTGCCAGGCTGAACCTGAGATAGGTGCAATGTGCCTCGCAGAAGGAAGTGAAATTCAGCCCTCCTGCTGTGCTCTCTCTCCCTGCCTACACAGTGGGGCTGTTTCTTAGTGTTAAGTTCCTCTCGATCCACCTGACAGCTCACGAAATTCTGCACTTGGAGTCACCCAGCAGCTTAAACTTCCAAGTTGACCTCGCCTCAGTTAGGGCCCCTGGGACAACCAGAAGCATCGACAAGCGCCTGAAGGATTAAGGTGATGCAAAGACAAATTTTGCCATCGTCAGACTGCTGGAGATTCCAGGGAGTTCTGATCCTCACTTTATTACCTTTCAAAGACAATCCAAGTGGTTTGTGGGGCTAAGTCTTTAAAGCCATCTCAGTTAAGTTCAGGCACCTTCCTTTCCCAAATGCAAGCTCTGTGAGGTTCTTGCTTCAACCCCTAAACCTTACCCCATCCCATCCCTGAGCTATCTGTGGTCTTGTACCCTCTTCCCTGGAGAATGATGCCATGCCTGCTATTGTTCTGATAGGTAAGGGGTAAATCCAGCGTATCAGCAACAGAAAATAAAGTTCCTAGATGAAAGGACCAAAAGATGTCACCTAGCAGAGCTTCTTCTGTCCTTCAACCTCTTCTTTGCAGTGTGGCTATCCCAACTAAAGTAGGAACTCTCCAGAGCCAATCACAAGCAGGAGTCATTGTCTTGGTGTTTCTTTTGAAGCCTATCACTCCCCTCCCCCTCCCAGCAAAGCCCCAAAGTTCAACCCTTGCCTAGACTGGACAGTGGGGGAGGTGCAGCCAGAGGGTGTGGCTCTGAAAACGCAGAGACCCCCCCTCCCACTCTGCACAAGAACTGCAGGTGGCTCTCCAGTTGGTGTGAGCCTCGGAGGGGCTCTGGGCAAAATCAAAAGTAAACTGGGGAAGAGTAGAGACCCTCAGCTTCCCTGAGCTAAAGTTGTAATGTCCAGACTGGTAGGAAAAGGGCACTTCCTGAGAGTACAGCCAGGGAATGCTTTATTCCTAGCAAAGGGCTTAAAGTTCGCTGGAGCCATCCTGGAACCTTGGCGCTCCAACTAGGATGCTCAATATAAACTCCTCCTCTTCTTAAGGAGTTAGCACTAGCCAGATACCTTGAACTCGATAGTGGCTAAGATCTCAGAACACACGCGCACGCACATGCACACGCACACACGTACACACACACACCTGGGTGACTCCAGGACAGCGTCTCAGCCTCCGAGTCGTGATGCCAGGGCTCTGCGCCAGGGTCCAGGATGATGAACACTCGGGGGGCTTGGCGCCCACACTCGATTGGGAAGGAGGGGGCAAACTCCAGCTGTTAAGAAGAGGAGCCTTCAGACTCCGCAGGGAGGCAAAACGCACCACAACTCACGGCCCCACCCCACAGTTACACCCGGAGGCCAGAGCGTCCCGAGAGTTTGGCAGTGGACCCCAGGATCATTTGCTCACCTACTTTCAACTCCGAATTCCAAATGCTTTCCGAAAGCCCCTCTTGGAGCAGCAACTACAAATTTGTGCTCTGCACCTCGTTCCCACATCCCTGCACCCCGATTCCCCGTGGTCACCCCAGATGCCCGCAATCCAACCCCTTCCCCGGGCCCCCACGCGCTGTGCGACTCCGCTCCCCACTTCCCCGAGGAGGTACGATCCAACTCCGCCTGGCCCCCGGCCTCCCGGGCGCTCACCGGGCTGCAGTGGGAGGCAGTGGCGCGGGCTGGGGCAGCGACTGCTGCGGGCGCGAGCTGGCGCGGGAGGAGGCCACGGCGCACCGCGCGGTATTGTTTCCAAAATACGCCCGCTCCGGGCATCCCGCAAACAGCTGATGAGGCCCCGCCCCTCTTTGCGTCACTCCAATCACTGACCAATAGCAAGTGGGGCTCCAAGTCTCAAGCTGGGCAGCTGCCAGGGACAGTCACCAATGTACGAACCTTCCCTTGGAAACATTATAAGGGGCCGGGCACATTTCTGACATCCACCAGAAGCGCAATTGGAGAGCTATAGAGGGTGAGAATTCGGTTCCTAATGCAAGCCCCAGAAACGAAAGAGAGTCCCTGGGTTCTCCACAAGGGGGTTGGGGGGCAAGACGCTTAAGTGACTTTTGTCTACTTGGAAATGAGCTGAATTATTGCGGGACTTCCAGAAAGCCGGCTCAGGAGGAGACTGGGACTTTCAGCCGAGACTTGTAATGTATAGTGGAAAAAAACGAGGAGCTGTTGGTCCCTAGTGAGTAAAACAAAACAAAACAAAACCGCCCTCTTGCCTGTGGGGCGTGTCTGAGGAAAGCTGTAGGAGAACACGTGTGTCTGCGTCTAGAACCAAATGACATTCGGATCCATCAAGTGCAAAGAAAGGCCATGTCCTCTCTTCTAGACTGTGTAAGATCACTGTTGAAAAAGGACTCCGGCAGGGGAAATCAAAGGGGCAGCTTGGGCAGCCGTGTTTATGGCAGCATCAGAAGGCTGTTCTTGGGCTGCTAGGAAAGCAAAACGCATCTCATGTACTATAAGCCAGTCTAAGGATGACTGCACATTTTTTTTCGAACACCTACTGTGTGCCAGGTACTGTTCTAAGTGACAGACTTCTGGTGCCTGACGTCAATGAACTTATACTCCACTTGTGAATGACGAGCTATGAGCTGCCATGTGGGTTCTTGGAATTGAACCTGGGTCCTCTGGAAGAGCAACCAGTGCTTTTAACCACTGAGCCATCTCTTCAGCCCCAAGGAATTTGTATTTGGGGGAAAACTGAGGGTGCGGGGGCAGAAATCAGTGAAAGAACCCAAACCCTGCCACAGCCTACATGAGCTGCAATAGAGGCATGGGCAAAGCAGAGCAGCTGGTCTCAGTAGTCTTTACCTACGATCTGCTCTAAGATGCATGCTAGGTAGAGCTGAGGCTCCCAGACTTAATTGTCTTTGGCCATTTTTGTTTTTAAAATTTTATTTATTTACTTTGGTTTCTTTCCTTCTGTTTTTCTTTTTTAATTGATTTTAGATATATTTATTTTTACTTTATTCATGTGGGTGTTTTGCCTTCATGTATGTTTGCGTACCAGATTTGTGCCTGATGCCCAAGGGGATTATAAGAGGAGGTGGAATCCCCTGAAATTGGAGTTAAAGAGGGGTGTGAACCACCATGTGGGTGCTAGAAACCAAACCCTAGTCCTCTGCAAGGGCAACAAGTGCTCTTAACTGCAGAGCCTCTCCCTTCTTTTTTTTAGAGATAGTGCCTGGTGTGTGCCAGGCTGACTTCAAACTCTTTATGTAGCCAAAGATGACCTTCTCATCTTCCTGCCCCCAGCTCCCCAAGGCTGGGATTGCAGCCATGCACCCCCGAGTCAGGCTCCTGGGCCTCTACTGCTTATTATTTCCTTTCTTCTCTCAAAACCCATCCGAAAGAAGAGTGAAGCAGGCACACAGAGGGCTGCGCTTAGTGTTTGCTCCTGTAGGAAAATACTAATCCCAGAGGACAGAAACGAGAGGAAAGACAGAGGAAAAGGTCAAGTAGGATTGGCCAGTAGCCTAATCCTACCAGGAGTTGATAGGTGTCCAACAAGAGATGCTGGAGCCAAAAGGAGATGAATTATTTTACCAGGAGGCTTGGCCAAGTGAGAGTGTCAGAGGGTCAGGGTGACCGTATACCCAGTAGCTCAGCAAAGCATGAGGAACCCACCTCTGTTTCTCATGAACCGAACTCCTGTACCTTCCCTTCATTCTCACCATTGACTTTCTACTTGGGCCTGTGCCTCAGGCTGGCTTAAGTGCATCTCTTGTGGTCTGTCTTAGCCACTGTTCTATTGTTGGGAAGAGACATCCTGATCATGGCAACTCTTACAACAGAAAGCATTTAATTGGGGGCTTGCCTACAGTTTCAGATGATTCGCCCATTATCATCATGGTGGACAGGATGATAGAATGGTGCTGAAAATGTAGGTAAGAGCTACATCCTGATCCACAGGCAGAATAAGACTGGGACTTTCATGGCCTTTTGAAACCCCAAAGCCTACTACCAGTGACATACTTCCTCCAACAAGGCCACACCTCCTAATCCTTCTAATCATTTCAAACAGTTCTTCTGCCTGGTTACTAAGCATTCAAATATGTGAGCCTACAGCGACCATTCTTATTCAAACCTTAGCAAATTCTCTATGCATCTGTCTGTCTCCCCACAAAATAATAAATAGCAACAACAACAAGAAGAAGCTAGAAAACTGTGGAAGCAATACCTGTAATCCCAGCACTGGAGAGGTATGGCAGGAAGACTGCTGTGTATTCAAAGAATATTCCAGAACAGATTGGTTTCTGCAAATTATACACATGGAGAAACTTGATGTGCAGGTTAGTGAACTTACTACTCACTAATTATGTTCTTGGGGATTCAGGTAGAAGAAGCTGAAGACACAGCATCTTGGGATTCAGAAACCCAACATAAAAGATGGGTGTGGTATTCAGGGCCCTGTTCTGGGTGATGCCAAGCATAGGCTCAGTCTAATTTCAGACTACTCAGTACATATTTGCAGAGGGAATACAGGAGTGAAGGTTCCCATTTCAAAAAGAACAGAAACAAGTGTTACAAAGTAGGAAGAAAGCAGCCTGGGGGCATCTCAATAAGTGTCTTGTCTAAATTGTGTTTGCCCTTGGGATGCCTGGCCTTCCTTAGGTTCTTATTGGCAGAGGGAATCCCTCTAAGAGGCAGAGATAATGTCAACTAACCCTGGTCCATATTTGGGACATCATAACATTATTGTCTGTGCAGACAGTTTACTAAAAAAAAAAAAAAAAAAAAAAAAAATTCCTAAGCCAGATAGGTACCAGAGCTGTTCTGGGCTTCTCTCCCACCCGAGGCCTAGACCAAGGGAAAGAAGAGAAAGAAGTTGGCTTTATCTTCCCAAGGACTGGAAAGATCCAATCAAAGTCTACTTCCTTCCGCTTCACCAACACCAATAGAGGGTAGCCTCTCTAGGCCAAAAGTGCATCAGTACATCACTACACACTTTTCTTTGAGATTAGCAGAGAAATTACAGGATTTTCCAGCGGAGACCAAAGAGATGACTTGCTACCAAAGAATCCTGACACTGTGCTGGGATGAGGACCAATCTCTCCTAACTTTACGTCTGTGATGGCTTGGACGAGAATGCCCCCATAGTCTCAGGCATTTGGACACTTGGTCCCCAGGGCTGTCTGGGGAGGTTTTGCTGGTGCAGCCTTGCTAAGGCAGTACTTCTCCAGAGGCTTTGAGATTAAAATCCTGGAGCTATTCCCAGTCTTCCTCCTTCGTTTCATGCCCGCTGTTGAAGATTTGTGCTCTCAACTCTCTGTTCCTGCCAGCATACTACCCAGTGTTTCCAAGCTTCCCCACCATGATGGGCTTATCCCTCTGGGACCATAAGTCAAGTCAAGTCCTTCTGTAAATTGCTCTTGGTCATGGTGTTTTATCACAGTGACAGAAAAGTAACCAACCCAGTGTCCTCTAGATTTGAACATGGTACTCAAGAGGGTATAGGATGAGAAAGCAACTTGGAACAGCTGCTTCTCACCTAACTCCCCCCCCCAGCCCCCACACCCCGCTGGAATAGAAATAAGTCTTTAGCAATGATGAAAGTTTATCAAGCATGTGACAGTGCTGCATATTAAGCTCCATGCCAGGGACTAGAGGTATAGGTATAATCTCTGGGTATCCCTGAGCACACACACACTTTATGACCTTTCACGAACTACATCCAGGATAAAAGGGACACTTGGAACAGGAGCAGAGTATAGCAAAAAACTAGGTAAGCAATAGAAAAAAAGCTTCTCAGGAAGGCTGAGCTTCCTCCCTAGTGGCTTTGCCTTTGCTTGTATGGAGATATCTAGAAAGATCTGATGTCCCACTTCTACCCTGTTCCACAAGCCCACCTGACTGTCATTAGGGAGAGTAGAAGGAGCCTCACAGCAAACATCTGGTCTGGCGTTCATTCAGCAGCACCAAAGGATGACCTTCCAACACTCACACTTAAGTCCTTGTTACATGGACCTTTAAGGGAAGTCTGCCACAGCAGGGATTAGAACCAAAGGCTGAGAGCCAGACATGGTGTCTCACACCTTTAGTTTGAGGCCAGCCTAGTCTAGTCTAAAAGTCAGTTCCAGGATAGCCAGGGCTGTTACACAGAGAAACCCTGTCTCAAAAAACCAAAACCAAACCAAATCAAACAAGCAAACAAAAAATAAAGGCTGAGCTGGAAATGCTGGGGCCTTTAATCCCAGCATTCAGGAGGCAAAGGCAAGAGAGTTCAAGGCTAGCCTGGTCTAGAGAGCAAGTTCCAGGACAACCAAGGCTACACTGAGAAACCCTGTCTTGAGAACCAAAACTAACACAACCCAAAAAAGCCAAAGGCTGACAATAGTCCTTTCCTGGTCCTTCTGCTGGAGCTAAACCAACCCTCCCTATCATGCATCACTCTCAGGAGGGAGACAGACCTGGTGTTACAAAATGGGTCTCATTCCATCTTTGACAACCCAAGGCTGAGCTATTTTACATTTAAGGAAACTAAGGTCATTTCTCTAGCAGCAGGTGAGCAATAGAACGCTGATTTAAATTGTCAGCTCTATCTACCGACTTAAAGGCCTCCACCCACGATATACCACTCTACTGTCCCTAGAATAGACATGCCTGAAGCAGCCTAATGAGGTCAATCCCAGTCTGTCAGTGGCAGACACTCCCACTGTCTGCCCAACGCCACCTGTGGCAGAAGCTGTTGCATCATGCACAGGAAACTGCCCCAGCTCGGGCTCTGCTCTGGGGCATATTTTCAGTTCCTACTTCCATCCTCTGTCTGCCACTGTTTCCTAACCCTGCCCTGACCCTGTGGGTTCAGGCTACTGTGCATAAATACTGCATGATGGATCTATCATCAGGGATGAGGTTTGTGAAGGACCAGTGAGGTTTCCTCAGTCCTTTTCCAAGCATGACCTGAAGGGGAGAGCGGGCTCTGGCTGAAAGGACTTGCCTAGCTAATAATCACTTAGGGATTCTATAGGCCCAAAAAAAGTCCTGCCATGAACAAAAGACACCCAAAGGAAGGGAGTCTCAGGTAGTCACTCTCAACTTACATTTACCTTTCAAGGATCAGTGGCCCACATGTCTGGGACAGGTCCTGCTGTCAGGTGAACACAGAGGGCTGTCAACACAGGTAGAAAGTCTCTGGTGTGGTATCTGAGTCCAGTAGGTGCTGCATTTGACTTGCATTCTTCCTTTATGTTTCTGTAGAATCTTCTAGATCTTCAGATAGATAGTGCTTTCTGCCCACCCTGAATGAACTTTCCCTCCTTGCTTTCTTCTCTTTCCCACAGATCTTTTGATCTCTTAGCCTCCCTGTCTTTTTTCTGGCTAATACCTGTATCCTCTGCCTCTCTCTGCTCTCTCCTTGAGCCACAATGGTTGTCAGCCCTTTATCAGCACAAAGTAGTACACAACTTTTGTTTTTTGAGACAAGGTCTCCATTTGTCTCTCTTGAGCTAAGATCAAGATCAAGAAAGATCTTGAGCTCAAGATCTCTCTGCCTCCACCCCTCCAAGTATTGGATTACTATCCGACTGGCGGAATATGCTACTATACCCAGCAAAAAGACTAAAAAGTGTGTTAGTGGAAGTCTCCAGTGGAGACACTAGTTTTAAGGTTGTCTTCCCCATTTGAAATGGTTTGTTTACGCCTGAATTACTGTTTATTTCCTTTGTTTGTGTGTGTATGGGTACACTGTATAGTATATATATAGTTTAAGCTGGTCTCGAGTTTATGGTAATCTTCCTTCCTCAAAGTCTCAAATGTTGGGGTTACAGTTGAATGCTACCACATTCAACCAGGTAAGACTTTGTTTAATAATTTTTTTATGTTATATGCATGTGTGTTTCATGTTTGAGCATGTGTGCCTGTGTACACATGTGGAGGTCACAGATGGGCAGTGTCTCTCTGTGTGTGTTTGTGTGTGTGTATGTGTGTTTCTTTTTTCTATCATTCTCTGCCTGACCTGGTTTACTATTTGAATAAATATGAAAGTGTCCTTTTTTGGCAAGCTTGCCTTATTGCCATTACTGGATTAGTTTGTCTAAAGAAATGTCAAGCTACAATGTGACACTGGATGGTGATAAGATCATCTCAGGATTTGATAGAGCCAAGTCTATTCTAGATTTAAATACCCTTAAGCAATGAAGGTGCAAGCCTATGAATTCTGAACTCTTCCCCTTAGATCAGACCAGGTTCTGAGGCTACTCCAGCTTCATCACCAACAGGCACGTGACCTTTTGATAACGAAACTGAACACCAAAATAATCCTGAATTTCACAACTGTAGACAATCATCTAAAAGTTTTATAATAGATTTATAGTTTAATAAAATGTGTTTCGTGTCTGACCTCTGTTACAGTGAAGGTATAAAGTATGTAAGACTGTTAGGTACACATTGGGCTCCACAAAGGGCAGTGCTGGTGAGAATGTCTCAAACAGAAGGATTGTTACCGGATAAACGAAGCCTTAAATTCAACATTCTTCATGAATTTCCTAATGTGAGTTTCTGTTTATCAGGAACCTCCCTCAATTCACCCCAAATGTCAGCCACCTTGGACACCTAGTTCCAGGTCAACCCAAACAAGCCCCACACTGCTAATCATATAAAATTTACTTGCTTTTCTGCAATTTTGTGCTCCCATACACCCAGAGATAGCCTTGGCAGCTTGATCCCTAATAAATTTTTATTTCTACCCATGGAGTGATCTAGTCATGACCCTTGTATAAATTCTCAGTATAAATTCCTACTGACTTCTCCAGCACCTACCAGATAGATGGTTGTTCTTAACTGTGTTTTGGGACTAGGCAAGTTTTCAGAGGTAAGAAGAAAAGAATCTTGTTTTGGAATCTGATTCCTTGGCCAGAATTCCTGAAGCTTGCTAGTTTTCTTATCTGTGGGAAGGTTGTTTTTGCTTCAATGCTTATAGCTTGAATGCTCCCTGTAAGTAGAACGCTTTCTACTGCACTTTGTTGGTTTGGGGGTTGTTGTTGTTGTTTTTACAGTTATAGAAATAGAACACAAGGCTTTTTAAATGCTAAGCCAGGGCTTTACCACTGAGCTAGTCCATTCAAGCTACATTTCTTTGTCATTTAAAAGAAAGGTTTAGGTTTGACAAAATGTCTCAGTGGTTAAATGCTTGCCAGGAAAACTTAGCAACCTCAGTTTTACCCTGGTGCTCAGGGTGGAAGGAGGGAACCAACTACACCTGCACTGTGGCATACAGAATTATACACATCATCATAATAAATAAATCTGGAATGTTTATACTATTGTTGAAAATGATTTTGAGTTTTAAAAAATTTAGTCTTTTTGCTAGGTGGTGAAGCCTTTATTCTTAGCACCCAGGAGACAGAGGCAAGTGGATCTCTGAGTTAGAGGCCAGCCTGGTCTACCGAGTGAGTTCCAGGACAGCCCGGGTTACATGGAGAAACTCTGCCTTAAAAATTCAAAAGAAGAAAAAAAAAACATAGTCTTTTCAAAATGTTCCCCATCAACACATAAAAACCACAACTCTTACCTCAAAGAGAATAAGAGATTATTCTGAAGCCAAATATGAATGACTCTGGCCTAGGAGCACAGATTTAGGTTACCTTAACTTTCATGATGTTTTTATAATAACAGAACAAAGTCTTAATCAAGGTGTTTTTCAAATAAATTTGTGGAAATATTAAGTAGGTGGTTACAGCAAAGGGGAAAATCTCAGCGCTAGGCCTCAAATGCTAGCTGATGATGCTCTTAGCTTTTTGATGGGTGGAAGCTGGATTTTATTAAGTTAATTACATTCTAAAAGGCTTTAGTTAAATGATGTTAGGTCAGACGCAAAGGTAGGCAAGGAGTGGATGTTTAGGCGCTAAAGATAACCCATGGTAATTGTAATTAGACTCTGGGCCTGTAACATTCCAGCCTCTCCACAATCATTCAATTTTTAACCAGCTGATTGTCCTTGGAGAAGATCTAGTCTAAGGTGCAGCTTCTCTCTGAGAAACTTCATTCACAGCCCACTGGTATATAGCAGCATGAGGTTGTGGGGCCAACCAGCTGCTATCTGATCAGCTCTGAGGCTTGCTCCACAGGAGGGAATTCATATGTGGTACTGTCAAAAGCCCATGTCTGAAGGGTTATAGGCCCTAGGAGAACCTGCTATTGTTTAGTTAAGTGCTTATGTTGTCAAACTTCTTTCTAAATATTAACCTAGATTTGTACTACTCTCAACCGTGGTCAGAGAGCCTGTTTTTCAGTGGGCCTCTCGGTTAATACAGTACTTCTGGTTAAGGTGTAAGACTGAGTAACTGTCAGTTTTCAGTCAGGGCCCACTGAGGAAGAGGGTGCAGAAAGAATGGAAAAGCAGGAAGATGGAGGACTGTCTTCTGACATGACAGGACTGTCACATTCATGAACCCACAGCAGCTGAGGATACCCTCACAAGACCAGGACAGTAAAATCCCAGCATGGATGAAGGGGAGTTCCGGTGGATCTACCCCTAGCTGAGGCGCCATGGGCATTGGTGCTAAGAGGAGAGTCATTTTTCTTGGGGGGTGGCTACTGGTACCCATGTTCTGGTGGGTAGTTCCCCCCACCTGTGTGCACAGGGCAGTACTAATTGGACTCAGTGGGTTGGTTGTTTGTCTTTCTAAAAGAAGAAGAGGATATGAGATGGGGAGGGGCACATGTGGGGGGTCCAGGGGAAGTTGGAGGTAGGGGGTAGATATGATCAAAATACATTGTATGTACATATGAAATTCTCAAAGAACGAATACAAATTATACTAATAAAAAATTAGGTATTTGGGGATGGACAGTCTCATTATGTAGCCCAAGATGGCCTCAAACTTAGAGTTGGCTTGCCTCGGCCTTACCAGTACTAGGACTACAGGCATGTTTTTGTGTTTTATTTTGAGAACTTTGTTTCACTTTGCCTTTGGCAATAAGGTCACTTCCTAGTTTCATACAATCCCAATGGGCTTAACTGAAATAATTATCACTTCCTCTCTAAAAAGAAACTTTCACAGTATTTATTAAGCAAACTCCATGTGCCCCAAGACACACAAGTAGGACTGGGGAGGCAACTGGGTGGGTATCCCTCTTCCATATCCAGTGGCTCGTTGGAATTGAAGGAAAAGCCTGGAATCCTTGGAGAGTTCATTCATCCGGCACAGATAACACCTTAAAGATAATGCTGTAGTAGTTATTATAAACTAGACATGGTGGTCCAAGTCTATAATCCTTCCACTTTGGAGGCTGAAGCAGGATGATTCCCACAAGTTTTGCCTAGTAAAACCTAGGCTATCCTAGGTTACACTGATAGAGACTCTGTCCCCAAAAGGAAGTTTGTTTGGTTTTTAAAAGCACTAATATAAAGAGTAAGAACAACCTTTAGAGTCTGACACATAAAGATTCACGCCCAGCTTTGCACCGGTTATAAAGTAGCTTCTAAGTTGCCACATCATCTATCAGATGGGGTCCTTGTATTAGGTTGGAGAATGAACTGTCAAAAGTTAATAAATGGATACAAATAAATGCATTAAGTAAATACAAAGTACTTTGGCAGAGTACTTTTGTACATAAGAGATGTTCAACAAACAGTAGCTATTACCATGTGTTCCTTGTGATAAATACACACACACACACACACACACACACACACACACACGCACACACGCCCATCGAGATGGCTCAGTGGGTAAAGGTACTTACTGCCAAGACTGACAAGCTGAGTTTGATCCCCGGACCCATTAACCAACTCCAGTAAGTTGGCCTCTGACCTCCATACATGAACCATGGCACCTTTCCCCAAACACATCCACTCCCATATTTTTAAATAAGTAAATGCAATAAAAATATTTTAGATCCTCAAAATAAATGAAAAACAAACAAACAAAACCATTGGCCCAGTTTTACAAAAGTCATATGCAAAACGAACTGTAGAATGTTAAAAACATAAGTTATCTTAAAAAGTATTATAGAATATAACTACTATAAGAATAAATAAGACTATATATGTAAATGCTTTATACCAAAATTTCTAACACATAACATTTGCTTGGAGGTTGTCTTTGTTAGAGTTGCTATTGCTATGATGGAACACCATGATTAAATCTAGTTAGGGAAGAGAGTATTTGGCTTACATTTCTATATCACTGTTCATCCTGAAGGAGATCAGGACAGGAATTCAAACAAGGCAGGAACCTGGAGGCAGGAGCTGATGCGAGGCCATGGAGGGGTGCTGCTTACTTACTTGCTTGCTCCTCATGACTTGATCAGCCTGCTTTCTTACAGAAGCCAGGACCACCAGCCTAGGGATTGCTCCACTCACAGTGGGCTGGGCCCTACCCCAGCAATCACCAATTAAGAAAATGCAGGATCTTGTGGAGACATTTTTCTCAGTTGAAGTTCTCTCCTTTCAAACAACTCCAGCTTGTGCCAAGTTAACATAAAAAACTAGCCAGCACACTAGTGGTAGTATTTATTTATTTACTAGAGAGCGACAACTCTCCTGAACTAGATCCAGTTGGGCAAGTTCCCTACCCTAAGCTGAACTCTGAAGTATCAGAAAAGCAACAGCCCCCCACTTTACTCTCACCTCCCCCACTTCTCCCCCTCTCCAGCCCAGACCTCTCAGTGGTAAACACAGAGGGTGGGACTCAGCAACCAGGGTTGTCATAAGCCCTCCTGATAATAAGGATGTGCTTCTGAGCAGGGCTGCACATTAGAGAGAGAGCCAGTGAGCTGGCCAGATGGCTGAGGACACTTGCCACCAAGCCTGATTGCCCAAGCTTGATCCCTTGAGCCCACATGGTAGGAGAGAACTGACTCCCACAAGTTGTTCTTGACTTCCACACTCTTGCCACGATAGGCCAACATAAGAGCATACACATAAATAAATGTACAAATCAAAAAAGGATAAAAGAGTTACCTGGAAAATTAAAACAATCTGAGATATCCATGCTCCATTGAGACCAACTGTCATCATCTGAGGGACAGAGACCAGTCACAGAATTTCTTAAAATTCCAAGATTATACATATCTAAGGCTTCAGACTGTACCTTTTGGAGCTGCATAGATGGCTCAGCAATTAAGAACACTGGCTGCTCTTCCAGAGGACCTGAGTTCAATTCCCAGCCCCCACATGGCAGCTTATAACTGTCTGTAACTTAATTTCAGGGGATCCAATACCTCTACATAAAATACATGCAGGCAAAATACCAACGCACATAAAACAAAAATAAATAAATTATGTATAAAAAAGGATATTCCTCTCGGCAGAGCTTTATAATAACAGGATATTCAAATTTTAAAACTGGTAAATCTAGGTTTTTGTTGGTTGGTTTTTTGTTCAGAGACAAGGTTTTATTGTGTGTTCTTGGCTGTCCTGGAACTTGCTTTGTAGACCATACTGGCCTCAAACTCACAGAGATCCACCTGGCTCTGCTTTCTGATTGCTGGTATTAAAGGCGTGTGCCACCACTACCATCTGGCTATGCAGGTTTCTAAAAGGCCCTAAAATGTGTCCTTCCCATTCTGCCATTCTCTTCCCAAACTTAGCCTGTGACATCAGAGACCCAGCAAGGAAATGAGCTTTCCCAACCTTAGAGAGGTTGTCCTGAGTTCCCGGGGAGACACACAGCCTGCTCTTATCTCCTGGAAGGCCAGTCATCCCTGAGAAGAAACACTTGAAGTACTCAAATTTTGACACCCCCAACCCCATCCCAACCTCACCCCCCACTCCAGCCCCCACCCCCACCACAAGTAGAGTATCCTATAGCTCAGGATAGCCTAGAACACACTATGTAAATGAGACAACTTTAAATTTTTGTGTCTACTTCCACGTGTACAGTCCATTTTAAATCACTCAGTAGCAAGTGCCCTCTGGAAGATAAGATGGATTATTTCAGAAATAGGAAAGATGCTCTGTTATCCAACCTCAATCATAGACTGAATAAGCCTTGGACCAGATTTGATTACCATCACGCACACTCACACGCATGTGCACACACACTCATGCACAAGCCACACACTCTACCCAACCTGGAACATCCTGCATTTCCAAAGCCTGGGATAGTTACCTGGAAGTGAAGTGAAAGCCAGATTACCTTGTACCCATGCACCATCTTATGTAACCAACGGGTAAGATCTGATCCGTGTAACCATGCTCTGCAACCTGCACGTTCTTTTTGTTTTTGTTTGACAGGCTCTTCCCTTCCAGGGCTGGTCTCAAGCTCACTGTGTAACAAATAATGCTTTTTACCTTCTGATCCCGACACTCTCCACTTCCTGAGTTCGAGATTGCAGCTGTGTCCCACCATACCCAGTGTATGCAGTGCTAGGAATTGAACCCAGGCTTTCATCCATGCCAGGCAAGCACTTGACCAGCTGAGTTGCGGCTGCAGCCCAGGTTACTTAGATTTTGAGTCCTAGTTTCTTTACTATTTTTTTCTAAGTAGGGATCAAAGAAATGATGAATGCAGAGTTTCTTATGATGCCAACTGTGCAGATGCTTATGACATGTTAGTTTCTCTTCCCTTCTCCAAAAGGGGAACATGCTGCAGGGAACACAATCAACAGCCTCAGCTGACCCCTAGAGCCACCAGTGTCTTTTTACAAGTGAGCGTCTGTGCCTTTCAGAACTGCTGCTGGTTAAAGCAGGCTAAGACTTACATGTTAACTACTTCTCCAGTGATTCCTTAGCTGAAGGAGTTAAATGTCAGATTTAATTCACCCGTGGTTACAATTTACATTTCCAGGAACTAAAATAGCAGAATCTACAGCTTAGTTCTTGTCAAAAGACAAAATCACAACAAACTTAGAGATACAGTAGGCTTTTACTTATGATTCATGAATTCTGTAAATAGAAAGAGCTCTCTCTGAACAATAATAACATTACAATTTCATAGTATAGAAACAAGGAAAGCAAAAAATAAAAAAATTAAAGCCAAATAGAGGAGCTGATAGGTTAAACATCAGGCTACTCCAGGCTAATTTTTTGTGAGGGTTAAAGCAGGGGCAACTTCCTTACTAGTTGACTCAGACTGGAAGCTCCAGTTCTCAGTAAATGTTGGTCTGTTTTGGGATCTGCCTGGATGTTCCTTAAAGTTTCAGTATGATAATGTGGTGCTTAGCATAACTAACTCCATTTTTTCCTTGGGTTGTAGTGACCCTATTAACACAAGAGTTCAATTCAAAATAATAGCTTCCTTGAGCTCTGTTTTTAACAGATATTCCAAATTCCAGAATTACTATTATAAAAGTGACTATGACAGTCCTGAGAGCCTGTTACACAGGCTCTACACAGGTCCTGTTCTTGTGAAAGCCTGGGCTTTCTTACAGGTTTCAGTTTCACCTTTAGATGTAGGTTTGTATTTCTCCCTTTTCTGAAAAAAAAAAAAAAAAAAATATATATATATATATATATATATATATATATACATATTTCTCCCTTTTATGTGTGTGTGTATACACAAACTATTATATATAATAGTTATAGTCAATAGATTAAGGCTATATATAAGATATTATAGTTATATACTTTATATATTATATATAAATATATAAAATTATATATAAAATATAATATATATATGTATGTATATTAAAATGTGTATTGGGAACTGAGGCTTTGTGTATGCCAAGCAAGTTCTCTAATACTGAGCCACACTTCCAACTTTTTTTTAAATTTCTTCATTTAATGTATATGGGTGCTCTATCTGCATGCACACTTGCATGCTAGAAGAGGGAATTAATCAGATCTCATTATAGATGGTTGTGAGCCACCATATCTTTGCTGGGAATTGAACTCTGAACCTCTGGAAGAGTAGCCAGTTCTCTTAACCGCTGAACTCTTCAGCCCTACACTTCCAATTTTATAGGGCTGAATTTCTAAAGGTAAGAGAAAAAAGGGGGGGAAGGGAAGAAGGAAAGAAACTAGCTTTTAAAAAGGAACCAGCAAACAGGGGTTGGAGTGGAGGTGACCCATGCCTGTAATCTGAGCGCTCAGGAGGTGAGGAGAGAAGAACCAGAAATTTAAGAGCACCATTGACTATATAGGGGGTTTGAAGTTAGCCTTGGATACATGAGATCCTGCCTCCCAAATTAATCAATTGATTTAATTGGTTACTTAATAGAAAACAACTCTATCCTTCCAATGTACCTGGACCTCTGGAATGACCATGTAAACCCCACATTTCCAGCTTGGGATTCAAGAATTAAAGTAACATCAGACCTCCTGGGCTAGCCACGGATGGTATGCTTCTTGGCACACATTTACACACACTTAGGAGAAAGCAGGAGCTATGAGTTAATCAGACCACTTGGTAATGATTGCAATCAACCTCAATTTTATAAGCTAACCTGTGCAAAGCAGATGACAGAACTGCAGGCCACACGTAGGTAGTGATACTTCAGGAACAACCCCCCCCCCCCCAAGTGAGGACCAAAGGCCCATTGCAGACTCATTCTCCCAGATCTCTCTGCCTTCGAAACTCCTGCTTCTGCCTCCTCTAGATCTGGGGAAGACCTGGCTCAGGGACTCCCTGCCTAAGCACCAGAGGATCCCTGGGCTACTTGGGAAGAAGGGAGTCCTCAATAGTCACAGGGGCCACAAAGGATCTGCACAGCAGGACAGATCACCTCTAGCAGGACATTCAGAGACATATTCTCAGTGCGGGACCATGTAAGGAGTTTCTATGAGAGCAGGCAAGACAGACCAGGGAATGTGGAAGAACTTGTCCGTGATCCATTATCCCACCATCCTAGTCTCCTGCTTTCAAGGCTGCAGAGTGCTTTGTTTTCTGTTCCAGGACAAAGTTAGTGTGTTCTAAATTCTGGTTTTCTACTGGCTCTCTGTGTCTAAAGAGTTGTCACTCAGCTCTGTCGAGAAGCCAAGAAATGTGTGATAGAAACCCAGGGGGTGGACCATGGAAATGCAGGGATCTGGAACATGGAAACCCACCGGGTAGACCATGGAGACACAAGGGGCTGGAACACATGCCAGCATCCACAATGGAGCTGGAACTTCTATGGTTTAGAGGGAACTCTGGGATGCCCTGACCTCTGACCTCAAATTCCACTCTCGAGTAACTTTTCAGCCTTTGAGTTATCTGTATCCTGAGAGTCAAGCCCAACGGTGGGTAAGGTCTCAGGATTCCCCATGATGCTCAAATCAGGATCACTCAGACTGGGTACTATAGTTGCCTTCTTTCTTCATAGGATTATACACTGGGGTGGCTTGAAAGGGGGCCCAAAGACTCTGGGCTTCTGTAGCCCACACTAAGTCCTACAGGTACCACAACTCGAACCCTCTCTTTGGAGTCCACGGGGTCCCTCTTAAGACACAACTATTAAGCCACCTGTAACCCTTAACTTGAGAAGTGTAAACAAGATAGTCAAAAGTTTAAGGCCAGTCTCAGCTACACAGAAAGTTCTATGCCTGCATGGACTGCATGAGGCACTAGCTTAAAACACATATACACTAATAATAATAATAATAATAATAATAATAATAATAATAATAATAATAATAATAATTCCAAAAAAGAAAAAAGGAAAAGTTAGCAGGAACAAAGAGAGGAGAGATATGTCCTTTATTCCTCTTGGAGAATATGGAGCAAAGAAGGCTGTTTGATTGGTTCTGAAGCCAGTCTCAAAGGGCAGAGATATACCTAGTGATTTAGTCCTTTAGAGGCAGAAAGAAGAAAGGCTGTCCTACTGACTGCTGAGAGCAGTATAACTCAGCCAGGAATATTGATCCCTTTTGGACCTAAGAGATAGAGGACAGGCAGAAGCAGGGTCTAGTAGGCACCCTTCCAAAGCTTGGCAGCCCCGTGAGTAGGCTTGCCGAGGATGGAATGGTTAAGTCTGGTTGTCATTTTAGACTTCCCTTCCCATGGGATCTTGCTGTGGTGTAGATGTGGTTCTTAGTGTGTCTTCCATTGGTTCATGTGTTGAAATTTAATCCACACTAAGAGGCATTAACAGGGTGAATGTAGCTAGCGCTCTAAGATGTGATTAGGATAAGTTTATTAAGTCTTGGGAATAATTGAATCCTGGTGGCTTACAGGAAGGGGGAGGGATGCCCAAAGACAACACATTCCCTGTATGTGTATGTCTGTCTCTCTGACTTTCTCTTGGTTTTGTTGTTGTCATTGTTGCTGCTGCAGCTCCTGTTGTTTGAGACAAGGTCTTATGTCATTCAGGCTGTCCTGGACTTTACAGTATAGAGGAGTATGACCTTGAATCCCTAATCCTGCTTCCATTCCTAAGGGCTGAGATTAGAGACAGATCCTGCTCTGACATACCTGCTGCAACTAATGGTCTTTTGGGTTTTTTTCTTACAATTATTTATTCATTTGGGGTGTGTGTGTGTGTGTGTACCTACATATGTATGTATGTGACATTGTGTACATGTAACAGTCAGAGGACAACTTGTGGGTGCCAGTGAGTCAGTTCTCTCCTTCTACTGTGTGTAGTGTGGGGTCTGAACTCAAGTCAGTGTTTCAGGCGGCAATGCCTTACCCTCTCAGCCGGCTTGTTGGACCTTTTAAAAAACAAAAAACCCTAAAAAGCATATTTTGGTGTTTACTGTTTGGCATGGAATTATCTTAGGACTGTGCCAGCAAGAAAAAAAGAAACCAATCAATTCCATATATGGTTTCTCAACCTTGGACCACCAGAATCACAGCCAGAATAAACCCATATTGCCTGAGTTGATCTCAGAGGCTCAAATGAGCCTCCACCCACTGCCTGAAGAGTAGTTTGTGCAGCAGGTGCACACCTAGTTCAAACATCTTTTCCTTCCTTCCTTCCTTCCTTCCTTCCTTCCTTTCTTCCTTCCTTCCCTCCCTCCTCACTTTTTTCCCTTTTTTTCTCTCTGCTCCTTCCTCTCTATTTGTTTGTTTGTTTGTTTGTTTGTTTGTTTTTTGAGTCAGTGTTTCATGTAATCCATATTGGTCTCTAGCTGCCTAGCCAAGGATGACCTTGAATTTGTAATCCTCCTATCTCTATCTCCTAAGTGTTGGACACATTATAGACATGTGTCACCATGCCTGCTTTATGAGGGGCTGGGGATCAAACCCAGGGCATAATGCACACTAGTCCAGCATTTTACAAACTTAGCTGTATCTCTAGTCCCACTCTTGTTTGTAGTATAGTGTTATTGGTGACAGTAAATAGACTAATACAGACCCCATCTTTTTTCTTTCCATGGAAACTGGGTGGTGCCATATCTGCCCACCATCCCATAATGATCCTCAAGCTGGGGGTCAGGGGCAAACTTCAACACAAGCCTGAAATACCCATGAGGCCCAAGGATGCAGACAGTGCCAGTCTTCTGAGGTGTTCACACTGCTACTCACGTGATGATACCAGAGTCATGGTCGTGGTTGAGACTGCAGCTGGTGCTCTACTTAGTCAAGGAACGCTTGGTGAGAGTCTCAGCAGAAAAATCCATGAAAAGACCAAAGGGCAGCTGGTCCCCAAGCCCCTCAAAGGCTTGTATTCCTAAAGAATTTGTAGAGCAAATTTACCATACCTGGCTTGGCCTGCCCACCACAGACACTCACTTAGCTGAGAAGCAGACATCTCATTGAAGGCAGACTCAACTTGTGTATTTATTATCCAGAGCCAAGGCAAGACTTATTGCCAGGTGTGGTGTTATACGCCTGTAATACCAGCACTTAGGAGATGGAGCAGGAGAATCAGGAGTTCATGGTCATCCTCGGCTATGTAGTGAGTTTGAGCCCAGCCTGGACTTACTGTTCACACTCCATTTAGTCCCAAGTATAATTTGAGACAAATTAATAGTAGATAAGGATAAACAAGTAAGAGGCATGTAATGAGTACAGGTAACCATCATTCCAGAAACTGTGAGTTATCAGTAGTTATTATAACGGCATGCACTATCTCACATCTAACTTCCTTACAAACAAATCAGATAGGGGACACCTGGTGACTCACAGACTTCTTTGTTATCAGCGAGGGTAGTCAAGAAACACACTTCTGGCACCAGGACTACCAGGCCTCAAATTTGTTTTCAGTAGGCAATTCTGCTGCAGGGAGGTAGCAGGAGAACCCTGCATTGGATCATGAGGTCCCTTCTTCCCAGGATCTCTCTCTTACACACATGCTCGCGAGCGCGCTCGCAAGCACACACACACACATGCACACACATACACTCCCACCATGCTTACCCCACCTGCTTCCTCCTCTACTCTTCCCCAAAAGTCTTCCTGGAGGCCTGTGTCACCTAGTCTTTTTGCCCCCTGACTTCTAGTTCATTTGGCCAACAGGCAGCCCTGGGTGGAGACCAGAAAGCCGGAAGAGAAAAACTGGAGGAGGTATACCAGAAAGCCGGAAGAGAAAAACTGGAGGAGGTATACCAGAAAGCTGGAAGAGAAAAACTGGAGGAGGTATACCAGAAAGCCGGAAGAGAAAAACTGGAGGAGGTATCCTATGGGGGCCATGATTGTTGGACGCTCGTCTTGCCCTGCTCCTGTCAGTCTGACTTGGTTGCTGTTTCTCAATGATTTCCCGGGTGACTGTCCTATCTTGGATCATCAGAACTAGGGCCAACTGTTTCCAGCCACTGCTGTCCCTCAGTCTTTCATTTCTGTTCCCTGCCTCTCTGCTCTTATCTTTGTAAATCATCTTGACTCATCTCACTTATAATGTGTCACTGGTTTCCTGCTAGGACTTTGACTGACATAGAAGATGTTTCCTTAGAAATGGATATGTGGCCTGGGAGATGGCTCAGCCACTCAAGCATATGAGAAGCCAAGTTTGAATACCCAGAATCTATATAAAGCTGGGAATGGTAGCATGGGTCTGCACTCCTAAACACTCCTAAAGAGAGATGGAGGTGGACACAGGAATCCTTGGAGCACACAAGCCATCTACCCTGTATATACAGCAAGCTGACAATAAAGAAACCCTGTTTTAAATAAGGTAGAAGGCAAAGACCAATACCAGAGTGTATCCTCTGACTTCCACATGTGCACGGTGAGATGGTGAGATGGGGGCCAAAGGAAGGGAGGGAGGGAGAGAGAGAGGGAGTAGGAGAGGTGAATTTGTTTCTATAACAGAGCCCAGCAAACATGGCGTAAGTAAGGAATATTTTGTCCTCTACATAATGAAAGCCCTGGGATGGCCATGGCAGGACACTCTGCTTTTCCTATGTGCTTCTCTTTAGCATATAACTAATTGTGACTTCCAGATTGTTTTGATCCCATAGTCACATGATACAGTCCATTCCAGACATCACTACTGTCTCCAAGACAGGCAGAAGGGTAAGAGGGTCAGGCAACTGTGTTTACCTCCTACATCTGCACACTTTCGTTTAGGTTATAACTAGAGCACAGCAACAAGAAAGACTAAGACAGTAGGGAACAGAATGGCATGCTGACATGGGCAAACACTGATCTGCTGCTTGATGAAGGTAGCATGACATGCTCTGGCCCATGCATTGATCTGTGGGACGTTTTCCTCTATCTCTCTCTGTCTGCTTTTTCGAGACAGGGTTTCTCTGTGTAGCCCTGGGTGTCCTGAAACTCACTCCGTAGGCCAGGCTGGCCTCAATCTCAGAGATCCACCTGTGTCTGCCTCTTGAGTGCTGGGATTAGAGTCCAGAGCCCCCCTTGCCTGGCTAGCTTTTTTTTTTTTTTTTTTTAAAAAAAAGATTTTCTTAATTAAAGATTGATGAGGTAGGGTCTAGTCACAGTGTTCCTCTAAGGCCTTTGCCTCAGTTTCTGTCTCCAGGTTCCTCCCACAGACTTCTCTCATTGAAGGACTATAATGTGTAGGAGGGAAGAAACCCTCTTACCTCAAGTTGCTTTGGGTCAGTGTTTTATCACAGCAACAGAAAAGCAAACTAGGACACATCCTAAACAATCATTCTGCCATTGCAGGGGAGACCAGGGGGTTGATGATGGGGGAGCCAGGCAGACAGTCAGCCTCTGTGATGATGTCATTGTTAGGGCTGAGGATGCAACCTGTGCCCAACATGATAGTGAATACTGGTGCATGTGCTGCGCCATCCCCACTCCCCTCTGCTCCTCCATCCCCTCTCCCCTCTGCTCTTCCATCCCCTCTCCCCTCTACTCCTCCATCCCCTCTCCCCTCTGCTCCTCCATCCCACCCCCCTTTGCTCCTCCATCCCACTCCCCTCTGCTCCTCCATCCCCACTCCCCTCTGCTCCTCCATCCCTTCTCTCCTCTGCTCCTCCATCCTGCTCCCATCTGCTGCCCTGTAGCAAATTTTCTTTTCCTTTTCTTTCTTTTTTTTTTCTTCATGTACTTTTAAGTGTGTGTGTGTGTGTGTGTTGAGCTAGAATCTCCTCTCCTCCTAGTCCTGTCTCAAATTTACAATCTTCTGGCCTCCAATTCCCAAGGGCTAGAATTATATGTATGTTCCACCACGTCTAACACCCACAAAGATTTTTTTTTTTTTGAAGTGTCTTGCTAGCATGGTAGCTCACTCCTACAATACTGCACCTGAGAAGTGGGGGGTCAAGGGCTATAGGTCAAGTTTGAGATCAGTCTGAGCTAAGCCCTGCCTCAAAATAACAACAAATGTTTCTTTAATTGGGTGAGGCCAAGAATAGGTGTGAGGCTTATGAAGTATTTCATCCTACTGTGGTTTCAGTATGATGTGTCTGGCTGGAGAGACGGCTCAGAGGTTGAAAACACATGCTGCTCTTGCAGAGGACCGGGTTCAGTTTCTAGTAGCCATGTCAGTCTCAAAGCCATCTGTAACTCCAGCTCCAGGGGACCCAGTGCTCTCTTCTGGACTCATGGGCATCTATACTCATGTGCACACACTTCCTGACACAAACAAATAAAATAAATCTTTAGTTAAAAAAAATGATGTCTTTGAAGTGGAACTTCCTGGTTTCATTAACAACCCAGTTGTGTCATGTGATGTTTTTCTGGAAGCTGTCTTGTGAGAGGGAAAAAATACAAGTGGAACCCACAAACAGTGAGAGGAGACTCTTGCATTGCTACACCATGCAATGATTTACTGGACTTGGCTGGTCTTCACTTCGTAGAGACAAACACACCAAGAACTTCTCATGGTATTCCAGCTGATTCTGGCTGCTTCCGCTGACTCATGCTGATTCAGTAGAGCTTTGCTGTTTCTGCTGGAACAGGCCACCACTATTGATTCATGATTGGTGTTTGCTATTGGACTGGACTACTGGTATCCTGACAACAAAGAGTGGAATCACCCCAAGGGGCTACTTTTAAACAGGTCCACAACACCCTTTTCCTATTAACCTTCTCCCCCCCCCCCCCCCCGACTTCTGGATGGTGAGTTGGAAGGGAGGTTGAAGTGTTTAAGAACCCTAAATAAAGTAGGTTTTGAAAAGATCTAAGCTTATATGTCTTTTCCAAATACATGTTGAAACTTGGTGCCATTGTGGTAAGATTGGTAAACTTGCCAAGAACACTGTTCTTGTTGAAAAGGGATTACGGGATTAGATTATTCTGAAGCAATATATAAGTAGCCATGGTAGGGAACCTAGACTCAGGT
Source organism: Rhynchomys soricoides (assembly GCA_019843965.1). Taxonomy (NCBI): domain Eukaryota; kingdom Metazoa; phylum Chordata; class Mammalia; order Rodentia; family Muridae; genus Rhynchomys; species Rhynchomys soricoides. Next base: position 6,522,800 of record JADRCH010000088.1, read on the forward strand.
GACCTTGAATAATATGCTTTACTGTACAAGACGTTACATGAACTTTAATTATCATACAGAAACAGTATAGTCATAAATTAGTGAATCAGAAAGGGTGTCCTTGTGTAGATTGGTGTGGAGGTTTGAATAAGAATGACCCCCATCTTAGCCATTTTGATGGATGTAAGATGGAATCTCAAGACCATTTTGATTTGCATTTCCCTGATGACTAAGGACATTGAACATTTCTTTAAGAGCTTCTTAGCCATTCCAGATTCAGCTGTTGAGAATTCTCTGTTTAGCTCTGCACCACTTTTTAAAATTGGATTATTTGTTTTGTTGGTGTTCAACTTCATATGGAAAAACAAAAAACCCAGGATATTTCTTGAATTCTTTATATATTTTGGATATTAACCTTCTGTAGGATGTAAGGTTAGTGAAGATCTTTTCCCAATCTGTGGGTTGTCATTTTGTCCTATTGACAGTGACCTTTGCCTTACAGAAGCTTTTCAGTTTCATGAGGTCCCACATATCAATTGTTGATCTTAGAGCCTGAGCCACAGGTGTTCTGTTCAGGAATTTGTCTTTTGTACCAATGAGTTCAAGCCTATTCCCCACTTTCTCTTCTATTAGATTTAGGGTATCCAGTTTTATGTTGATGTTTTTGATCCTCTTGGACTTGAGTTTTGTGCAAGGTGATAAATATGAGTCTATTTGCATCTTCTACATGCAGATTGTTGTGTATAGTTTTAAAAAACATGTTACCACCTTTTGCCCAGGACTGTAGCCCCTGCTCTGGCCCCTCCCAACTCCCTTAGCTCCAGATTAGCTCCAGGATCATCGGTGCCACCAGCTCTAACCTGGCTTCCTTTTCTACCTGCCTTTGCTCTGGGAGGGGTCGTGTTACCAGCCCGATTCTGAAACCCTTGAATCCGAGGATAAAAGACACATAGATAGCTTTATTACCTTAGACCTTGTCTGCTAGGCACAATTGCTGAGCGCAGATAACTCCAGCCTGGAAAGCATTATTATCTCTGCCTCTCCCCCTGCTCTAAATTTAGTGGCTTGTATCAGCTAGCTCCTGCCAACATCTTTGGCCATCCACTCAAACCCTAGCTATCCTGAGACCTTATATGATTGTTTCCTTCTCATTCCAAAGCATGGCAGAAAAGCGCTTCTCTCCTTCCCTGTGTCTCCTTTTCCTCTTGGGACCCAGAAGTCCCATCTATACCTTCTGCCCAACAATTGGCTCCCAGCCTTTACTGACAAATCAAGAACCAATTAGGAAATTAGACCTTAGTATCAGAACCTCCCCTTATAGCAGACATCCAGTTAGACCAGCACCATTAATTGAAGATGCTTTCTTTTTTTCCATTGTATGGTTTTGCCTTCTTTGTCAAAATCAAGTGTCCATACGTGTATGGGTTTATTCTAGGGTTTTTAATTCAATTCTTTGATCAACCTGTCTGTTCCTATACTAATAACATTCAGGCTTTTTTTCTATTATTACTATTGCTCTGTAGTATAGCTTGAGGTCCAGAATGGTGATACCTCTAGAAGTTCTTTTATTGTTCAGAATTGTTTTAACTATCCTGGGTTTTTTGTTTTTTTCATATGAAGTTGAGAATTGCTCTTTTAAGATTTGTAAAGATTGTGTTGGAATTTTGATAGGAATTGCATTAAATCTGTACATTGCTATCAAGTGATAAAAATGCTGGCAAGGATATGGAGCAGGGGGAACACTCCTCCACTGCTGGTGGGAGTGCAAACTTGTACAACTACTTTGGAAATCAGTTTGGCAGTTTCCCAGAAAACTGGGACTAATTCTACTTCAAGACCCAAAGATGCTCCACCATCCCACAGAGACACTTGCTCAACTATGTCATAGCAGCTTTATTCATAATAGCCAGAAACTGGAAGCAACCTAGATGTCCCTCAACTGCAGAATGGACAACGAAAATAGGGTGAATCTACACAATGGAATATTCCTTAGCTAATAAAAACAATGACATCATGAATTTTGCATGCAAATGGATGGAACTTGAGAATATCATCCTGAGTGAAGTAACCTAGAGCCAGAAAGACATCTATAATATGTACTCATTTATAAGTGGACATTATCCATAAAGTGCAGGACAACCATGCTACAATCCACAGACCCAAAGAAACTGGGTAATTAGGAAGTCCCAAGGTAGGATGTGCAAATCTCACTCAGAAGGGGAAACTAAATAGTCATCAGAAGTATATGGAGAGAAGGAACTGGGTAGGAGAAGGGGTGAAAGGGTTAACAGGGATGGCAATCAGGTGTCAGGAGAGGAGGGGTTAGAGAGAGCTGGGAGTGAGAATAGACATTGGCAGCAGGGGTATCTCTGGTGACCAGCTGGAGATTTGAGACTAGGGAGGATACAGGGAGTCTATAGGGGTGACCCTAGCTGAGATTCCTACCAGAGGGTGATTTAGACTGAAGTGGCCACCTCTTATAGCCAGGCAGGACTGACACTATTAATGGTACCCTGCTATGCTTGTAGACAGGAACCTAGCATAATTGTCTTCTGAGAGGCTTCATCCAGCATCAGATGGAGGCAGATGCAGAGCCCCAGGGAGTCTTGTGGAAGAGTCAGAGACAGAAGTGAGCAAGTCAGAGGTCAAGGACACTACAAGAAGACCCACAGAATCAACTAACCTAGGACCATGGAGGCTCACAGAGCCTGGGCCACCAACTAGGGAGCATGCAGGAGATGGACCTAACCCCCCCTCCTACACATTTGTAGCAAATGTGCAGCTTAGTCTTCATTTGGGTCCCCTAACAAGCGGAGCAGGGGCTGTGTTGGTCTCTGTTCCCAGCCATTGGCTCTCCTTCCCCTTACCTGGACTGCCTGGTTTGGTCTCAGTAGGAGATGATGTACCTAGCTAGTCCTGTTGGGAGTAGATGATCCAAGGTGGAGTGGTACTCAAGGAGGTAATGAGGAGAAGGGGAGGAGGTAATGGGGGAGGGATTTGTAAGGGTGGGACTACAAAGAAAGGAGAAAGGGGTGCTGTCATAGGATGTAAAGTGAACTAAAAAAGAAAAGAAAAAGGGAAAATAAATAAATAGTATGGAAAAATGCCAAAAAGCATAATGGTCATAGTATTTGGGGAAAAAAAGAAGTCAGTACACATGAAAAAAAAAAATTGCCCCTATAGGCTCATATATTTGAATGCTTAATTATCAGAGAGTAGCACTACCTGAGAAGGATTAGGAGGTGTGGCCTTGTTGGAGGAAGTGTGTCTCTTGGGTTTTGAGGTTTCAAAAGCCCAATCCAGTCTCAGTGTGTCTCTCTCTTCCTGCTGCCTGTGGATCTGGATGTAGAGCTCTCAGCCACTTCGTCAGCTCCATGTCTTCCTATGTGCTACCATGCTTTCTGCCATGATGACATCGGACTAAACCTCTGAAACTGTAAGTAGCTCCAATTAAATGCTTTTTTTTAATAAGACTTTTATGGCCATAGTGTCTCTTCACAGCAATAGAATAGTGACTAAGACACTCAGTTACAGCAGGGTTCAGGGAAGTTGGCTCCTATGAGATTTTATATTTTATATTATAGCACTGTTAGTTTTAGGGTTGGTAGTCATCTAGTGGTCTGCTAAGATACATTCCAAAAGTTTTAGCTAATAGCCACAAAGTTGCTAGCTCAGATAGCAGAGGTCAGGGGTAAATAGCTATTGAGGGGACTAAAGACACCCCAACATAATTTGGCTCTTGAATGACAACTTTCTATCTCTGCACAATTGTTAAATTCTAATCAGCCAGACTGCACCATCTTTAGCTCATATGTGGCTTTTCTTCACAGGCCTGTATGAGGTAGCTGGGTCATTTAAGGAACTAATGCAGGACTGAGTAAGTTCTTGAGGCAGTGAACACTCTTGGTTTCAGGAGGCTGGTTGCTATAAGCATGGGCTGGTTAGAAAGTGAGGCTGCCCTTGCATTTTCTCTCTTGCATGCATGCCCTCTTGCTTTTCTGTTTTCCACCATGAACTGCATGAGGCCTTCAACTCTATGCTGCTTCTAGAAGAGTGAGCTAAAATAGACCTCTCTGCCTTACAGTTTGCCTGATCTCTGATATTCCATAGTCCTATGACAAACTGACGAAGACATACTTACTGCCTCAGTTTATATTTTCACCAGGACCAAGAGCTTGTACCTCCAAGTGCTAAGTGGCTGATTTGCTGATGCTCAAAGGTAACCTAAGCCTTAGACCATGACACCTGTTCAAATCATGGCTGGAGTTCCCATCTAGTTGTGAAACAAGACCGCTCTCAAATATATTTTACATTATTTACAATTTTCATCTCACCTTGAGTCTCCCAACCTTAGCAGTATCCAACTGGTTGGGAGGAGAATCTGGATACTGGGTGGGGGTCCCACGACCCTCCCTTCCTCTCCTGAACTAATGAAGATGGCAGTAGTTTGACAAGGATCATACCCCACAACTGTGGCCCTAACAGATAATATGAATGAAACCATTGGAAACTGAGTGGGAATAAGAACAAAGGCTTGACCATGCCTGTCTAGATACAACCCATAGTTCTCAGCCTTCCTGCAAAATGAGTCTCATCTGTTTGATTGATGACATTTTGGGGAGGTGTCACATGTAATGGTGTCTGTTTGGCAGATCTGGGTTTTAAGTAGACCAGGGAACCTCAGAATCAAACCTCTCCTGGTGCTCGGAAGGAGGAAAAACACGGGAAGGCTTGTGAGACCTTCAATTCAAGCCTTCCAGTTTCCTTTCATTCAGAGGGCCCAGTGTCAAGTGTCATACATTGGGGTATTATTTTCTGACTAACCACAGCTCTGTCTTGTTATCACATTTCTCCTTATTAGTTAATTGTGGTGGTTTGAATAAGAATGGCTCCTGTAGGCTCCTGTAATTTGAATGCTCGGGCCCCAATTAGTAGCACTCTTTGAGGAGGATTAGGAGGTGTGGCCTTATTGGGGAGGTGTGGCCTAATTAGAGAAGGTATGTTACTGGGGGTGGGCTTTGAGGTTTTAAACGCTAATGTCAGGTCCAGTGACTCTCTCTCTCTCTGCCTTCTGCCTGCAGATCAGGATGTAAGTTCTCAGCCACATATCTACCCGCCTGTTACCATGCTTCCCACCATGATGCTCATGGACTCGAGCCCTCGGAAGCTATAAGCAAACCCTCAATTAAATGCTTTCTTTTATAAGAGTTGCCCTGGTCATGGTGTCTCTTCACAGCAATTTAACAGTAACTAAGACATTAATTAATTAATTAATTTGAGACAAGGCCTAACTATGTAGCCAAGGATAGCCTCAAACTCACAAACCTCTCATCTCCACAATGTGAGCAGTGACCTGTTCTTTATAAGATGTTTCTGGCTCTAATCACTAAAGTCACTTGCACCCCAATCTCAATGTACTGTGCAGACAAAATGTCTCCCAACTATAAATGCCTCTAAAAGAAAACACATGCACAATTGTACCAAAGAACCTTGCTTAGCAAAGTGTGTTCTTCATTCAGACTAGCAGCCTACATCATACCCCAAAGCTAGTCAGAAACCCTGGATCTCTCACCACACCCGAGACCGACTGAACAAAGATTTTGAGTTTTAAAACTGTCCCCAGATGATTAATCTATACATTAAGGTTTGGGAAGCAACAGAACAATAACTAGGTAAGCTGTAGTGTTTATTCAAATCACTTTTTCTTGAAAAAAAGCAGCTCCTCCGTAGTGTTTCTTAGTGTGTGAATGTGGCGGGCGGATGCTGACATGTTGTAATGGTTAGTTCTTTTTTTTATGATTTTATTCTTATTTTTATGTGCATTGGTGTTTTGTTTGCATGTATGACTCTGTGATGGTGTCAGGTGCCCTGGAACTGGAATTACAGACAGTTGTAAGCTACCATGTGGGTGCTGGGAATCCAACCCAGGTCCTCTGGAAGAGCAACCACTGAGCCTTCTTTCCGGCCCCGATGTTGACATTTTGTGTGGGACCTTCTGGTATTGTATGGAATCATCTCCCACTTTGCAGTACATCCTGTCAAAGTCTAGCGTGCTTTTTGTATTCCATAACAAGTAGAAATATCCCCCAACACTCTTTGGGACCCACAGCTAGGTTGGGGTACTTTGGTGTATACACTGGAGAGAAGTGTTCTTTGCAACCAGAAGAGTCCTTACCCTCATAAGACCATGGGTATGTGCAAATTGCCTGACTCCAGCACTGCCTGTCTACAGATGGACCCAGGCAGTGAGGAAAGCAGTTAAAACATGGTGCTCTTTATTGCATCTTTTCCCTTCCCCCGGGGTAAGGGGAGGAGATACAGCAGGATGGCCGGCATGAGCCTGGCCTTCCTCAGCCAGTGTCCATGCTGTGGGCAGCAAAGCAGTGGAACAAGAGACCCAAGAGCCCTCCAACCAGTAAGACCAGCTGGGCCAGTTCTGATTGGCCTTGGCACTCTTAGTAAAGCAAACAAATGAGAACAACTTGACATCAGAGAGTTATGTCTGGGGTGAGGAAAGGAATACTCCCGGGGGAGGAGGGATAGTGCCTGTTCTGTGCTCTGCTTGCTTCTGCCCTGTGGCAAGACTAAGAGATTATCAGGCCCTTTTGTCAGGTGGGAGGATTATATGGCTCCATGGTAGAGCCTCTAGAGAGCTCAGAGGAAGCACCCAGACAGAAACTAGACACACCACCTACCCCCAGACCTGAGCAAAAGAGGCTGAGTTTACCCTCCAACCTAAAAAACGGACCAGGTCTTCCAGGTTTGGTTTGGCCTCTGACCTTGCACTCACCAGGCTGTGGGCCAGGGTAGCACCTGCCAGGACCCTACACCTCTCCTATGCTCCTACCATTATGACTGCCAACAGTTCTCAGATGTCCAGTGAGTGCTGGTTTTCTCTCCTTTAGGATTCGCTTTTGTTTGTCAAGACCTCTCTTAGTCACCCACACGGAGTGCCCCTGACTCTAGCCATGTTACCAATTGTTTGTCTTAACCACAGGACTCACACTGTCTTCATATTTATGTCTCCTGTGCCTGGCACAGCAGCTGACACAAAATATTCAAAAAAATGTTTGTTGAGTGAACATATGACATTTTCATGATCTAATAAGGCCACATGCTGTATTTGTTGAGCTTCTGCCTCAGGGCAGAGGCTGAGCATTTGATGTACATGCCCTGTCCCATGGCTCCTACACTCCAGCCAGGAGACAATACTGATCCAGAGCATTTCAATGTTAGGAGGTCTTCTTACCCATTTCTTTGTTTATAGGTGCAGAAGAAACTCTGGCCCATGGGCTTGTCATCCTAGAGGAGCTTTCCTCATGATAGCAGTCATAAGTAATTATGTTCAGCATGGGAGCTACATACATCTTACCATTGGCAGAAGCTCCGCAGATGAAAACATGGACAAGAGTTACCAAACATTCCCACCTCACTCTAGGAATGCCTGTTGACTTCTACAATTCTTTCTCATGAGCGGAAAGGTGGGTACAATTTCCCAAGTAAATTAGGAAAACAAAACCTCTTTCTGCTGATTTGCAGTGATTCAGCTTGTAGTGATTTGAATGAGAATGTCTCCTATAGACTCAGGTATGTGAACACTAGACTCCAGTTGGCTGTGCCGTTTGTAGAGCCTATGGAACCTTTAAGGAGTGGAGCCTTGCTTAGGAAGTATGCCACTAGTGGAAAGCTTTGGGAGTCTATAGCTTCACTCCACTTCCAGTTTTCTCTCTTTCCTGCTCTGTCTCTATCTCTCTCTCCTCCTCCTCTCCCCATCCTTTGCTTTCTCTGTGTGGATGGAGATTTGAGCTCTCAACTACCTGCTCAAGCTGCCTGATACCAAGCCAACCCTACTGTTATCCACTCTCTTTGGAACCATAAGCCAAAATAAACTCTTCCATAAGTTGCCTGTGGTCATGATGTGTAGCAGTGAATTAGTTAAACTGCTTTGGCTCCTGGCAGGTCATGAGTGCGCTGCACCCACCCGAGAGCTCTGAATCCCCCGAATGAAAGACACACATGCACCAGCTAATTTTGATATGCCTTGACTAGCTCAATGGTTGGGCATTTCTAAACCTCCCTGAGGCTAGTGCACACTCTCCTCTGGTATTCCTGGCTTAACACTTTCTAAATCTATATTTTAACTTCGCTGCTCTGTTACCTTCTGAGCAGCCCCTCTCCCCCATAGGGCCACCTTCCCTTTCCACCCATTGCTGGATGATTTCTCTCCTGCAGTTCTTAAATCTGATCCCTCTGCCTCCAGGTCATGGAGATTCTCTGTTCCTCTTCCTCTCTCCTCTTTGCCCACACAATCTAAAAGTCCCAACCCTGCCCAATCATTGGCTGTATGGCAATTCTTTATTACCAATTGAAGTTAGTTGGGGGCAGGAAGCCTCAGCACCTGGAAGCACAACTTTTGGGAGCTGAATTAAGACAAAGCATTAGAACTGATCTCCAACAATGGTGTCTTATCAGAGGTGCAGAAAAGTACCTGGTACATGGGTCAAAGGCAAATGCTGAACGGAAGCAGGACCCACGTGTTTCAGGGAGGCCTGTGCCCCTTCCTGTGTCTTTGGATAATAGGAGAAGATAATTTTGTAATGTACCTGCCTCTGGATTCTTTTCTCTATGCCTTGGCTTAGAGGATGTGATGAAAGGAAGGCAGCAAAATGTCCCAGAAGCAACATATCCTGAAGACCCCACAGAGAAGGGAAACTGTTGTGGTTCTGCACTGGTGCTGAGACTGGGTCATCATCTGTGGATGATCAACAGCACAGTGGGCCAGGGTCTCCTGAACAGCCCTTCCAGTGCTCTTGATTCAGCATCTCCAATGGTCCTCAATCTCTTAAGGCTATATCAATAGAAGCTCAATGTTGGCCAATTCTAGCCTATCCTCCAATCAAAGTGAGAGAGAGAGAGAGAGACAGAGACAGAGACACAGACACAGACACAGAGATAGAGAGACAGAGAGAGAGGAGAAGAAGAAGAAGAGGAGGAGGAGGAGGAGGAGGAAGAGGAGGGAGGAGACAGGGATAACAGACTTTGGGGAAAATCACATAGGTGGGAACAATAGCTAAATGCTAAATTAGCGTATCTCCTCATTTAATCTTTCTCTGATTCAGTTTACCGCCTACATTCAGCCAAATTGTATTGTTTCTAATGGTATGGAGAATCTGTGACTTCTGCCCTTTCCTCAGAACAGCATTGAGGAGCCCAGACTGACAGGAATGTCCTTCCCACCCCCCATGCCCATGGCCTGTCAGAATGTCAGAGGCAAGCTTCATTTAGTGTGTACCAAGCCTCAGGAGGCAATGCCTTGAAAGAGTTGAGCCAAGGAAGCCTGCCTAGCAGAGAGGCAGTGAGATCTGGCTACATCCACTCTACTACACACTCCACCATCCTGTCAACCACCCATGTTTGCTGGTTCATCTTGGAACCATCCTAGCCAGGTAGTTTAGCATCATCAGTTCCTGGAATACAGACTGAGTGGTACTGTAGGGTGTCCTTGAGCGTGGAATCATAGGGACACTCCATTGCTCTTCCTTGGGACCTCCAGAGGTCTGGCACACAGTGCTTTGGGTAAATTAGGACCACAAGGCTTCTTTCTCTTGATGGATTTGTAGTGTTGGGGATGGAACTCAGGACCTTTCATGTGCTGTGCAAGCATTCTACCAATAAGCTACACCATAGCCCCTGGTGTTTTGTTTGTTTGTTTTGGTTTTTCAAGACAGGGTTTCTCTGTGTAGCCCTGGCTGTCCTGGAACTCACTCTATAGACCAGACTGGCCTCAGACTCAGAAATCTGCCTGCCTCTGCCTTCTGAGTGCTGGGATTAAAGGTGTGTGCCACCACTGCCCGGCACCCCTGGTGTTTTGTGACAGGATCTCGTTATATAACTTTACATTGGCCTGAAGCTAACAACTACCCTGCTCTTGTGCATCCCTCTTGCCTTGGTCCTGTAATCCCAACTAGAGGTATTAATGAGGAAAAGAATAGAGCCTACAGAAATGACAGCATGGACTCAGGAAAGCTGGCATACTAGGAAAAGACTAAGACTCTCCAAGATCTGCCAAGAGCACAGAAGTGGATGGGCTGATGTGAGGGTGAAGCAACCTCTGCTTTGTACTTTCTGCCAGGTCCTGAACTTATTTAACCCTGCATCTTGTCTGGTTTCTTTCTCAGTTTTGATGGAGAGGGCTACTTTGTTTGTTCCATAAAGGGTCACCTGTAGCCCAGGCTAACTCAGACCTCATTGCGTATTTGAGAATGACCCTGAACATCTGGTCCTTCTGCTCCTACCTCCCAAATGTTCAGATTAAAGGCTGCTGCTTTCTCTTTACAATCCTGCCCTATGGCTTTGCATGTTCTCAGCCTGTGGTCTGTTCTGACTTTTGGTCCTCTTCTGCCAGATGTCGGAGAGTTAATAACTGGTACCTCCCTGTTCTGCAGACATTTATTGCATATATCAGTGGAAATTTGGAGTCAAGCAATTTCCAGTGTTCAGATCGTGAAAGTAGGGTACTTCTGCAGAAAAGCACAAGTATGGTCCAGAAAGAAGTTTCCACTGTACTGAAGAGTAAACCCCACCTTTTTGTGGAGAGTTCCCTAGTACCCTGTCAGCAACAGCTACTATGGAGACACAACTGGGCAGCAGCCAGCAGCCCTCAGGCCTGGGCCAATGTGCTTTCCCATCCTCCACTTCCCTTCTTCCTGGCAACAAGTAGGTTGGCTCATCATACCTCGGGTCTCATTGGTTCTCTCACCTCAAGACACCTAATCATTGGTACCATCAACAAGTCTCTGCTATTCTGATTGGCTGATCTGTTGTCAGGGTAAAGGCCCCAGAGTAGCACTGCCTTCCCAGATGTAGTATCCTCTGATTTTGAACACTTTTACTATCCCTAACTCTGTTTCCCCAACCTTACTTTTACCTCCAGAGAGACTCTGTGGTGGTGAATTAGTTAAACAGCTTTGGCTCCTGGTGGGTTGCATATGTGCACCTGCCTAAGAGCTCTCTGGATTTGTGAATGAAAGACACACACATGCCAGCTAATTTTGATATGCCTTGACTAGCTCGATGGCAGGGTATTTCTAATCCTCCCCACAGCTAGAACACATTTCTCTCTGGTATTTCTGGTTTAACACCTTCTAAATCAATATTTTATCTTTGTTGCTCTGTTACCTTCTGGGTACCTCTGTTACCCCCCCCCCCCAGTAGGGCTGCTGTAGGGAGTTGGTTCTGATGCTTTGATCTGTGTTTACTGAAGCTGAAGGTCCTCGACTCTGACTGGGTTTTGATCTGTCAAAAAAAGATGCCAGTGGCTAATGGCTGGATGGAGAGAAAGAGGGGGGACTTCCAGGTTCCCCACAGGCTAGGGAGAGGAGAATTGGAAGACTGGGGGTGAGGAGAAGGGGATACAGTAGTGAAGAAGATAAAGCCAACAAGCCAGGTAAGTTTTTTGATAAGTGGCCTCTGGTCACTTCCTCAACTGGGCCCGGGGTAGCAGGGAGAGATTTAGGAGAGCCCAGTCATGGAGTCAGCCAAGGCATCTCACGATTAACTGGGGTCTCCCTCTCTCCCTCTCTCTCTCTCCTGGATAGGTGCATTCCTGCAACTCGCTGGGAGCTCAAAGCAGTGTGACAAAAACTCCACGCTACAGTCTCATTACCTTTCCACTTACATTGTAGGATGCTTTCTCTCCTGCAGCTCTTAAATCTGACCCTTCTCCCTCCAACTCAAGGGGATTTGCTTCCTCTCCTCCCTCAGTTCCTTGCCTGTGCAATGTAAAAGTTCTGCCTCTTTCGCCTTGCCCAGTCATTGGCCATTGGCAACTTTATTTTCCAATCAGAGCTAACTTGAGGGAGGCTGCTTTTAGCGTCTGAACGTGCAGATTCCCATAGGATTCTGGGAGTCGAGTTAAGACAAAGCATTAGAACCAATTCCCAACAACTTTCTTCTTGTGATTGCACAATAAACAGTCACAATAAATAAATAAGATGTCCTAGATTGAACCCTGATGCTGGACCCTGAGTTCCCATCTTTGGACAATTTGTCATGCCAAAGCCAATTTTATACAACCCATGAAGGCAAGGCAAAACCGGGCAATCTGCCATTGCAGAGTCACACCCTCACATCACTGAATAGACCATATATAAGCACTAAATCCATCCAAAAGCCTTTGACAAGAGTAAATGCAAGAAATCAAGAAACTTGCTAGAACAATCCCAGACTGTCAAACATGCCATTATGCTTGAAATTCAACCAGTTTTTTGAGATGGGGTTTCACTATGCAACCTGGAACTGTCTGTGTAGACCAGGCTGATCTTAAACTTACAAAGCTTTGCCTGCCTCTGCTTCCCAGATCCTAGGACTAAAGGCAAATACCATTATGCTTGGTCCCATCAGTAAATTCTTTTATAAATTTTCTTCTATCAAAACTCCCTGCTAAAATATAAAATGCCCTGGAGGGGGCAATATATTAGGTAACACATCCCCAAATTCATCCTGAAAGAAGCACAGAAAAGTTTCTTCATGATTAAATTATTTTAGAGATACTGTCTCTGTTAGGGTTTTATTGTTGTGAAGAGACACCATAACTAAGGTGTCTCTTATAAAGGCAATCATTTAACTGGGGTTGTCTCACAGTTTCACAGGTTTAGTCCATTATCATCATGGTGGAAAGCATGGCCGCACAAAGGCAGACTTGGTGCTGGAGGAGCCAAGACTTCTAGATCTTGACCCAAAGGCAGCAAAAGGAGACTGCCTCCTGCAAGCAACTTCCAACAAGGTCACTCTTTATAATAGTGCCACTCCCCATGGTCAAGCATTCAAGTACATGAATCTAAGGAGAGCAGACATATTCAAACCACCACAAATACCAATGTAATTTTCAACCTGAGGTTGGTAGAATATGACTCTTCAAATGGCTCCTGTGACTGTGTCAGCTTATATTGGGAAAGGGACCTAGCAGATATGATTAGGGTTCAGAATTGGGGTGTTGCAGGATATTTGATCACCTTGAGATTGTGTTATTTACTGAAAAGCCTGTTTCTAGTTATGGTGCGGCTCAGCCCCTAGCGCACACCTTTAATCCCTCTGGCTGGAATAAAGACATGCTCTAAGTATACATCTTTAATCACAAACAGTGAAGGTAACGCTAGTTTGTAGAAAGAAGCATCCACAATTGAAAGTGAGTGGCAGACAGAGTGACAAATCAGAGAAAGATTTGACAGAATAGGCCATGCTCAACACTCATGAAGAGAGGAAAGGGAAGCCACTTAAGAGAGAGTAGAGCAGATAGGAAGAAGGAAAGAAGGAGGCAGTTTTACCGAGACAGTTATAGAGAGGCAGGTTGCAGAAAGAGAACAAGTCGGAGAAGGAGAAGGAGCCAGAACAACATACTGCCAAAGTTAGTATGAGGCCAAGCAGAGCAATTCAGTCAGAGGCCAAGAGAGAAGCAAGATTGAATCAGTCAGGTTGGAGAGGAGTTTTGGGTTAGAACAGTTGAGTTGACCAGCCAGCCAGAGTTCAGGGAGAGCTAGAAAAGGTGAGTTTATTCAGCAGTAAGTGTCGGAGGCTGAAAACTTTCTAGGCCTAGATTAGGTTATATATGGAGGCTAAAGCTTCCAGGACTGGATGTAGCAGTAGGACTATCAGTCGGAGGCAGTTAGCCTTGGAGACAATTTCTCCAGGCAAATAAAAGATACAATTACATGGAGGGGTGCAAAGGTTATGCTGAATTCTCTAGGTGAGCCCCATATGATCTCATAAGCCTTTAAAGACAGAGACAATTTCCTATGATCAGAGAAAGGCAAGTAATGCTGGAAGCCTGGCTGAAGACATGCTACATCGCTAGCTCTAAGGATAAAAAGGGAAACATGAACCCAGGATGACAGTGATGCCTCTAGAAAACTGTCAAAAGAGAAACAGTCTCCCACTGCAGCTCTAGAGAACAAGGCAGAATTCTCCATGCCTCAAGGAGTCAACCCAGAGAACCCGGGTCAAACTTCTCATTCATCAGACCAGAACACAATGAGTTTGTGTCATTTTAAGCTCTTGAGTTGTGGCATTCCCTACATGTGCATCAGGAATATGGACACCCTTAGAGATTCCTGGTGCAATCTGACAGATTAAGTTCTCAGGGGAGCTGTTCACATACGCCAGCATTTCAGAAACAACCAAACACTAAATCTCTGTTTCCTATAATGTGTATTTCCATCTTAAAACACCATCAGGAGCATCTCAACACCATTTAGCCCTGTTCTCTATGTGATGGTTAGGTGAGAAAGTGGAGCATCATCTGGCACTTTTTGATGGTGCGGCATGAAGGTCCAAGGGGAAAGAGCTGAGTGAGGAAGCTCACTGGATAATGGTGAATAGAGAGGTGAAAATTTACCACAGACACACTTCAGTTGCTTCAGAACTTGGTCTGTTTTGATCAGTAGATTGTGCCAACTCATCCTCTCCCTCAGGTTCACTGTCTTCTGTAGAGAAATTCCCATGGCTTCCCTTTCTACTCCAGAACCTAGTTGGAAGCTCCTCCGATATGCTCAAATGACTAATTTATCTGCTTCTGGTCTGGGTATAGATGCCCTGAAATTACTTGTTTACCCCACCCCCCCTAAACAGAGAAAAATTGGACAGAATAGGCTATGTACACCTCTAACTAGAAGAGAGAGGGAAGGGAAGCGACTTAAGGAAGAGACAGAAAGTACAGGAAGAAGAGAGTGTGGTACAGGGATACAGTAGAGGTCCGGAGAGCAGCACAGAGAGGGAGAAGGAGGCAGTTTTACTAGGAGAGTTTTACAGAGACAGATTGAAGAAAGAACAAGCTAGACATAGGTAAGGACAGAATGAGAAAGAGAATGAGAAGGAGCCAGAAAATTAGAAAATAGAAAAGATGGCTAGAGTCAGTTTGAGGCCAAGCAGAGCAATTCAGGGGCTGGGAGAGAAGCCAGATTGAGTCAGTATGCTGGGAGAGAAGTTTGAGCCAGAACAGCTGAGCTGAACCAGCCAGCTAGAGTTCAGAAAGAACAAGAAAGGGTGAGCTTATTCAACAAGTCTCAGAGGCTGACCTAGATTAGATTTTATGGAGGCTAGAAGTTTCTAGGACTGGGTCTAGGGTAGCAGATGGAGGCAGTAGCCTCCCAGACAACAATTACAACAGGAGAATAACAGTTACTTTTATAGCCTGGTCTACAGAGCAAGTTCCAGAACAGCCAAGGCTACACAGAGAAGCCTTGTTTTGAAACAAACAAACAAACTAAACCAAACAAAAAACAAAAGCGAACTTTTTATTGTGAGGTAAGATCTCACTAAGTTGCCCTGGATGGTCTTGAACTCTTGATCCTCATATCTGTCTCCAGAGTAGCTGAGATATAGACCTGTACCACCAAGCCTGACCTTTAGCCCCAGTGAAACAAGCAAAGGGCTTACCATGTTCATATTTTTGTATCGCAGTTTACAGGACACCTGGCTAGGCTGCACGAGAGAACAAATGGAACACTTCCAAGAGAGTTTAAAGGAAGTTGGTCAAAGTTGAGAAGTTGTAGAGGTGAAAGGGCTTGTTGGGGGAAAGGAAGTGCAGTGCTAAACCAGGTCTTGTGTAAAAGATAAAATGAGAACACAATCTTTCGACAGGAAACAGCTGGGTGAGAGTGGCCTAAGGATCCCTGGACAGGTGTAAGACCTATGGCGCAGACAACAAGACCTAAGGGAACACAGTTAATTATTCTGAGCAACCCAGAAGAGCAAAGCCAGGCACATGTACTCAAAGACATGTAATGAAACTGAAAACATCAAAGAACCTCGTTATTTGAAGACTTGCTTTAGAGAGGAAACACGGAGCAAACCCGAAGTGCCTGAGCCTGCAGCAGTGCTAGGACAACCATTTGTCGCAGCCCCTCAACCCCGAAACTACAACTCCCATTATGCACCGCGCAGCGGGGGCTTGAACCCGGAATACACTACAATCACCAGAATGCTTCGGGAGGAGCGGGGGTGGGGCCGGCGAGGCTACGTCTGCGTCAAGAGACGTTAAATTTGAAACTTGGCGGTCCTGGCGTAATGGGGCGTGAGGTGGCTACTTTGAGAAGGAATTTGGTGCGTGATTTTGTTTAGGAGCACAGGGTGACAGTCTTCGCAGCTCCAGAACTAGTTGAAGGTCGAGGGAAGCTCAGAAAGTTGGCATTCCGAGGAAAAAGGTCTGCGGACGGGCGAGAGCAATAACTGGATATGCAGGATGGCGGAGGCGAGGTAAGAACCGGGGCCAAGTTGTTGCAGCTGGGTGCTCGGCTAACGAGGGGAGGATCGCGGAGGTCGGCAAAGAGCAGTCCTCCCAAACCCTCTTCCCTCTTCCCAACGGCGTGGTGCCCTGCATCCAGCAAAGGGGCAAAACTGGGAGAGTTTGGAATTTGCCTTGTAATCTGGGCCTGAAACTCAACTCAGCCGTTTTTATTTGACCTTGAACCTGCTTATGTGGGGAGGGGGGTGGTCATGCAGGTCTTATGTAAAGTACCTGCTTTCAACTAATAGGTGTTCTCATTTTGCTAGTGGCGTGGGAATCTAAAGAGCAACTTGCAGCTTTTCCTCATCTATAAAATATAGAGCATTTTTTTCAGGTTAGAATTTAATATGCATTTTAATTATGGAACTCATAATAACTGGGCTATTGCCCTGTCATAAGCTGTTATTCATGGAACAGAATTTATTGACTACCATTTGAGCACTGAAGGCAAACAGTAAAAGACACAAAATCCCAACCTTTGTGAAGCTTAAGTTCTGGGGAGGAATGAATCGCGGTGTGTGTGTGTGTGTGTGTGTAATAATAAGACACATTTAAAATCAGAATCAGTATTAAAAGTGTAACGTAAGAACAGACAGGCAGCACTGGAGGTGGAATTTGTGCAGTTTCAGAAAGGTTTGGGCGAGTAACTCAGGGCACTTGCTCAAGGTACATAAGGCCTTAGATTCATTACCTAGCAATGAGGCTTGGGAGAGGAGGTGGGGTGTGGGAGAAGGGGGAGATGTGAACAGAGTCCTCCTCACTAATGAGATGGTATCTGGGTCAAAACTAGAAGAAACTAGTCATGGACAGGTGAGATGGCTCTGTGGATAAGAGACGATTGCCACCAAGACTGAGGACTTATTTGTTTGCTCCGCCCTACCCCCATGCTGGAAGGAGAGAACCAACTCCCCAAAGTTGTCCTCTTATACACATACAGAGAGAGAGAGAGAGATACATATAATCTTTTTTAAAAGAGCTAGTCATGTACATATTTAGAAACAGGAGTGGAAGCTGCTCTCATTGTCTCTGGAACCCGCCTGATCCCATGTCAGACATAAAACTGCTAGCTTTTTTTCTCTGGTAAACTTATAATGCTTTTAAAAATTATGTTTCCTGGCTTTAACTTTGTTCATTTAATACTGTCAACAACACCCTTGCCATGATCTTTCTTCTGTTGAGCATAAACTTGGAGCACATGTGGTAGGCCCAGAAGCTGAAGAGAGTAATAATAATAATGCTCCCAAAGCACCAGATGCGCCCAAGCCCAAAGATCACAGAAATCACGACTCTGAAGACAGACGGTGCTTCGGTGCTGTGCTGTAGCAGCATGGACGCGGTTCATCTCTGTTTACTTCTTCATAGTGAAGCCGTGTGCCTGGAGGGAGCTGAGTGGGAGCTGAGTAAAGAGAATGTACAGCCCTTGCGGCATGGACGGGTCATGTCCACACTTCAGGGAGCTTTGGCACAGCAGGAATCAGCCTGCAACGCGACTCTGCAGCAGCAGAAATGGTATGCAGTGGGATGGTTTGTGTTCAGCTTGTTAGGCCCTGTGTGGTAGGCAGTATGGGGGCGGAGCTGCAGAAGACCTTAAGGCAGTGCTTCTCAACCTTCCTTTAATACAGTTCCTCATGTTGTGGTGACCCCCTAACCATAAAATACTTTACTGCTATTTTATAACTGTAATTTTGCTACTGTCATATTTCTGATATATAAGATAATCTGATATGCAACCCTGTGAAAAGGTCCTCTGACTCCCAAAGGAGTTGCAACCCACAGGTTGAGAGCCACTGCCCTAAGGCATACTCTTCAATGATAGTGGGAATCTGTTCTCCCAGTTTTCTGATTGTAAGCTTTCAATTGCATGAGATAGTATTTATTTCAAGCTAAAATGTAAAGTGTAACCATACTCATTGAATTAGATCTTTGAAAACAGTGTTTTTATGGTTTTGCTGTAGATGGTAGCATTCTGGGTTTTTTTTGTTTGTTTTTTGTTTTTGTTTGTTTGTTTTGTTTTTTTGGGACTGGCTCTTTCTGTAACCCTGGCTGTCCTAGAACTCACTATGAAGTTCCAGGGTGGCCTTGAACTCACAGAAATTCACCTGCCTGTGCTTCCTGAGTGCTGGGATGACACCATGTGCCACTGTGCCTTTATTTTATTCTTAATGCTTGCTCTGATGCCTGGAACTTGATCCTGTACTGGATTCTCTACTTGTCTGACTCTCCTTGCTGTTGGCTGCTGCCATGTTTCATCCTAGTCTCTGCACTCATTTTTGCTTTTACAACTCCTGCCTTCTCAGGTAGACAGCCCCGGGCTTGAGAAGATTTAGTATATGATTGTATGGCTCTGGAGTGTGGAAATGATGCTCACTTGGTAGAAATTGTCCTTTGAAATGTGATCTTTTCGAGGGTGAAGGCTATGCAAGAGAGCTGCCTTGAGATGCTGAGCAGCTGCAGAGAGCCGTAGTACCCAGGGACCCTGAGTCTCTGAGGCTGAGCCCTGTGCACTGTGTTGTGTTGCTAAGTTGTGGCACCTGACAGGATAGATGTAGTTAATGCTTTTTCACCTAGGCTGATTTCAGTGATGACAGGTTTATCTGGATGTAATTTTGTTGTCAGAGAACAAACCTCTTCATTCCTAAATGACCTTCCTTTTACTATTTCCCCATTTTGGTTTATGTTACAAAGTCTCATCTGAATGACTCTTATTCATTGTGCTCTCATCCCTCCTCCCTTTAAAAAAATTACTTATTTTCAATTATATGTATGTGTGTGAGTATGTGTGAGTACTAGTTCGCAAGGAGGTCAGAAAGGGCTTTGATCCTCTGGATCAAAGCTGGGGTTAAAGGCTGATGTGAGCTGCCCAGCGTGGTGTCCTCTGCAAGAACTGTGTGTTCTTGTAACTCTTAAGCCTTCTCCTCAGCTCTCTTGTGCATTTAGGGATTGGCCCCAGGACCTCCTGAATACTAAGCATGCATTTACCACTGCGCTCTTCACATAGGACTGGAGACGTCTTTTGAGTATAACTTGGATACAGTGAGTGCTCAGATCTTGGGGTGTGTTGTGAGACGGTATCTCATCTAAGACCTTACTTTAGGAAGTTCCCTCCTTCTCCTCCTCAGTCCTCCTCCCCTTCCATGAAACATCTGCTGACTAGATAGAACTCTGTCAAGATGAGTTACTTTGGAGTTTTGTTGTTTGTGAAAGGGTCTTACTCTATAGCCTAGGCTGGCCTCAACTTGTGAGTCCCCTCCTGCAGTCTCCAGGTGATGGTCTTGCAGGGCACGGGTGTGTCACCGTGACCAGTAGAATGTTCTATAAGTAGAATCCTGTGACTCCTTCATTCAGTGAAGTGTTGCATGTGTCGTGCGTCCCTGTTCACAGCTGAGAACGTACTCTTGACCACTCACGAGTTGCTGGACATTTCTGTTCAGTCTTTTGTTCTTTGAAAATCAAGCCAGTGGATATTTGGCAAGGCTTTTTGTGGTGCCACTGCCATCCTTGGAATTGCTGGCTCTAGAGTACCTTAAACCCAGGACCATACAGGCAGGTGATCTACTAGAAAAATTCCTGTTTTCTTTAATATATTATGATTGCTTCCCAGTTCCTACCACCATTTTGGCTTCTTAAAACCTGTACTATCTGTTCTTGGCAAGGGCCATGCCTGTTTTGTATTGTTAATTGTTTTTTTCACATTATACTTGGCCTTTTTTATTAGAAGTATAATTCTTTTGTGTCAGAAACTGTTTTATCTATTTATCTATTGTTTTGGACAGGCCTTCCCCAAGTGTCCTAGGCTGTCCTTGAACTCACTGTGGTAGCCACACTCACTGACTTCGAACTTTCAGCTTCTCTTGTGTAACAATTACAATATGACATATGACACCTTGGCTATTTATTGGCTATTTTATTATTATATTTTAAAGGGTTTTCTGTTTGTTTGGTTTTGTTTTTTTGAGACAGTTTTGTTTCTCTGTGTAGCCCTGGCTGTCCTGGAGCTTGCTCTGTAGACCAGGATGGCCTAAAACTCACAAAGATGGAATTAAAGGCTTGTGTTTGCCACTACACCCAGATTAAAGTTTTCTTTACAGTATTTATTGTCTATATTTTTATCACTGGCACCTTGATATGTTTGTACAGTCATCTTGGTGATTTTCACACCCTCCCCTTTACCCTCTTACTCCCCTCTGATTCCTGCCCGGCCCCGCTTTATCCCCAACAGGAATCATTCCTGTTTTCATGTCTTCCTTGTTCTTTTGTTGGGTTGTAGGTTTTGTGTGTGCGTGTGTGACTGGAGTTGCTTCCATGAATCATGGGGTGCTCGGCCATGAGTAACCAATAGTGACTATAACCTGAAAAAAAAAAAAAATGATTCCCCTTTCCAGCAACCGTTAACTGCTGGTAGCTCCTCAGGGAGGGGTGAGGCCTCATAAGCCTGTCTCCAGCAGCCATAGTTGAATGTCACTGGGCCTGATTTTGTAGGTTTTTGTTTTGTTTTTGTTTTGTTTAAGTATTTATTTATTGTATGTGTGGAGGTCAGAAGACAACTTGCAGGAATCTGTTCTTTCCTACCATGTGGGTTTTAGGATCCCTCTCATGTCTTCAGGCCTGACAGGGAGCACCCTTGCCCACTGAGCTGTCTCTCTGGTCATTGAACCTTTCTTGTTCAGGTCTGTGTAAGTAACCACAGCTGCTGTGAGTTGGTGGGGAGTAGCCATGTTGTGTCCAGAAAACAGCGTTTTATGGTGCCTTTCTCCGTCTCTTTCCACCCTCTCTTTGGTTATGTTCTCTGAGCCTTGGAGGGGGTGATACAGAGCTGTGCACCCAGCAATTGCTTCTTCTCAGTGCTTTGACCAGTTCTGAATCTGTCTTCACTGTCCCCTACTACACTTAAGAAGCTTCTCTAACCAAAGTGATGTACATTCCCTCTTCTGACCTCCATGGGCACCTATATGCAGATACCATACACAGACAAGCACTATTAAAAATAAATCTTTACCCAAGTGGTGGCGCACGCCTTTAATCCCTGCACTCGGGAGGCAGAGACAGGCGGATTTCTGTGATTTTTGAGGCCAGCCTGGTCTACAAAGAAAAACCCTTACTCTAAAACAAAACGAACAAACAAACAACCTTTAAGAATATATATACAAGCAAACCTAATAATTAACACTATGATTCCCATTTTATAGGTGAAGAATCAGAAAGCAGAGAAGTAGCTATCCCTTGTCTGAGCTAATGAATGTGGAGCTGGGTTTATTTTTAATAAGCTTTCATGTAGAGCCCTGGCTGACCTGGAACTCACTGTGTAAATCAAGCTGTCCTCAAACTCAGAGAGATTTCCCTGCCTCTGCTTTGAGTTCTGGCGATAGAGGAGGGCTGCACCACCACACGGCTCAGAATCTTAATTATGTCTATTCTTTTTATATATTTATTTAATATTGCTGGATTTTCTTAGAACCACCAGTAGATGAATGGTAACACAGAAATGAATGTTTTTGTTTTTGTTTTTGTTTTTGTTTTTCTAGACAGGTTTCTCTGTGTATCCCTGGCTGTCCTGGAACTCACTCTGTAGACCAGACTGGTCTCGAACTCAGAAATCCGCCTGCCTCTGCCTCCCGAGTGCTGGGATTAAAGGCATGCCCCACCACTGCCGACCAGAAATGAATTTTTATTATAACTTAGGCTACCTCCCTTTTTTATTAGCTTAGGCTAGCTCTTCTAACTTAGTTTACCTGACTATTCTAGTTTCTCCACCACTGGCAAATTTTTCCTGTGTCTGTCTTCTAGAGTCCCTACCACTGCCTGCAAGTTTTTCCTGTCTCTGTCTTCTAGAGTCCCTACCACTGCCTGCCTTTCCTTCCTACTCAGCTATTGGCCTTCAGCTCTTTAGAAAGAGTGAGGAAGGTGTATGTTTACAAAATACTGAGGCAAGTGACGACCCATAAGAATGACAATATCAAAATCCAGCCAGTACTGAGCTTTTCTGCCAGTACAGAATTAACAACTGAATAGTACAAAGACAACCTTCACACAGTGCATCCCAACAATTTAAGATTTGTTTTTATTATTTAAATTATATATATATGTATATCTGTGTATTTGGGTGTGTGCATGTGGATGCATGTGCTTACTAAGGCCAGAAGCCATCAGATCCCTGTCACTTGCAGTTCTAGGTGATTGTGATCCACCCGATGTGGGTACTGAGAACTGAACTTGTGTGCTCTGGTTTTTTGAAAGATTTTATTTTTGGAAGGGTGGGACTGGGAGATGGTTTCATGGTTAAGAGGACTTACTGCATTTGCACTGGATTTGGATTTGGTTCCCAGACTCTCATGGCAGCTCACATCCAACTGTACTTCTCTCATATTTCCTCCTGCCCCCTTGAGCACTGCACACATGTAGCATATGTACATACATGTAAGCAAACACTCATATACATAAATAAAGCTGTAGGTAGTTGTGAGCCATCTGCTGTGGGTACTTGCAATCAAAGTTGGATAGCCTACAAGAACTAGCAGAACAGACTTGGTCTCTAGTTGGTTTGGGAAACATTAGGAGCTGTATCCTTGTTGAGGAGGAGTGTCACTGGGGGTGGCCTTTGAGGTTTCAAAAGCCCACACTAGGCCCAATTAGCCCTGTCTGCCTGGCACTTGCAAATCAACACCATAAGCTCTCAGTTATGCCCTAACTGTGCCTGCTGCCATGCTCCCTGCCATGGTGGTCATGGACTCTAGCCATCTGAAACTGTGAGCCCCCAATAAACTCTTCTATCAGTTGCCTTGGTCATGGTGTCTTATCACAGCAACAGAAAGTTACTGCGACAGCACTCTCAACTGCCGAGTCATCTCTCTAGCCTAAACAGTATTCCATAATTGATTTGGTTTGATTTTTGTTTTTGTTTTTTTAAAAGCTAGCTTCTGAATCTGCTAGGGTCTTGAGTACTGTACCACTGAGTTAAACCCAGTCTATTCTTTTTTCTATTTAACAAATTCTCAAATTCTAGTCTAGTTACTTGATCACTATGAACTCCTTGAGAAGTGAATAGAAATGGAAAGGAGACCTGCTTCCTGGGCTGTCAGAACTGCATATGCTAACATAACTCTGTCTCGATTCCAGGGCATTTGAATCTGAAATCCGCTTTTACTCTGGAAATGACCCTCTGGATGTTTGGGACAGGTAAGGATGTTTCTATAGAAAGAACAACAGAGACCTTCACAGATGAGTGTGGTTGGCCTCATTCTCAGATGGAGGGATATGGCGTGGTGGATGGAGCAGAAAGTGCTGTTTGGCAGAACATTCCAGAACAGCCACAGTGGTTTTCTCAGGTTTGTTGTGCAGGGCTGTGTATAGAACCCAGAACATTACCTATGCTAAGGAAAGGCTGTGCAGTAGTTAAACTGCAGTTTCTCTGAGGTGTTTAAGGCTGGAACATGACACAATTTGAAGGCGTCTTTCTATCTCTTTCTTAGAGTATTTGTTACAAGTACTTCAAGACAGTGTGAGGGACAGAGGCTTGGCATATGTCATTGAGAACTTCTAAAGAAACATACTTTGAATATGCTAAATATTTCTGCTTAAAAATCTAGAATAGAGGGGGCTGGAGAGATGGCTCAGTGGTTGATAGCACTGACTGCTCTTCTAGAGATCCCAAGTTCAATTCCCAGCAACCACATGGTGGCTCACAACCATCTGTAATGGGATCTGATGCCCTCTTCTAGTGTGTCCAAAGACAACTACAGTATCTCATATATATAAAATAAATGAATATATCTTTAAAAAGAAATCCAGGATAGAGGGCTTGAACAATTGCTCGTCTATTAAAAGCACTGACTGTTCTTCCAGAGGATTAGGTTGGAGTCTCAGCTCTCATATGGCAGCTTACAACCTTATATAGCTCTATCCGAAGGGATCTGATGCCCTCTTCTGGCTTCTAATAATGGCACTGCACACATGCAGTGTATAGACATACATACACACAAGTAATAAAGTAAATCCAGAATAGGTTGTGTGTGCTAAGACATGGCTTTAATCTAAGCATTCAGGAAGCAAAGGCAGGCAAATTCCTTTGAGTTGAGTTCATCCTGGTCCACAGCGTTGAACACTGGCCAGCCAGGGCTATATAGTGAGACTCAAAAATGAAAGCAAAAAAAAAAAAACCATTCAGAGTGAGCCTTAGAACCAAAGCAAAAGTATGCATCAGTGCAAAAATATGTTCTTTTCCTTCTCCTCTCATCTAGGTATATTAACTGGACAGAACAGAACTACCCTCAAGGGGGGAAGGAGAGTAACATGTCAACATTACTGGAGAGAGCTATAGAAGCACTCCAAGGGGAGAAGCGCTATTATAGTGACCCCAGGTTTCTCAGTCTCTGGATCAAATTGGTGAGTGTCATCTGAACTCAGAATATTAAATTGATAGTTTTCCTGTAGAGATATCTAATTAAAAGACAAAAGTGGAGCCATTTAGCCGGTAATGACTAATAAGTATTTTGGATCTATTGAGTTGTTTTGATTTAAATGTAACATTGTTGCAGGATATTTATTTGATCACACTGTAAACCTTGAGATTGTGTTATTTACTGGAAAAACCTGTTTCTAGTTGTGTGGCTCAGCCCTGGCACACACCTTTAATCCAAGAATGTTGTAGGATATTTGATTACACTGTGAGATTGTGTACTGGAAAAACCTGTTTCTAGTTGTGGTATGGCTCAGACCTAGCATGCACCTTTAATCCAAGAGCTTTCTCTTTGTTGTAAACAGAACTAAATAAAGTCAATCCTAGGAGCAAGCAGTTGACAGGGAGTGAGCTTTTAAAAAAGATAGAGAGTAGGAGGGAGTCAGGAGGGCCGATAGAGAGACCCACAGGAAGTAGAAGGGAGGTGCATCCAGCTTAAATAGGTTGAGACTTGTGGGACCGTGAAAGGCAGCCTAGTTTCTGGTTGAACTAAGGCTTAAAACCCTGGTGGACCCAGTAGGAAATAACCCTACAAGGGCCGGGAGGCGGTTTGCCATGCTTCTGGGTACCAGGCTCCTGACTTGAGGCCATAGCTCTCCTCCATAGGTCTGTGACTATGAGTCAATCAGGCAATGCCCCAAGCTCTTCTTCAGGTAGAGGCGTGGTCACATAGCCTCAAGACATCCCCATGTTAATGAGGCACCTAGAGGCTTAGCCACTCCCCTACGCAGCCAATGGTATTTCAACCTCACCCCTCCCAGAGGTCGAGGGGTATTGATTCACTCATGCCACTCTCTGCCATGACATTAACTCCCTGAAACTATGGGCTGTCTCTTTTCTTCGGGATCCACAGAAGGGAACAGTGGAACAGGCCTTCGTCTAAAGAGCCACATCTAGTCTCCCACAGAAGGCCTCACCAAGCTCCCAGCCATGGCTGCCACCAAACCAAGTGATCTAGCTGGCGACAAGCCTGCACCTGGTCCCCACTGGACTCAGTCGCATTCCTTCCTGCCTTCCCCCTCTCGTCCCCGGGCTAGATCCAAGCTGTGGGCCCTCACTTTGTTCTCCGTTCTTCTGGCATCCAGGACACCTGGGATGCTTAAGAGCCTGGGAAACAGACCTAGCCAGTTCCATTTGGGCCGGGACCTCCAGACCTCCCTCCCTCACCCCTGGGCAGTGTTCCCCAGCAGCTTCTCATAGCCCAACACCCGCCTGGCGGAGCTATGCCTCTCTGAGAGGCCCGAGCCTGGGGCCCTCACCACCCCACCTGCCAGTTAACCCAACTGAGACTGGTGGAGGAGGAGAGTGTCTTCCTTTTTGGAAGACAGCTTTGGAGGAAGGTGTGCTTTACCTGACTCCATCTGGCTCCAGAGTCTTTGTTGGTAAAATTGAACTTTTGGGATTTTGTTAAAAACAGCATAACATTCTGAGGCTTTATGCTTTAAGAGTGATCATAAAGTCTATAGATTTTTAAAAAATGAATATAGGGGTTTTTTGTCTATTAGTTATAAACATAGTTGAACTATGTAACTGTCTTAGAGGAAGAACGTACAGGACAAGCTTCCTTGGTGAGTCTAAAATTCCTCTCCTACTACTGTAAAAGGTGATGTTTTAGTTTACTTGGTCTTTAGGCATCTTTCTCCCAGGATATCACTGTAGCCACAATTGTCTGCCTCTTGACGTGCTCTGCCTTTATATCTAGAACATGCCTGAGGAGTTTCTCCATGACCATATTTATGTCATAAAATAATCCCAAGGTCTCTCAAACATTAATTTTCTTGCATTTACCTTAAAAAAATTTTTTAAAGGGGTGTTTAAAATTGTTGGTAATCACATTACATAATATAATATTGATATTTGAAACTGACAAAATTTAGGGCTGAAATAAATTCTTGAGAACTTATCAAACTTCAGATAAATTAGGTGTGGTGGCTCATACCTGTTTTTCTTAGCAGGAGGCTCTTGAGTTTAGGCTAGCTTGGGCTATAAAGTGAGTTCCTGGCCATCCTGGACTACATAGCAAAGCTAAAATAATAATACTGCTAAAATCATGTATAAGAAGTCTTGTGATTCTTATTTCTGTGGGATGTTGGCATGTTTTGACATTCTAAGAATTCACCTGAGAAATACTATTTACAAGACTGTATTTATAGCAAAGGATTGTTCTCAGAGAATGTTACATTGATTTGTTAGCTCAGAAGCTGTGCTCCCTGCTGGCTTATCAAAATGTTTGTCCTTTATTATATCCTGAATGATATTTGTGTGTATGTGCAAACACACACACACACACACACACACACACACACACACGTACATGTGGAAGCCAGATGTCAATACTGAGTTTTTCCTTACTTATTCTTTTTGAGACAGAGCCTCTCACTAACCCTGGAGCTCACCATTTTGGCCAGGCTGGTCATCCAGTGAACTCTAGGGATCTGCCTGCCTCTGCCTCCCCAGTGATGGGATTATACATTCATGTGCCACAACTAGCTTTTTAATGTAGGTGCTGGGAATCCAAATTCAGGTCCTTGTGCTTGTGTGGTATTAGCATCTTACCAACTGAGCCATCTACCCAGTAAAATAGTCTCTTATATGTGATTATTCAGATGTTAGACTGAATAAACTTGTTGAGCTATTTTTAATTCTAGGAACTGATGACTATTTAATTGGAGTTATTAAAAATAATAATGACAGGGGTTGGAAAGATGGCTCAACAGTTAGAGAGTTCTTGCTTCTCTTCCAAAGGACTCCAGTTTGGTTCCCACCAGTTACAGCAGACGACTCACAAATGCCTGTAACTCCAGCTCAAGGGATTCGGCACTTCTGGTCTCTGAGGGCACCTGTGTTCATGTGCACATACTCCTCCCCCCAAATTAATAATTTCTTAAAAATCGATGAGAACATTTTCTTTGTTCAGATGTTAGTAAAAGGGAATAATGATCTCATGTGGTGGAAAGCATAGTGTAGGCTAGCTGATCGAGCTCAGTTATAGAGAGCACTTGCCTCACTAGCATGTGGTAGAAAGCCTGCACTCTGTCCTTAGTGTAGAAAGAGAAAAATGCATAGTCTAGATCTGCAGGCTGTTAATACTATAAAGATTAAGAGTAAACATTTAGAACCTTGAATAGCCATTTGAGCTGTGCTTGGTGATGATGCATATAATCTCTATTTGAGAGGCTGAGGCTGGAGGATCATATGTTTGGTGCCAGTTTTATTGGCTGCATAGTCAGATTCTGTTTTATAAAACTAACCAAACATAAAAAAATCTTGAAAAAATAAAACATGTTGAGATTGTGTGGTAAGCACCTTACCAACTGAACCATCAGTTTTTACTAACTGCTATGTGGGTTGTTTTTTTTTTTCTTTTTTTTACAAGATTTTATTCATTTTTATTTTATATGACTTTTTCTGCATGTATATAAGAAAGTGGACATATGTGTTCAGTGCCCTTGAAGGGCAGTGAATCCCTTAGAACTAGAGTTCAGATGTTTGTGAGCCTCAGTGAGGGTGCTGGGAACTGAACCCAGATCCTCTGCAAGAGCAGACCTCCTTCACCACTGAGCCAGCTCTCCAGCCAACTTCTGTGGTTAGAACCACTGACTATACTAACAGACTAGTTAGTATAGACCTGTGATCCAACTACTTAGGAGGCTGAGGCAGGAGGATCACAGACAG
>JADRCH010000088.1:6551197-6563657 GCA_019843965.1 Rhynchomys soricoides
GTGATGCAAGTTGTGATTGCTGTGGCTACTTGGGCTGTCAGGTCTGTGCAGTAGCTGACTATATCTGTACTCACACTTTTAATTGTGATAATCTTTGGGACTTTTCCCCATCAAAGAGTCCTGACTCTCCTAGGTGAGTCTGCATTAAAACCTAGTAGTACTTGTCCTCCTGTTCCATTCCTAGGTGTAGATCCTCAGACACTCCTTCATCAACCATCCTGCAGTGTCTGCTGTCAACAAGACCCGACTCTGACAGTGCAGGCTTACGCTCTGATTTAAATGATTTTCTAATAGTTTAGTGCCACGAATGGCTGAATTGTACTGTGTGATGTCAGTCATAATAATACAAATGTGTAGGCTTACTGTTTATTATGAGTGCAAATTTGCTACTTATTTTAACTATTGACTTCATGTGTTGAGTGGCATTGGATAATTGCTCAATAAAAATTTGAGGCCAGGTGTGGCGGCTCTGACTGTAGTACTAGCATCTGAGAGGCAAAAGCAAGAGGATCACCACATCTTCGGGCCATCCTGTTCTACATGGTGAGTCTTAGTCAACCTGGATTATGAGGAAGACCATGCCTCCATAAACAAATACATTTATATAAAAGAGAAATACAGTGAAAGAAAATTTTCTTGTGGCCAAGAAATGTAGAAATATGTAATATGTCAAATATGGAATTTTTTTCTCTTTCTTTTTTTCTTTAAAATTTTCTACACTAGCTAGATAGTGGTGGCATATACCTTTAATCTCAGCACTCAGTAGGTCAGAGGCAGGTGAATCTCTGAGGTCCAGGCCAGCCTGTGTCTACAGAGTGAGTTCTAGGACAGCCAGGGCTACATAGAGAAACCCAAAACAACAATGAAAATTCTACACTATGCCTGATCTTACAAAGTTTCTTAAATACAGACAGACTTGATTAAATCTTGCCTTTGCTTTTAACTCTCTCAGCCCAGAATATATTTACTATCAGACAGAAGCAAAATCAGTTTGACATTTAAGACCTGTGACATTGTTTTCCTCTGGATTCTCCACCTTGCCCTGCCTTGGTCAACTTTGTCTTTGTCTTCACTTATGCCAGACATAAGGAGAATACTCTTCTCTTCCCATTCTGTAGCTGATGAGAGTCAGTTCCTGTCAAGGCCAAGTCACATGTCCTGTTTGACGCTTTCTGTTCCTTGCCTACTTGTGAGTTGATCTTTTCCTCTTGTGTCTTTCTTGGGTCCTTATCCCAAGTGTATTTTTTACGTATTCATTAATGCAGGAATTGCATGTAGCTTCGCCAGTGGTTGGTTGGCACATACCAGGTGTTTGATAAGTGAAAGGAAATTGGTTAACAGGTACTATTTTTAATATATTTCAGGGGCATTTGTGCAATGAGCCTTTGGATATGTACAGCTATTTACAAAGCCAAGGAATTGGTGTTTCCCTGGCCCAGTTCTATATCTCATGGGCTGAAGAGTACGAAGCTCGAGAAAATTTCAAGAAAGCGGACATAGTATTTCAGGAAGGGATTGAACGCAAGGCTGAACCCCTGGACAGACTGCAGTCCCAGCACAGGTGATCTGCTTCTCCAGAGCCTGTCTTAATGCTTAGTTAAATATCCAGAGAATGCTTTGTTGTATTAAATTTACTTAATTGCTATTTGGCTTTTAAAGACTTTTTTTGTCTTACTGTAAGATTCATTTAGATGTGCTTACACGTTTGTTTGTTTTTACCATTCTCTTTTTTTTCTTTTTCTTTTTTCTTTTTGGTTTTTCGAGACAGGGTTTCTCTGTATATCCCTGGGTGGAATAATTCCATTCCCTGTATAAGAATCCAATCATGGTGTTCTGTATAGTTAATACCGGTTCTTTCTCTAACCCTCACAAACATCCACCTGCCCTTCAGTTCTGTAGTTTTGCTTTTCCCAGGATGAGGTCACAGAATAGCCACTATATAATGTTTTGAGTTTAGTTCTTTTAACTAATTGTGCTTTTAGGAATTCCTTTTATGAGTAAGGCGTGATGGCGCACACCTTTAATCCCAGCACTTGGGAGGCAGAGGCAGGTTCATCTGTGAGTTTGTGGCCAGCTTGGTCCACAAAAGGAGTTGTGGGACAGCCAGGGCTGTTACACATAGAAACCCTGTCTCAAAACAAACAAAAGAATTCCTTATATGTTCTAAATACAAGCCTTTTGTAACATATATGTGATTTGTAAGTCTATTTCTCCTAGATTAAGTAGTTTTTATTTAAAAAACAAAATTATAGTGTTGAGAGATGGAACCCATGGCCCCATTCGTTATTCTTTTAACTCTCTTACAGAATAAAAGTTTTCAATTTTGAAAAGCTCTACTGTATGAATTAAGCTTTTTGTGTTGTTTCTGTCTAGTCTACTGCAGTCCCTAGTACCAACATGGTGGCTTTATTCTAGAGGATCAGAGGATCTGATGCCCTCTTCAGGCTTCCACAGGCACCAGGCACACATATGGTACACAGAAATATATGCAGGCAAAACACTAGACACATAAAAATTAAAATTTTTTTTATCATAGTTATAATAGCTATTTTAAAATAATCTTATCAATGTCTGGATAATCTTGATATTGGAATTTGTTATTTGTTTTTTCCTTTGAGAATTAGTCTTTTTTTTTTTTTTTTTTTTTTTAATGTGTCAAGGGATTATGAATTACATGCAGGGCATTCATTCTGATAGTGTGCTAAATCATCTCAGGAGTGTTGTCTCGGTAATTGAGATGTCTCAAATTCTTTCTCACCTTACAGCAATGGTTGATCTATTTGTCAGTTGATCTTTAAGACCTTTGGGATGCTGTTTTTGTTTGTCTCCTATATATACTGCTCGGTTTGTAGAGACTTGGGCAGAGGATTGATTACGTCATAGTTCAGTCCTCAAAAAGCCTTTCTATGTATGTGGCTCAGTGAGCCGAGAGGAGTTTTAAGAGTTCCTAGTCTTCAGCATACTGCATTCCAATATTCTTCTAATAGCTTTGGCCCTCAGAATCCCGTCCCACTCCACTGGCCAGAAAGGTGGGGTTTCTCTAGGAGTTGAATAAAGGTTTCCCAAATTCCCATCGCAGGAGATCATAACCATAAGAGAGAACAGGATAGCTCACAGAGGACGTGTGCACTCCAGTCCTACAGCTTGCTTGCTTTTGTTGACCTTCCAGAGGCAGGGCTTTCTCTTTTTATATGTCTAGAGTTTTAAATTTAAGTGGTGGGAAAGAGAGGCGGAGGTGAGGTGTCCTACTTGGCATCTACAATTTGCTTCTTTGTTTTTTCCAATACTTTATAATTGTAGCAGCAACAGCATAGAGGTTTAGTTTTCATGTCTCTGCCAGCTGTGCAAGTAAAATGTCACATTGATGGAAACTCGTTTTATTTGAGTAAGAAAAAACTGTGTTGGGGGAGGGGTAGATGCGGCAGGATTCTAACAATTGGTGGGCTGGGGTGAAGGGTATTTATTTGGGTACTCATTTACTCTTGACACAACTCTGCACATTTTATTTTCAGATGTATAATAAAGTTGTTGAGAAACTGTGAATTTCATTAAGTTTCTAGTCTTAGCTGGCCTCAGATCAACCTGGTGATGATTTTTAGAGTATCTTCAATTGGTCACTTGTAAATTTTAAGGGACTCTAAGTCATCCTAGCTAGGATGTCCTTATGTCATACACCCCCTGATTCCTAGAGAATTAAGTTTCCTTGAAATAGTTCTACAGTTTTTTCCTCTAGTTTGTTCTTATTGTTAGCATTAACAAATTAGAAATGTAACATCTGGTGAGAACTGGTCATTTCTATTAAAAACTGACTGTCCTTGTTCTTGTTTTAGACAGTTCCAGGCTCGAGTGTCTCGACAAGCTCTCTTGGCACTTGGGAATGAAGAGGAGGAGGTCTTGGGGTCTTCTGAACCACAAAGAAGCACGCTGGCTGAGCTGAAGAGTAGAGGGAAGAAGATGGCCAGAGCGCCCATCAACCGTGTCGGAGGTGCTCTGAAGGGTGGGTGAGCTTGTTAATGTTATTTTGGAGAGCCCATAGTCTTTTGTGGTAGGCAAATTATGGAAGAAGGCAGCATATAAATACACATAAATGCATGTGTGGATGCTACCCTAGTTTCCTGAACACTAACCAAAAGAGAGCTAATACCACAGGCTACAGGAAGGCCAAAGGTGTAGTCTTTATGTTGTGACTTTGAATGAGCCTGATACTTGAGATTTGACGTTTTCAAATATAGTTGAAAGATATGTAATGATATAGTAGGTATTATCAAAATAAAGCTTAAGTGTACTAATTCCTTAGAGGATGTAGGTAATACCATTTTCAGCTGTTTAGCACCAGAAATGGATACTCTCTTCTATACCCAAAGATGGTCAACGATATGTTTTTCTCTTTTATTGAGTCAAGGTTTCATATAGTTCAAGTTGGCTTCAACCTTTCTATATGTTAGAGTCTGGCCTTGAATTCCTGATTCTTCTGCTTCCACATCCAAGTGCTAGGATTATAGGCAGTACCGTACACCTAGCATAAACTTTTCCCCCTCTTTTTAATTAGCAGTGATTATTTTTAAAATTGTTCTAAAGTCACAACAAAATTGTCCAGAAAGTACGGAGGAAAATGAGCTTTTGTACCTGAATTTATAACAATCAGACATGTTAACCAGACTGCTTTCCCTTATCCCTTTCCTGGTATCATTTTGGCAGCAATCAAAATGTGGATTGGAGAGCCTAGAATTGGGGCAGAGGGAGTGTGCACTGTCAGAGGCTAGTCCATGATGACCTCACAGTAAAGCTAATAGAAGGTACCCTTAGTGAGCAGGCTGGTTCTGCCGTTTTGGTTCTAGTACATCTCTATTATTTCAGTTAAGATAAAATAGAAAACTGAAAAATATATAGGTTAGTTTCTGATAAAACTAGGCAGTGTGCTGGGTGTGGTGGTCCATGCTGTTGATCCAGCACTCAGGAGGCAGAGGCAGGTGGACAGCTCAAGGCCAGTCTGGTCTATAGAGTAAGTTCTGGAACAGCCAGAGTTACATAGAGAAATCCTCTCTCAAACCAAAAAACCAAAAACCAAAACACCTAAAAACTAACCAACCAAACAACATAACAACGTTAGGTGGTGTTACAATGATGACTGGAAGAGGTTGTAAGATTTTTTAAGTTATGAGCAAAGAGAGGACGTGAGCCATGTGTTGTAGTCGGCTGCTTTCATATAGTGCTTGGGAGACAGAGGCAGGCAGATCTGAGTTTGAAGCCAGTCATTCTATATAGTGAGCTTGAAGCCAGCCATGGCTGTATAGCAAGACTCTGTCTCAAAAACAAAGACAAAAAATCTGAAGTACATGTCGGAGAAAAGGCTCAGGAATTAGAAAATGCTCAGAGGTTAAGAGCACTTGTTATTCTTACAGAGGACCTGAGTTCTGTTCTCAGCATCCATATTAGGCAGATCACAGCCGCATGTGACTCCAGTTACGGGGGACCCATACCTCTGACCTCCGTGGGCACTTATGGTCAGATGCATATACTCACATGCAGACACACCCATACACATAATTAGAAATAGTAAAGATAAAGTGTTAGGACCAAGGGAAAAGTAAAGAAAATGTATATAAAAATGTTACTAGTTGAATCATTGAGAATTTATTACTATTTTTTATTAAGATTTATTTATTTTTAATGACTAGTATGTTTGTGGGTCTGTGTATAGGTGTGTGCCCTTGGATGCCAGAGGAGGGTTTTTAGAGTTTCAGCACCCACATGGGTGCTAGGAACTCAGCTCAGGTCTTCTGCAAGAGCAGTATGTGCTCTTAGCTGCTGAGCGATCTCTTCACCTTAACTTAAGGTTTAAAAAAAAAAAAAATCTTTTAAAATTTATTTTGAGGAAGTATCCCTCTTAGTTTGGAGCAAAATGTGTGTACCTTATATGGCATCTAAGTTAATACTTAGAGTTTTTACATGACATTGTCCTTGTCGTCTTTCTCTCCTAGCTCCAAGTCAGAGCAGAGGATTCCTAAATACAGTTCCTCAGCCAGTGCACAGTAATCGCAGGATCGCTGTTTTTGATGAAAATGCTGATAGCACGTCTAGACCGGAGTTCTCTAAGCCTGTAGCCCAGCCATGGATGGCACCCCCTATGCCTAGGGCTAAAGAGAACGAGCTTCAGCCAGGCCCGTGGAACACAGACAGGCGCTTGGAACATAGGGTAAGGACACATTTATTTGCCAATCTAATGAAGACTTGATTGGTCTCTTGGTTTGTTCTTGTTTGAGTTAGTTTAGGCTAACCTTGAACTCGCCGTGAAGCCCAGGCTAGCCTTCACCTCTCCATGCTCCTGCCTTAGCTTTCCATGTGCTGGCATTATACTTGTGCACTCCCTGCCTGGCTGTGCTTTAACATTGCTCAGCTCCTAGAATATTTAGAGATTGTCTGCGTAAGTTGTGGCAGAATGTAAATTGATCGTTTTATTATTTTTTCTCCATTTTTAGCCTCATGGCAATCCAGCCTCTGTGGCATCTGTACCCAGCGTGCTTCCCAGCTTTACTCCGTATGTGGAAGAGAGCGCCCAGCAGACAGTAATGTGAGTGCTTCCAGATAAGAATGGGCAAAGTGCCTGCCCTGGGTCTCTGTTGTATCTGTTGTCTATGCTAGTGAATAATCAGGATTGTGGTCCTCTTCTGTAGCAGAAATAGCCACTGTGACCCACATGAGAGATGCTGCGTTGTTACTGACAGTAATCAGACAATAGAGTTTTTGTCTTACCCCGTCTCTCTCTTCTGGATGTTTCTCCTTCATAATCCTTAACATTTAAAAATTTTTGTTTAGATTAAATAATGTGTATGAGAATTTTGCTTGCATGTATGTGTTCCACATACAAGTCTGGTGTACACAGAGGTCAGAAGAGAGCATTGAATTCTCTGGGACAGGAGTTACAAACAGTTGTGAGTTACCATGTGGGTGCTGGGAATTCACTGTGGGTCCTCTGAAAGAATAAGAGTTCTTAACTGCTGAACCAATTCTTCAGCCCCTAATATTTTTGTATATAAGAAAAATTAGGCAAAATGGTAGATAATCACCCCAAGCTTTACACTAATCTTTAAAGATTGTGAATTCTAATACTAGGTTCAATTCTGTGTTTCAATGTAAGAATTTTCTCATAGCTAATATGTGCATTTATTTA
Source organism: Rhynchomys soricoides (assembly GCA_019843965.1). Lineage (NCBI taxonomy): Eukaryota > Metazoa > Chordata > Mammalia > Rodentia > Muridae > Rhynchomys > Rhynchomys soricoides. Next base: position 6,558,369 of record JADRCH010000088.1, read on the forward strand.
TTTATTTGAAGACAGAGTTCCTGTTTAGACCAGGCTGGCCTTGAACTCAGAGATCCATGTCTCTGCTTCCTGAGTGCTGGGATTAGAGACATGTAATAAATACTATGCCTTTATACCTTTAGCTTCATAGCTAATTCATAACTAACAACAGGTGGTAGGCACCATAGGAATACAAACTGAGTGCAGTTTTGAGCAGAAATTCTAAGCATAAACACGAGAAGCCGTCAGAACCTTTTTAGAATTGATACTGAACTTTATGTCAATTTCATTTTTAAATTTAAATTTATTTATTTATTTAAAAAAAATGTTTTTTGAGACAAGTTGCACTATATACAATGGCTGTCCTGGAACTCACTCTGTAGACCAGGCTGGCCTTGAACTCACTGAGATCCACCTGCCTCTGCCTCCCTAATGCTAGGATTCTAGGCATGTACCACCAGTCTGACTCTTTTTTGAAAAATTTATTTTAGCGTGTGTGTGTGTGTGTGTGTGTGTGTGTGTGTGTGGTGTGTGTATGGGAATGCTGTAGTACACATGTAGAAGCCAGAGACAACTCAAATGCTGGGATTATACTCAAGCACCCTTATGCCCAGTCAGGTGGTTTTTCTTAATGATTTGTAGTCGCTCTTCATGTTAAGAGAATTGTTCTTTGCTGGAATTCTACAACCAAACTGTGTTAATCAACTTTCAGTCACTGTCACTAATGCCTGAAACAACCAGCTCCTAAACAAAAAAGGCTTATTTTGGCTCAGGTTTAAGAAGTTTTAGTGTGTGGTCATTTGGACTTGCTGCCTAACTTGTTACTAATTCTCTCCAAAGCACAGGTGGTCCTCAGAACTCACACCTCCCACCCTAGTGTTGGGGACCAAACTCTGTGCCTTGATGTAAGCAAATGCTTTACCACTGAGCTCTAGAACATAATTACTGTAATCCTTGTGAGTTATTTTAGCCCCATTTTCAATTCTCACTTTGTTTGGTTTTGTTTTGGAAACAAATTATAAATAGTCCTGCTGCTGGTATTGTCCATCTGTTTGGGCAAAATAAATAAGAAATAATGCACTTTGACTTTGATTGAATGAAAATTGTTTCCCTTCCTTAGGACACCATGTAAAATTGAACCTAGCATCAACCATGTTCTCAGCACCAGAAAGCCAGGGAGGGAGGATGGAGACCCCTTGCAGAGAGTTCAGAGTCATCAGCAAGGGTGTGAGGAGAAGAAGGAGAGGATGATGTACTGTAAGGAGAAGATTTATGCCGGAGTTGGGGAGTTCTCCTTCGAGGAGATCCGAGCTGAAGTGTTCCGGAAGAAGCTGAAAGAGCGGAGGGAAGGTATGGGCATTCTAAGAAATAACTTTGCAAGTCTGAGAGAGTGCCTCCCTCTCGATGTTTCTATGCTTGTGTAGTTTCTCCCCCACTTCTCTGTGTGTGTGTGTACGTATGCTGAATTGTTATTGTCATGAAACATTTTTACTGAGGAAACAGCCTGTGCTCAAGAAGAGGGGTCCGGCTACAGGAGCACCCATTGCACAACAGAGGCCGGCGGCTGTGCCTGCTGAGCATCGGGTGCACTCCTCCCTAAGTCCCTTTCTGGATGCTGCCTGAAACACTCACTTTCTCTAGCAGCTTATATATATTAACAGACTCAGTCATATCTCAGTCTCTTAGAATATTTCTTTCTTTCTTTTTTTTTTTTTTAAGTCATTATCTCATTTAAAGTTAAGAGAAGATTTGGAAATTGAGGGGAAGAGAAAGCAGTTCTTGTTCTGGAGCTGTGTTTTCTGGAGTTAGGAGGCAGCTGACGGAGCAGGAGCGACTGATACACAGGAGGGAATGCTGGAGACTTGAAGGTGTTAGAACAAGAGGGTAAAACAAATTTCAAATACTGTATTGAAAAATGGACACTCTGTGCCTATGTGGGAAGAAGACATGGTTGCAAAGCAAGGTGCCAGCTGACTGAGGCTTTGTTTGTTTTGAGACAGAGTCTCATCTCACTCTGTAGACCAGGCTGGTCTTAACCTCCCTCGTGCTGGGATTAAAAGTGTGTACCACTACACCAGACTGAGTACTGCCTTTTGAAATCAGGAACTGGAGGACTGGAGAGATGCCTCAGCAGTCAGGAGCATTAGCTGCTCTTACAGAGGACCCAGGGTCACTGCCCAGCACCCTCTTCTGGCCTCTGTGGCATCAAGTACACAGTAGTACACAGCATGTGCAGACAGAACACCTGTGCACATAAAGGGTAGGGATAATCTCTTGTGCACTGTGTAAAAGCATCACCTGCCAGTCAAAAGCTGATGACCTCTAGCAAAGGCGGAAAGTAGAAGGTGGGACTTCCGGGAAGAAGAAATAGTAAGTTGAAGGGTGTAGCTCAGTGATAAGTGTGTGTGTGAAGACCTGGGTTCAGTCAGCCTCTGGCACAGGAAATACCCCCAACCTCCCAAAGAGCCAAGTTAACAAAGTACCTACTGTCTAGAAGTTAAGGTAAAATGTATTTTATTCTCAGCCGAAGAAATCTCTGTGCTGAGCTTTAGTGAGATTTGGGTAGATAAATTCAGCTTTGTTTCAAATCTTCAAGTCTTACATCTGCAGCTTTGGTTTTCTCCCATAGTTCATTGAAAGACCTAAAGAGTCTCATTTCTCATCTCTGTCAAATCTGCCGTCTCTGCCCGTTTAGCCTCCCTGGCTTTCCTTCTGTAAATACTGTTTACATGTCCCGTTAGTTCTGGAGCCCGTTGTTTTCAGCTATTTGTCCTGAACAGTTCTTTTTTCTCCCTCTACTACTGTCCTAAGAATGGATTCCCGTTGTTTTGAAGTCCTTTATTATCCCATGTTCTGCTCCAGCCATTAGCTCATCTTTCTGCTTCCCCAAAGAGCAAACTTCCCATTCTTAAAAAAGAAAACAACAGCAAAACCTTACTCCTATTATTCAGATCAGGGGAGGGCATGGCGTGCACTGGGGAGACCAGAAGACATTACTGTGGAGTTTTTCTCTCCTCATTAGGTGGGTTCTGGTCTTGGAGTGGCAAGGGAGTTTATCTATCCACTGAGCCATCGTCCTGCCCTCTCTTAAAAAACCCCAAAGTTCATCCCCTGTAACATTCTTCCTCCAACAAGGCCACACTTACTCTAACCAGGCTCCTAAGCCTTAAGTAGTGCCACTCCCTGATGACTAAACAGTCAAATATTTGAGTTTATCAGGGCCATTCTTATTCAAGCCAGTGAACTGGTGTGTTTTGGGTTGCCCTGTTGCTGTTTGTATTTTGATGTTAATTCTGCTTCCACAAGAGGGGTGCCCCACCCCCAAGTGGTGGATCCTTTACTCTGGTGATCTCCTGTGAACCTTTTCCCCGTTTTATCTGGTTAAATAAAGGCTAGAGCCTGTGATTGGGCCGTGGAGGAGAAAGGTGGAACAAGGGGTGGGGGGAGATGGAGCAGAACCACATGGCCAGGAGAGACTGCAAGAAGCAAAGGGTCTCATAGCTGGGGAATCAAGTTTGTATGGTGCTAGATCTGCCCAATTTAGGCATATAGCTTATAAATATAACTAGATTGTGTGGTTTTTATATGGGCTTATTGGGGCTGGAAAATACTGTTACATGTGTGTATGCATATGTGTGCACATTTGTGTGACACTGGGAGTTTCTCCTTCATCACTCTCCACCTTCCTCATTGAGAGTAGAGTCTTGATAAAAAGCCAGGGCTCATCTATAGGCCAGTGTGGCTAGCCAGTTTACTCTGGAGAATCCCCATCTAAAGTGCAGCTGTCATGCTTGCATGGCAGGCACTCTCAAGCCGAGCCTTCTTCCCAACCCCAGTCTTCTTCATTGCCACTGTTCTCTTATTCTGTCTGGGTTTTTTTTTGCCAAAACAGAGGCTTTTTTGCCAAATCCAGTGCCTGTTTCTTCACAATACCACATGCCTACCTCTCCAACCCCACCCACCTTCTACTGCTTTCTTTCTGAGAAGCTACAAGCAAGTTGGCTGTCCTCTGGATTCTTCAGTACAACAGTCTTCCTGTATTGACAAACTTTCCCTAGATCTTTATATGACTGATCCCTCATCATTGAGTTTTAGCTTTATCATTGCATTCTATCAAAAAGATCACTGGTTTTTAGTAGATATGACCTGCATATCTTTTTTTTTAAAAAGATTTATTTATTTTATGTATATGAGCACTCTACCTGCATGTACCCCTGTATGCCAGAAGAGGGCATCAGATCCCATTACAGATGGTTGTAAGTCACCTTGTGGTTGCTGGGAATTGAATCAGGACCTCGGGAAGAGCACCAGTGCTCACTGAACCCTCTTTTCAACCCCACCCCCACCCCACCTGCATATCTTCATCTGCTTAGCAGTTCTGTCCCCTCTGTTTGGTACTGCTGCTCTTTGACATTTTTGCTGTACTAAGTATTGGGCTTCGGGCTTGCACTGTAAACCAAGTGATCTATCACTGTGCTATAGAGCCTTCCCCCACAGGTTTGGTGGGTTTTGTTTTGGGAGTGTTTTGCTTGTTTATTTGTTTGAGAAATATACTCCTGTAACTTAGTCTGGCCTTGAACTAACTGTGTATCTGAGGATGATATTGACTTTTGAGTCTTCCTGCCTCTACTTCCCAAGTACTGAGCTTACAGGCATACATGCCTAGTTCTTGCAGACCCAAGGTTTCATGCTAGGCAAGCACACTACCAACTAAGCTACATTCCATGCCCTGTTTTATAGATACTTTTGGTGTTTTTTGTGAAAGTCTTGCTTGTAGCCCAAGCTAGCTGAGAATGTTAAATGATTCTCTTACTACTTTGTGTGTTTCTGACATATTTGGATATTAGCTTCATATGGCCAAGGATTTTGTATCATTGAAACCTATTTTCCATTGTACTTGTGCATAGTAGGTATTGCTTTTTTTCTAGACAAGATACATAAAAGAATAGAGAAGCAGACCTCAGATTGAGGTCTTTCATTAGTGCTGTGTCCTTTTCATTAGTACTGACATGTACGATGAAGGTGTGAATGAGCCTCTGGCAGTTTTTACAGGATGAATCGTGAAAAGAAATGCCTCAGCTAATTTTCCTGTTTCCAGCCGAACTGTTGACCAGTGCCAAGAAGAGGGAAGAAATGCAGAAGCAGATTGAAGAGATGGAGAGGAAGCTGAAAGCAATCCAGACTAGTCAGCAAGAAAGAACCAATGACCAGGTACATTTTCATTTCTATTTCTTTTCTTTTCTTTTCTTTTCTTTTCTTTTCTTTTCTTTCTTTCTTTCTTTCTTTCTTTCTTTCTTTCTTTCTTTCTTT
>JADRCH010000088.1:6563667-6680415 GCA_019843965.1 Rhynchomys soricoides
TTTCTTTCTTTCTTTCTTTCTTTCTTTCTTTCTTTCTTTCTTTCTTTCTTTCAACTGTTTTTTTGATACAGAAAACTCAGGCATGCCAGACAAGAGTTCTACCTTTGATGTACATGCCCAACCTAAAAAAGTTTTTTGGTAGTTTCTTAGTTACTATTAGAAGTAGAGCAATTTAACAAGTGACTTTAAATGGAATTCATGGCCTGTGAAATAAGTGATGTAATTCATTGACTTCTCGATTATATTTGTGTTGTTAATGCTGATATTAACTTTCTATTTTAGTCGTGGTCCATTAAAATGGGGTTAATTTTTAAAATTTAATATATACGTACCACTGCTCAGTTGAGTACAACAGTACCAGTTTGACTAGGAACCTAAACTATCGGTGGGACTATAGCCACAGGCTTTTCTACCCATGTCCAAGTTCCCAAAATAATGACTCTTGAGACTCAGTTATTTATGAATGCCTAGTCCAAAAGCTTTGGCTCATTCCTACTAGGTCATAACTCAGTTATCCAGTTTATACTAGTCTAAGTCCTGCCATGTAGTTAGTTACCTCTCCTTAGGTTCATGCGTCTGTCTCCTCAGAGTTTGGGGCAAATCTCTTCTTGTGCCTGACTCTATCCCAGAATTCCCTACTGGAACTTCCATCTCCTTTTTCCTGCCTCAGCAAATTGTCCAATCAGCTTTTTATTGACAGGCAATGCTTCCATACAGTACACAGGGTACAGGAGGAAAGGGTTTATTCAGCTTACACTTCCACCTTACTGTTCATCACCAAAGGAAGTCAGGACTGGAACTCAAGCAGGGCAGGAAACAGGAGCTGATGCAGAGGCCATGGAGGGATGTTTCTTACTGGCTTGCTTCCCCTGGCTTGCACAGCTTGCTCTCTTTTAGAGCCCAAGACTGCCAGCCCAGGGATGGCACCACCCACAAGGGGCCCTCCCCCCTTGACCACTAATTGAGAAAATGCCTTACAGCTGGATCTCATGGAGGCATTTTTCTCAACTGAAACTCCTTTCTCTGTGATAACTCCAGCTTGTGTCAAGTTGACACACAAAACCAGCCAATACAGATGACATGATTAGTCCTGAGGATTCTGTAGCCAACAAGATTTACTTGTTATGCTTAACTGAAGTCCTGGTTGGAGACATTTTCCCGTCTCAGCCAGTCTCAGAGCTGTTCCCATGAAGAGGGATCAGCAATTTCTGTTACGTGTTTTGTTCTTGGTTTCTTCCTTCATGGGAGCAGCCTAGTTGCCCCCATCAAACCTGATTTTTATCAATTTGGAGGGAATCCACAGCTTTTTTTCCTCCTGTTGTAACAAAGGCAAAAATCTCTTCCCCCAAAGTAACACATTTCTTTCCTTTCATTCTGAGGTTAGGACAATGACCTTAATACAAACGGGCTGATTTGGTTCAACAGGGTTTTTCCCCATAATACCATGTATCTCAGCAGCTGTGTTATCTGTCTCATTGGACATTTTAAAAAATTAAAGTCAAGAAAGCATTATTTAATCTGTCTCTGGGAGATCTCCTCTCCCTTCTGCCCTAGGGACATCTCCTTTAACGTCCTGTTATGTCTTTTATACTTGATGACCTGTGGGTTGTAGGATCTATCTGCAACAGGTTTTATGCCATAATGACTAAAGTATTGTTGTGTTCTAATAGATACACATACCTGAGCATCCTCAGCTTAGATAGCTATCAGCTCCAATAAATGTGCAATCTCAGAATCAGCCTTTTCAGAATTTAAGCCAGAAGCCCATTGGAATTCTGAATATGTATCAGTAGTATAGTGTATCAACATGTGTACATATCTTAATTCTCCAGACTCTATAAAATAAAACATATAATCTATTGTATGACATTGTATGACATCACTCTAAAGTAGCATTAAACCTAATTTGTATTCTTAAATCAAATATTGCAGCATCTCTATGGCTGCCATTCTAATTCCCGAAGCCTTTGAGGATTCTTCTCATCTGATCTGGAACGACGTTTTGCTGTTAGTATAGGTTCCAAATTGGATTCCTCTGAAGGTTCTTTATTCTGATTTAAGGGATCCTCTAACCTATGACCCCCAATCTAGCATTCCATCTTTCAGTTCTCTCCTTATCTAGGTGTTTTATATGAGATCCAGATACACTGTGTCATAGTAGTTTCCATTTTAACATAGAAAATATTTTTCTATTTAATTTCTAACTCTCTCCTAAGGACTTCTTTTTTATTTTCAAATTAAATATTTCTTTCTATGATTTTTTTTATACTCCCAGTGTTTGCTTCCTCCTTTTATTTTCATTCTAAATACCTTACCAGTTCAGAGGTTTGGGGCTTTTGAGTCCCACTGCAGCTCAAGGATAAAGTTCCTTTTGCCTTTATGTGTGTCTTGCAGGCTCCTGAGGCCAGCATGTGTCTATGGTTGCTAACCCTGTTTCTTTGGCTCAGTCTAACAGGCTGCCCTTATTGGTTCTGGACTGTAGGTGCAGTTTGCACTTCTTGAGAGCTGAGCCTCATCCCCTCGGCTTCTGGCTGGGAGCCAAGCATACCTGCCCCAGCTCTGGGAAGTTTTTCTGCCTGAGGGATAGATATGCTGATGCTCAGCTAGCTCTCTCTTATGAAGGGATTCAGCCTCCCACCTGGCAAGGAGACCAGGTCTGGCTCTGGGAAGTGCTTATTTCCTGCCTTTCCTGCTGCTTTCACAGCTTCCTTGCTGGGCTTCCTGAACCTTCTCATGCCATGAACCTTCTCATGCTTGGCTAACATGCCCCTCGTTGGACACCATTCTGTGCCCAAGTTCCAGAAATGATTCTGAAACTGAATTATTTATGAATGCATGAATGCCTAGGCCAAAAGCTTTGGCTCATTCCACTAACAATTATTTAGTTTAAAACTCCTGCCATGTGGTTAGTTATTTCTCCTCAGGTTCATGTATCTGTTTCCTCAGAGTTTGGAGCAAATCTCCTCTTGTGCTTGACTATCCCAGAATTCTCTCTCCCTCTTGGAACTCCCACCTTCTATTTTCTGCCTCAGCTCATTGGCCAATCAGCTTTTTATTGATAGGTGATGCTTCCATTCACTACACAAGAGATTCTCTCTACAAGAGACCTCTTGTCTGATGTGGTTGGCAGATGTCTAGAAAGTGGTAAAGCAAATTTTATCACTAGAACTTAAAAAATAGCATTTTCTGTATAGGAGGGACATTTGTTTTATTTATGTTAATATAAGCAGCAAGAAGAAAAGATGCTTACAAAGGACCCAGCCAGATTGCAGATTGCTTCAAAGTCTCAGGAAATGTCGGGAGTGCCTCTGTCCTGGTCCATCTGTCCACTAAGCTCAAATCCTAGGTAAGACCACTGTGGTGGAAGGCATAGTGCTCACATTCATAGAACACACTTTTGATTCTGGCAGCTTGGAATCTCCTTAACCTTTTACAGTCCTGAGTGATGAGTTGTACAAATGTTAACATAGGTTTCGTGCTAAGAGGGAATATATGATGCTGACTTTTCCTTGGTGAAAATAAAAATAAATGTTTGTTGAGCCGACAGTGGTACATACCTATAACCCTAGCACTTGGGGGTGGAGGCAGGAGGATCCAGAATTCAAGGCCAGAAGCCCAACCTGGAGTACATGAGGCCCTGTCCCCACTCCCACCCAAAAGTATAAAGTGGTGGTGCACGTCTGTAACTAAATCTAGTGCTCAGGTGGCCAAGGCAGAGTGGTCAAAGTCAGTGTAACTGATAATGTCTGTTAGGACGGTGTCTCAGAAAAGCAACATGTGGAGTGAGGACATACACTTAAAGCACATTACATACTTGTATGAAATGTCCTTATCAACCCCAGTCCAATGCTGTGGACAGTGAATATATACTAATTAAAATCAAAACTCAAAGACGGGCATGGTAACACACGCCTTGAGTTCCAGGCCAGCCTGGTCTACAGAGTGAGTTTCAGGACAGCCAGGGCTACACAGCGAAGCCCTGTCCTTTTGATATTAAAGTGGTGGCTTAACTGATTGCAGTCTGCTTCAGTTGTTCTTGTTATCACATATATTCATAGCATTCTTGGTGTGCAATGTTCCCGCTTCAATCGGATGAACAAGATTATGTTTAATAGAAAGTCCTCAAACTTTGAAAGCAGTGTGGCTGGTCGTGAGGCAGCTGCCTGTTGACTCAGTTTTGGGGAGGTAGCAGTTGCAGACCACTGTCCACTGCGGTAGTTGGAGCCTGCCTTGGACAGTGTGAGCTTCTTTCTAAAACAGAAGATTCTTCTTGTGGATATTGAGCACATGTTTTTTTCTTTTAAACAAATTTCTTCACAGGGAAATTTCACCTGCTGAAAACAATTTGCAAGAACAGCCTGACTCTAAAGGTAAGTTGTATTTGACAGCATTTTGAGAAATACAACAAATGTATTACATGGTAACAGTAAATGCTTTTCTTAATTATAATAAAATAATTATAAGAAGACAGAGTGGCACATACTATTTATTACATGTGGCTTGAGAGAATATTTTCATAAGATTTTTCACTTCTTTGAAGTACTTAGTTTAGAGCCATCAGACTATCCTGCCAGGTTAAGGCACTTGTAGAGCCCAAATGAGCCATCAGACTATCCTGCCAGGTTAAGGCACTTGTAGAGCCCAAATGAGCTGCGTTTTTATCCTCAGCACCCACTGACCTTCACACCTCCACTGTGACTGCACACATATGCTGATACATATGCAAAATAAACAATTATTTTACTCTGCACTTAGGCAAGTGTAACAGGAGTGTTTAGCAGTCAACTCTGTCAGGACAGCAGCTCTTGGAGAGGGGGATGTCTTAAACTATTTTATATTCAATTGGTTTTCTTTTGTGCTAACAATATGTTGAAAGTATTAGGCTTCCCATCTGTTAATCTCAGTTGAAAAAGATTCCACATTTTTCCTCTCAGTTTTTTTTCCACACCAGTGATTATTGCTGTGTAAAAGTTACTAAAGATAAAAACCTATAAGCTATAAAAAGTATAAGTAAAAGGAGGCCTAAGTGCATAAGACAGCTCAGCAGCGATGTTAAACAGAAAGACTTGAAGCGCACTAAGATGTTTTAAGTGGCAAAAGCACTAATCGCCACTTCAACATAGTTTTTTTTGTTTGGTTGGTTTTTGTTTGTTTGGTTGTTTTTTCGAGACAGGGTTTCTCTGTGTAGCCCTGGCTGTCCTGGAACTCACTCTGTAGACCAGGCTGGCCTCGAACTCAGGAATCCTTCTGCCTCTGCCTCCTGAGTGCTGGGATTAAAGGCGTGTGCCACCACTGCCCGGCTCAAAGTAGTTTTTGTAAAACATAAATCTAGTGTCCTCTAATCTAACCTATAATATCTAGGGGCACACAGCAGGGAGATGTATGTTCAACAGAGGGATGATAGCTGGCAAGACCCAGCAAAAAGAGATCAATAATAGGTATAAAATAGCACATTTGGGATTTAGTTTCATATTTATCTATATACTTATTTATGTATATGTGCGCTTGCATGTCATGGCCCCTGTGGAGCTCAGGACAGCTTTCAGGAGTCAGTTCCAGGGATCAAGCTCAGGTTGTCAGGTTTAGTGACAAGAGCCTTTTATTCACTGAGCCACCTCAACTCCAGAAGGCATTTGACTCATTGACAATATACAGATCAGATTATGCATTTGCAATTCAGACACATTTTTAAAAAAACATTGGAAACGGTTTTTAAAATGTAGAACTGGCTAGGTATTCAGAGATTGTTAGTTATATAGATATTATGTCTTAAAAATGAAAAGAGCCTTTTAAAAGGCTTAGAAAACATACTGACACATTTGCAGATGAAGTGTTCTGGACCTGAGTCAGGGCCGTGTTGGGATGGATTTGGGGTCAGCAGCGGGGCTGGGGAACATAGAAGAGGGAAGATCGTGCATGGCTGGATACTTATTATGAGATGATCTTTACATTATATGTCTTTTTCTTATAAGAGCACATCCGGGGTGGAAAGATGCCATAGTGGTTAGGAGTGCATGCTGCTGTAGAGCACCCATGTCTGGTTCCCACACACGCTGTGTGGCTTCGGGGGATCTGGGCCTTTTCTGACCTCTTCAAACATCTGACTCACTGATCTGTATGTAATGTACCCATACATAAGACACGTGCATACATGCATACATACAGACAGATATGATTAAAAATAAAATCGTTTTTCAATTGTGGCCTTTCTTATAAACAACACAGAATTTATTACTTTCTATAGTTTTCTTGAAGAATAAATACTCCTAAAACTTTTATCTCTTTCTATAGGTCCCAGTATGCCTTTCTCCATTTTTGATGAGTCTCTTTCAGACAAAAAGGATAAAAGGTTTGATTTTATTGTTTTTGTTTGTTTGTTATAAAGAGATACATCTTTCTATATATGTATACTTTTTAACTTAAAATTTTAGATTTTTAAAAACTTTAAATTAAAAAAAAAAGTAATGTGTGTGGATATTCTGTCTGTGTGTCTATCTGTACACAATTTGTGTGACCAAGGTGGTCAGAAAAGGGTATTGGGTCCCCTGGAACTGGGGCTACCAAGCAGCCGTGAGCCTCCATGTGGGTGCTGGCAGTCGGACCCAGGTCCTCTGTGAGAGCAGCCAGTGCTTAACACTAAGCTGTCTCTCCAGCCCCTTGTCTTAAATTCTTTGAAAAGTTTTATTGTATATTTTGTATATATGTTTATAGTATATAAGTATTATATGCATGTGTGTGCGTGCGCGCGCATCTGGGAGATGCATGCCAGTCTATAGATATGGAAGCCAGGGGACAACTTTGTGAATTGCATATCTCTTTCTACCACTGGGTCTCTCAGATACAACTCAAGTTAGCAGGCTTCTACTACAAAGCACTGTTACCCACTGAACCATGTTGTTCCCAGTATCTTAGACTTGTGACTGAGGGTAGCTAGGTACTTTTGGTGTACACATTAAGAGCTGGGAAGAAGGAATTGAGATAGGATCATGAGTTCAAGGCTGACCTGGGATACATGATACAACTTTATCTCAACAAACAACCAAAAAAAGCATAAATCAGAAGTTATTGTCATTCCTGTATGCAATAACAGGGAGTGCTAACTGGAATATGCCCTTTTCCCAGCCCTGCTACAGGTGGTCCACAGGTTCTCAATGCCCAGCGAAGACCCCTTACAGTTCTCAAAACTACAGAAGTCATCGCCGCAAATGAGGATATGTCTCCTGATGTTTGTGTAAGTTAACATAAATGGACTTAGTGGATTATCTCACTCAAATATCTCAGAAGTTTAGCATTTGCTGGCTAGATGGCTTAGCAGGTAAAGGAACTGCCCACCATACCTAATGGCCTGAGATTGGTCCCTGGGTCCCACATGGTGAAATGAGATAACTGACTCCCTCAAGTTGTCCTCTGACCACTGCATGACTCTCCCTGACACACACACAGAAATATAAATATAATAAAATTCAAACAAATGTTAAATGTTCAACAGATGTTGAATCTTGCTTGTAATCTCAATGAGCAGTGGAATAGAGGAGAATCTCAGATTTAAAGTCAGCCTAGGCTGTGCAGTGAGTTTTAGGCTGCCTTGAGTACATAGTTAGATCTTGTTCAAAAGATTTGGATCAACATTAAAAACACTAATGTGAACTAGGCACATGAAAAGATATTCATAATTATGTCACCAGGAAAATGCAAATTAGAGCCACAGTGAGATACTAGATTGTGCCCACTGTAATGCCTATAATCAAGAGACAAATAATAACCAATGTTTGGGGGCAAAGACGTAGAAAAATTAAAACCTTCATACCTTGCACAAACAGGCCTTTTAAACCTAGGGGCAGTTAAGCGCACTTGCTCTCACAACCTGGGTTTGATTCCCAGCCCTAGTTGGCAGCCCACAACTGGCTGTCAGGCCAACCGTCTACAGCCCTCGGCTCTCATCGGTACTGCACACATATGCTAACATACATGTAGGCGGAACATCCATACACATAAAATAAAAGCATAAAATAATTACTAGACAGGCGGTGGTGGTGCACACCTTTAATCCCAGCACTGAGGCAGAGGCAGGTGGCTCTCTGAGTTTGAGGGCAGTCTAGCCTACAGAGCAAGTTCCAGGACAGCCAGGGCAATGCAGAGAAACCCTGTCTCGGGAAAAAAAATTTTAGCTAGTTAAACGTAGTTACTATAAGCCACAGCATATCTCATCCATGATGTACCCATGATAATTAAACTCATATACAAATAGAAATATTATTCACAATAGAGAAAGCAACCTAGATGTGATCAACTAATGAGTAAATAAAATACAGACCAACACAGTGGCATATTGCTTGATGATTCAAAGGAATGAATGACAGACTGATACCTGTTACAGCATGGTTGACCCTCACAGTAAGTGCAGGGAACTAGGCATTTCAAGGAAGTGAAATCATGTGTCTGGAGAGAGTATTGCTTTGGAAGTGACCCCCATGCTCTCCTTGCCTGGTACAGGCAACACCATTTCTCCACTCAGAAACATAAAATGAAATGTGTGGATCTGGTGTGATATAAAGAAACTTATGGTAAATATCTTTCCATTTACATGAAGTGTCCATAATAAAGCAGAGTAGTCGGGGATTATGGAGAGGGTGATGGCAAGCCGCTGGTAGTGTGTTGTGCTTCCTTTCTACCAAAATAACACACTGGTGTGAACACACCAGAACCAACCCTGAGGTGCACACTGTGAAGTGATGATGAATTAGATCTCAAAGTGGTTTTTTGTTTTTTTTGTTTTTTTTTTTTAAATGTATTATTTTATGTATGTGAGTACACTGTAGCTGTCTTCAGACACCCCAGAAGAGGGCATCAGACCCCATTACAGATGGTTGTGAGCCACCATGTGGTTGCTGGGAATTGAACTCAGGACCTCTGGAAGAGCAGTCAGTGATCTTAACCACTGAGCCATCCCTCCAGCCTCCCATATCTCAAAGTCTTAAGAGAAAGGGGGGGCAGGTCACTAATTTGACAGCCCTTTCACACTTGGGCAATTATTTTCCTCCACCATACATGTAAAATGCCTTTTGTGGCAATGGGAACATTATGTAGACAACCATTTTTCCTTTCTGTTCTTTTTTTTTGCCATGTAATTGTTTTGTGTTTATGTGTGGGGAGTGCGTGCGTGTGTGATATGTGTGTGATGTGTGTGTGTGTGCAGAAGTTCTCTCTTTATACCATGTGAGTCTCAGGATTGAACTTGGGTCACCAGGTCTGGCTGTGGGTGGCTTTACTCACTGAGCTAGCTCATACCCCTCCCATTCTGTTCTAACTACCGTCATAGAGACTTGATTATGCCCAGGGTAGAAAGACAGGATGTAGACATTCAAGTCATAAAAAGACCATGCACTGGCATGGCATGGCATTTTGTTGAAACTTTGGGAAGGAAAACTCTGTGCAGATGAGCCCCAGGCATTGCTGGAGGGTGAAGGGGGGTGGAGGGGAGGCTGGGAGAGTGTGAGAAGCTACGACTGCACTTCCTCCTCCACATCCAAGGAAACTGAGCAAAGTCACTGGGAGACAGTGACTTTTTAATAATTTTCTTTTTATTTACCTTTTTGATAAATCTGATAAAGTACACAAGATTTTATAGCTAGATAGATGTGAATGGCAGTGCTATTTTATATCCAAAACAGAATTTCTAATGAATCAGAAGGGCCTAGGAGGCTTTTGTGACTGAAGGAAGACACTCAGGCCCAACTCCAGCTTTATGAGATTTGCATTTCCAGAGAAGGAATCCACACATTCTGTTCCCCTTTGTTTTAAATAATTTGGGAAAGTTATTCTGTAATTCTGGAATTCTGATTCAGTTAGTTCCCCAGTTGGTTGAAAAGAGCAAGCAGTACATGTTGTGTTCTGGAGAATACCGCCCAGAGCATGATGGATGGCCTAGCTAGAGAGGATCGGGCGGTGGTTCTGGGTTTAGCTCCTCCGTGATGGCTTGGACTATTAACGTGATTCTCCTCGTTCACTCTTTCTGCCTCCTCCTGCCTCCCGCTCCCTTCTCTCCCTTTTCCTTTTCTCTTTCTCCCTTCCCCTCTCTTTCTTTTTTTTTTTTTTTTTTTTTTTTTTTTTTTTGTGGTTGGTTTTTTTTTTTTTTTTTAAAATCTCCCCTTCTCCCATTTTTCTGCAAGTGGCATTATTTTTTTTTTTTTTTTTTTTTCATATTTTATTTACATTTCAAATGTTTCCCCCTTTCCAGATCTCCCCTTTGGAACCTCCCCATTCCCTCCGCCCTCCCCCTGCCTCTATGGGGATATTCTCCAACCCACCTCCCCACCCCACCCCCCA
This sequence comes from Rhynchomys soricoides, assembly GCA_019843965.1. NCBI lineage: Eukaryota > Metazoa > Chordata > Mammalia > Rodentia > Muridae > Rhynchomys > Rhynchomys soricoides. The sequence goes on from JADRCH010000088.1 coordinate 6,573,994, forward strand.
CTGACAACTGGCCTGAGCCCCCATACTTCTGGAGACTGATCCACCAACTAAAGACTACACATGGAGGAACCCATAGTGCTGGCCACAAAGACGGCAGAGGAGGGTCTTGTTACCCGTCAGGGGGAGGAGAGGCCCTTGGGCCTGAGGGTGTTAGATCCCCTCTCTTTCTCCCTCTTCTTTCCTTAACCTTTGCAGTGTCTTCCTTGGATTCTTTAAGGAAGTACTTACCTGACTTTTTTAGCCATCTGCCTCCCCAAGTCATATATCCCAAATGTCTAAACTGGTAGATAGATCCATAAGTAGTATTTTATTTCACTTTAAATGGTATTTATTTATGTATTTATGTGTGTGTGTGTTTACTTATTTATTTTGGTGTTTGAGGCAGGCCTGGAGCTCTCTCTTTGATCTGAGCTATGTTAAATCTACGTTCACTGTCTCTTTGAGACACACCTCCACTGCTGCTTCCTTAATTTTGAGTTGTGTCAAAAATGTCAAATTGTAGCTAATCTAGGAAATTAATACCTAGATCTGCAACGGTTAAATGAGTGGACATTTCTTATATTGTAGTTAAGTATATAAAGTGGTTTAATTTCTCAGGGCAGCAATGCATTTTAAAAAAATACAAAAATAAAGCCCTTAGTGTTTTTAACCTTTCAACTAGATAATTATTTTAGAAATATTTATCTAGGAACACTTAAATGATCATAAAAAATTGTGTCTGTTTTAAAATAGTTTTCAAGTAGTGGGAAATAGGGAATAACCTGAATTCGATCCCCCACATACTGGAAGGAAGAAAATGACTTACAGATTGTCCTTTGACCTCTGTACATGCCATGTACATGTGAATTGTGATCATCCTGGTTGAGTGTTTTTATTTATATTACGTGTGTAGTTGTGTAAATAAATGCTGTGTGTATGTGTGTGTCTGTCTGTCTGTTAGGGTATCAGTGGAAATCAGAAGAGGGTACCAACCCCTTTAGAGCTAAGCTATCCTGGCATGGGTGCTGGGGACCTGGGTCTTCTGGAGAGGCATCCCGTACTGTCTGAGCTATCTCTCCATCCCTGGAATACTTTTAGGTGAGAACGGTAGTGTCGGTTCTTCAGCTCTCAGGAGAAGTTGTTTGGGAGAGGACATTAAGCAGTTTTTCTATGTGTAGAGTCTTCCCAGTATATTTTTTGGTGAAGTATAGTTTTCCTTGTTAACGAAATCATATTCTTCAATTCTGTCCTGTGCTTTTTAAGTTGTCTTCAACTAGAGGTCCTGGTTTGTTATTTCTAAATCTCATGTCAATGATCTAATATCTAAGGTTTCTTTTTCTTTTTTTAAATGTGTGTGTGTGCGTGTGTGCGTGTTGTATCACATTTGTTGAACTGTCATAGCTAAAGTGTGTTTGTTTTATTTTAGGATGAACTTACAGAAATTGAACCTTTGAGTGAAGATGTCATCATCACGGGTTTCAGGAACGTAACTCTTTGTCCCAACCCTGAGGACACTTGTGACTTTGCTAGAGCAGCTCGTTTGGCATCTACTCCTTTCCATGAGATACTGTCCTCGAAGGGCATCGCTTCTGATGCCGAGGGACTGTCGCAGGAAGAGGATCTGGATGGGAAGACCACTGAGGGTCATCACACTGTCCATCACCAGACCCTCAGCGTGAAGAAGCTCAGGTGGTTGGAGTGTTTCCTTTTCTCTTGGTCTGTGTGCTTATCAATTTCAGTGACCAGGTGTCCGGCTCTTACTGTCTACCGAATGCTCAATAAGAGAGTAAGTCTGGCCCAGGTACAGTGTCGGTGAAGGTTATTGACTGGTCTGGATTTGAAGATTAGAAGTCAGTTGTGCTGTTATGAGACTCAGGTACCAAAGGAGAGATGGTTCAGCAGTAGGACTCAGGTCTGATTCCCAGCACCCACATGGCAGCTCTCACCTCCGTAACCCCAGCTCTAGGGGACCATTGCCCTTTTCTGACCTCTGCATGTACCAGACACATGCATGGTGCACACAGCTGTGAGCAGAATGCTCTTATATATATAGTAAATAAATCTAAAACAGGTTTGTTTGTTTGTTTGTTTTAATCTATTTCTGATTTGGGAAAAATGTGCTTTAAAAGTGAGACTAATAAAAATAAATTCTATTACAAGATTAATTCAGTATAAAACTTATAATTTAAAAATGTAAAAAGTTGGGCTCTAAAGAGATAGCTAGTGGTTAAAAGCATTGGCTGCTCCGGCAAAGGTCGCAGGCTCAGTTCTTAGCTCCTCCAATGGTACCTCCCAACCCTCTCTGTAACGCCATTTCCAGGGATTTGACATTGTCTTCTGGCTTTGTGGGTGCTGTCCCCACAGTGGTGCACTGACATGCATGCAGGCAAAACACTTGTAAAAGCAAATGGATCTTTATTAAGAGAATATATAAAGTTCTGACAGAAGTTGGGGGATACTATGCCTGAGGACAGCTCCACTCTTGTTTCTTGCAGCCCAATTATTGAAGACAGCCGAGAGGCCACCCACTCATCCGGCTTCTCCAGGTCTTCTTCCTCAGCTACCAGTACATCCTCCATCAAAGGCTTTCAGATTCTGGAAAGGCTGGAGCTGACTAATGACGCAGCAGGTAATGTTCCAGTCAGCAGGCAAGCTGCTGAGTCTGCTTGGTGAACATTTATATTCTTCTGCAGGCTGACGTATGAACTAGTGATCCTGCCCCAATTGTTCTATTTCCTAAATAAACCAGCACTAGCTCAACGTAATTTCATCTGCCCAAGGCAAATGAGTGTGGTCAGGTTAGCAGTGTTGATTTTGTAATGTTGGAGTTCCCTCTCCCCTCACCTGTTTTTGTTTTTATTTTTGTTTTGTTTTTCTGAGACAGGGTTTCTCTGTGTAGCCCAGGCTGTCCTGGAACTCACTCTTGTAGACCAGGCTGGCCTTGAATTCAGAGATCTTCCTGCCTCTGCCTCCCAGGTGCTGGGATTAAAGATAAGTGCTACCACTGCCTGGTCCCCGCCCTAGTTCTGGGAAGTGTGTATCTGTGTGTGTGGTGTGTGAGAGAGAGGCAGGGACAGACAGACAGACAGATCATACAAAAGCTAAAAAAGGGCATCTGGTCTACTGGAGCTGGGATTATAGGCAGTTCTGAGCTGTGAGACATAAACCAAACTCATATCCTCTGGGAGATCAAGAAGTGCTCTTAACTACTAAGCCATCTGTCCAGCCCCTTTATTACAGTGTTTTAAACATTATATATTTTTTTCAACTTCTTTTCTCCACAGACAATGCTATTCAGTCACCCTGGTGTTCACAGTATCGCCTACAACTGTTAAAATCCCTACCAGAGTTAAGTGCTTTTGCAGAGTTTTCTATGGAAGACAGACCGATGCCTTTGCTGGAAATAGGGAAGGAAATTGAGTTAGGTAAGTAGTGTTGAGTACTCATCCTTTGCATATACACATAAGTGATTTGAATGCCACAAGCCCGGGAACACTAAACGCTCCTAGGCTGTGGTAAATAGCATCAGAGGTTACACATTGATAAATTCATGCCACAGTAACAATAGTAACTTTTTTTTTTGCCTCTTTTAATATTTTTTCTTAGATTTATGTATTTTACTTAATGAATATTTTGCCTGCATGTGTGTGATGCCTGTTGGATCCTTCAGAACTGGGGTTACAGGTGGTTGTGAGCCAGTATGTGGGTGCTGGGAATTAAACCTGAGTGCTCTACAAGAGTGCTGAGTCCTCTTAACTGCCCAGCCATCTGTCCAGGGCTCCTTTGGATTTTTATATAAATGACTTTGAAAAGTATTCTAGATGCCACTTAATGGCAAAAACACTAGCACCTCTCACACTTAAGCCAGGAGGTAAAGTGTAAGGACCTGCATATATTCACAGTGACTTTAAAATGGAACCAAACCTTCTCAACAGGTCATGAAGATTACTGCATCAAACAAGAGCACCTAACATGTGAAGATTACAGGTTATTCTGGGTGGCACCAAGGAACTCTGCAGAGCTAACCATGATAAAGGTGAGATGGACCCTTGTAAATCAGCAAAGAAGATAGTGTGTCATTACAGTACTGTGAGACCTGGGACGTCACCGTTGTAGGACAAGATCAAAGCTAAGAAATGAGGGGCAGTCGTGTACAGACTCTCTTGTGTCTAAGCATACTAAGTATTCTTTTGGCTTTATCTTTCTGAGGAAGCACGCCCTGGCGTGTGGGCCTCCCCTCAGGACAGTTGTCTTGACATTCGTTGAGGATCGCCTTGAAATCTCTTTACCGTCACTCTGGGGGGCCTGTTTATTTTTCTTATATTGGACCCCGATGCCTTTTCCCCTCCCGTTTCTTTTTTGGTGTAATTCCTCTTATTTTGGAGAAGTACATCCTTCAGTACCTTTCTGAGGAATTGAAGGCAAAAGTTCTTTAAATCCTCTGGGCCTGAAAATTCCTTATTCTCTGTCTTCTCATGATTGGTAGTCTGACTGGATACAGAATTGTTTGTTAACTTTTTTTTCTTTAGAATTTTAAAGCCTTTTTTATAACCATGCTTGATTTTGTTTGTTTTCTTATTGTTATTTGGTTGACTGGTTTTTGGTGTATTTTTCCCACAGTTTTAGAAACTGAATATAGGCATTGCATAGGCAAACATCACACCACCGAGTGTAGCCTCGGCCCCTCCTCACTTTGCCTTTGAAGTCTTACCATCCTGATCTTTTCTTTTTTTAAGCTCAGCAGAGCAATTTTGTTTGTAAAAGGACGTGCTAGGCCCTAAACCAAGCACAACTGGACACGTCTTTTCCCAGTTGGTTTGGGTCCAGCTTCACAGTCTTTAGCTTTTGGCTAGTACTAAAAAAAAAACCAGTACAAAGGGACGAAGGAAGGGGTCAGGAGTTGGGGGTCAGGAGTCAGCGCTCTGCCACTGGGTTCTACAGGGGCAGTGGGGCTTTTGTGTGAAGAGTTTACTCTGGTGGGAGTCATCTTGGTGTTGTAGGTAAAGGTCATTATGTAGGCCTGGTTGGCCTCAAACCAGTAATCCTCCTGTCTCTGCCTCCTGCATACTTGGGTTATAGGCATTTGTCACCATGCCTAGCTGTCATTATATAATTCTAGTGGCTTTGTGTGAAATTTCTCCCTATTTCTAGATCCTGGAACTCTTGTTTGTGGCCAGCATTTTACAGTTCCACACTTTGATATAAGTCTATTACCATCTATTTGCTAGGCAGATAGTCAGTGCTCATCTCTGTCTGGGAGCGCTTTCAGTCTTGACATGTTCTATGATGAAAAAAAAAAAAGGTGTTTCTTTCAATTTTCTGCTTTCTCAATTTGTAATTTCTCATATTAGCGCATAGATGTCCCTGTACAATGACTTCTTTGTTTGGCAGTTATTTACTTGTGTTCGTTAGATCAGGGGCAGTCTCGGGGTCTTAGTTCTCTCCCATCATATGGGTTGGAAAACACCTCTGCCCACTGAGCCATCACACCCACACTGGGCAGCTCACAGCCACCCGTGACTCAGCTCCCTGGGATCTGAGACCCTCTTCTGAGGGCACCTGCATTACCCACCCACCATCAAATGAAATTAAAAGTAAAATATTTTTATTTCTCCCCTGGCTTCTTTGTCTTTTTTCTGTAGTGTGGTTGTCTCTTGGTAACTGTACGTGACTGCTTCTAAAGCATCCCCCATGGCACCTGTTGTCTTCTAGCCTAGGCCTGTTGCTTTGTACCTGGAAGTGATCTTCTGCTCTTGAGAGGAGGACTACTTGTCAAGCTGGGCTACAGGAGCAGGAAGGAGAGTCTGGAGACTGAGTCTTCTTACATGGGGTTCAGGCACTCTTGCAGCTACAGCGACTTACTCGCCTAGATGCTGCTGGTTTTCCGCAGTACTGCCTGTGTGCCAAGGCTTCGGAGCCATTCCCACCACTGCTAGGACAGTGTTTGTTTGTTTCTTTCTTTCTTTCTTTTTTTCTTTCTTTCTTTCTTTGGTTTGTTTGGGGTTTTGTTGGTTTTTGTTGTTGTTGTTTGTTTGTTTTCAAAACAGGGTTTCTCTGTATAGCCCTGGCTGTTCTGGAACTCACTCTGTAGACCAGGCTGGCCTCGAACTCAGAAATCCACCTGCCTCTGCCTCCCGAGTGCTGGGATTAAAGGCGTGCGCCACCACTGCGTCTTTCCAACTTGCAGAGCTGGATTGCTCCTCTGTCCTTTCTTATGGGATATGCTTTGGTGGTGGTGGTGGTTTAGTTTTAGGCAAGGTCTTACTATGTAGCCCAGCTGGCCTGGAACTCACAGTGCAAAGTGCTAGGACTGAAGGATGCACCACTCCGCCTGGCCAGGTTACACTTTTAAATTACTTTTTACTTGACATTCGTTGGAGTGTCAGGGGGGCTGTGTGGTGGTTTCAATAAGGATGGCTCATAGGTTTATGTATTTGGGTGCTTAGTCACCAAGGAGTTTAACCCTTTGATAAGATTAGAAAGAGTAGGTGTGGCCTTGTTGGCAGGTTGTCACTTGGAGTGGACTTTGAGGCTTCAAAAGCCCATGCCAGGCCCAGAGTCTCTCTCTGCCTAAGCATGAGGATGTAACTCTCACCTAGTTCTACAGCACCACCACGTCAGTCTGCATGCCGCCATAATGATAATGGACTAAGCCTCTGAAACTATAAGCACACCCCGGATTAAATGCTTTCTGTTATAAGAGTTGCACTGGTCATGGTATCTCTTTACAACAATGAAGAAATGTGGACGGTCTTGTTTTGTTTGTTTTAGACAGGGTCTCACTCTGAAGTCCTGGCTAGTCTGGAACTGAACATATAGACCAGGCTAGCCAAAACTTGTGTTCTTCTTCCTTCTTCTGCCTCCTAAGTTCTACAGTTTTTGTGATTTTTTTCTTTCGGGTTGGTTAGTTGGTTTTAGTTAGCATACAAAATAATGGGTTTTATTCTAACATGTATAGGTCGGTGTGTGTGTGTGTGTGAGAGATACTGTACTTTACTCTTACTTGCTCCCCTCCGTCACCCTCCCTGGCCTCCCCATTGCTGCTGTCCTCATAGTTCTCTCCTGCTTTCGTATGTAGTTGAGATTCTGGGTATCATAACAGACAGTGTGTGTCTGTGTGTCTCCTGCTTTCGTATTTAGTTGAGATTCTGGGTATCAGACAGTGTGTGTCTGTGTGTCTGGCTCATTTTATCTAACATAATCTGCATTTCTTCTTTCTTTTTTTTTTTTAGAGATTTATCTATTTATTTTATGTGAGTACACTGTAGCTGTCTTCAGACATACCAGAAGAGGGCGCCAGATCCCATTACAGCTGGTTGTGAGCCACCATGTGGTTGCTGGGAATTGAACTCAGAACCTCTGGAAGAGCAATCCGTGCTCTTAACTGCTGAGCCATCTCTCCAGCCCCATATTCTGCATTTCTATCAACTTTCTTACAAATAATAGGATCTTGTTCTTTATGATTAAGATGTGTTTTCCATTTGGCCATGGTAGTACACACTTTATCATAGGAGGCAGAGGCAGCTCCTAGTTAGTACAATGGTGCGTGCCCCTCCCTTTTTGCTCTGTCCAGCTTAGCTCTAGGATCAATCGCAACCATCCCCAACACAGCTTCCTATTCCAATCGCCTTTGCTCCAGCTTGGCTCTGGCTTGGCTCCGGGACAGGCTGCCGCCAGCCCCATCCCAGCTTCTTTTTCTACCTACCTTTGCTCCGGGAGGGGTTTTGTTACCAGCTCACTCCTGAGACCCTAGAATCCACAGATAAAGGACACACAGACAGCTTTATTACTTTAGAACTTGCCGGCTGGGCACAGAACCTCCTGCCTGAAGACATGCCCTCATCAATTATTATCTCCATTTCTCCTGCTCTACACTTAGTGGCTTGTATCAGCTAGCCTCCACCACCTCCTTGGCCATCCGCCCTTAGTGGAGACTACAGGCCCCAGCTGCCCTGGGATCTTGATTACTTCATGATTGCTGTGTGCTTCTTGTTCCAAAGCATGACAGGAAACCCCCCCCCCCCCTTTTCCTTGTTTCTGCCTTTTCCTCCTGGGACCAGGAAGTCCCACCTGAACCACCCGCCCAGCAATTGGCTCCTGGCCTTCTTTATTGACAAATCAAGAGCCAATTAGGGAACTAGATCTTAGTATCAGGACCTCCTCTTACAGTACCTTAGAGAGTGTTCTAGGCCATCCAGGGCTACATTGTGAGTACTTGTATCCAACTGTGTTTTCAATCAGCCAGCCATCTGCATGTTCTGATTGCCCTTCCATTTTAAATATTATGTCTTACAGGCTTCTCTTCAGCCTATCCCGTGGGATTTTTATATCAACCTCAAGTTAAAGGAGCGTCTGAATGAGGACTCTGACCAGCTCTGCAGCTGCTGTCAGTACCAAGATGGCCATGTCGTTTGGTACCAGTATATAAACTGTTCCACCCTTCAGGTTTGTGATAATACTAAACACACACTACATCTGTGAAAGACATTTTACCCAGGGCTGCAGAGATGGCTCAGTGGGTGTGGCACTGGCTGAAAGGCTAATGGCCTGAGTCCCCAGAACCCCAATTGTGATATTGCCATGAGAGGATTAAATCCTATAAATCGTTCTCTGCTTTCTACTCCCACATCATGGCAAGTACACACACACACACACACACACACACACACACACACAGAGAGAGAGAGAGAGAGAGAGAGAGAGAATTAAAATTAATACAAAACTTCTTTCAATCATCTAGAAATAGACCAGCCAGGTGGTTGTGGTGTGCACCTTTAATGCCGGCACTGGGGAGGCAGAGACAGGATCTCTGAATTCAAGGCCAGTCTACAGAGCAAGTTCCAGGACGGTCAGAGCTACACAAAGAGAAACCTTGTCTCAGAATAAAAGAGAAGTAGTAGTCCAGTTTTAACTTTTATTTATTTACACTTACTGTGTGTGTGCCTGGTGTACCTGTGGAGATCTGAGGATAAAGGTGGATCTCCTTCCATGCATAGGTTCTAGGGATCAGACTTAAGTCAGCAGGCTTGGTGTGAATGCATAGACCTGGCTGGCCTTGAATTTATGGAAGCTTTTCTACCTCAAGCTTCCAAGTGCTGAACCTCAACCTTCCAAGGTGTACCTCAACAAACCATCTTTAGAGATAGATAAATTCAATTAAAATTTAAACATATTGATAACTCTTTTCTCAGGTAATACTTGGTTGGTTGGTTGCTTGGTTTTTAGTGCTGAGGATTGGCAAGAGCCCAGTACAGTCTAGGCAACCACTGAGCTGTATCCCACTTTTTATATGAGTGGCTTTGATCAAGTACCTATTTAATATCGTTTAGCATTTTATCTTGAGAGATGGGGGCGGGAGGGGGGAAGGGAGGAGAAGTAAATGAGTCTCCTAACTAGAATAATTACCAACTCATTTAAAGCAAAATAAAATCTTTGTCTTGCCTGTGCTGCGTCTCCTGAAACCTTTAAAATTGCAGACACAATGTATCGTTTTATTTTTTGCTGTGTTCTTCAAGTTTTAGTTTTTTAATGTTTTACTTTGTGTGTGCACACATATGGCTATTAGGACAGCTTGCAGGAGTCTCTTCTGTCTGTCCACCGTATACATTTCATGGATCAAAAAGGATTTCTGGCTTGGCAGCAAGCACCTTTACCTTTTCTTTAGTTCTTTATCCACAGTCCGTTAAATCCTCACAGCCTTAAGGAGACCTCAGTGTTATAGCTGGGGCAGGGATCCAGCTGCATTCCAGCAGGGAATGAGAGGAATGCACACAGCAGCGGTCATCAGGGGCACATGCTGCGGATTTGACAGCTTCAGAAGTAGTTTTCTCTCTCTCTGTTTCCAGGATCTTCTCCAACACAGCGAATTTATTACTCATGAAATAATAGTGTTGATTATTTATAACCTTTTGACAATAGTGGAGAAGCTACACAAAGCTGAAATAGTGCATGGAGACTTGAGTCCAAGGAGTCTGATCCTAAGAAACAGGTTGGTCCTTTTCATTTTCCTTCATTGGCTACTTTTTTTTAATGTGAAAAATAAATAAATAATTCTCATATTTATGCCTTTAAAAAATGCATGTGAGAGTGTTTTCTCTGCTTGTATGTCTCTGCACCACGTGCATGCCTGGTACCCACCAAGAACAGAAGGAGTCAGCACCTCTGGAACTGGGGTGACAGATGGTTGTGAAGCTGCCACGTGGGTGGTAGGAACATATAGGTGCTGTGTGTGTGAACATAGAGGTGAAGGGTGCTTGCCTTGCGTGTAGAAAGCCCTTGGCTCCAGTTGAACACCAAGAAAAATGTAAAAGGACATTGACAGGAAATATTATATAAAGTTATAAGTACTAAAAACCAGAGAGCCTTTTTATTGTTACTTTTTTGTGTGTTTGTCTGCATGTGTATATATATGTGTACCACATGCATGCCTGATGCCATTAGAGGTTAGGAGAGGGCATGGCATCCCCTGGAACTGGAGGTCCAGATGGTTGTAAACTACCGTGTGGATTATAGAAATTGAGCTCTGGTTCTCGGCAAGAGCAACAAGTGCTCTTAACCTCTGAGCCATCTCCAGCCCCCGAGAAAGCGACATTTGAAGTCAGTTAGTTTATTGTGTATATAACTTGTGAGAAAAATGAGATTGTGAGGTAGGAATACTGCTCAGTGATGAAGTGATTGTAGCTGGGCCTGATCTCCAGAGAGGGAGAGGAGCTAGCCTGGGCTTGATCCCCGGAGAGGGAGAGGAGGAAGAGAGGTTGTCTGTGGCAGCACTAGTCGCTGAGTAGAGAGCTAGAGAAAGGTCATGCTTCTTTATTAATTTGTTGTACACTCTCTCAAGCTTAGAAAAAAATGTTTTATGTGATTATAGTTTATAAAAGCAAAATTAAGTTGAATCTATGCCAAGTAAAAATGGGAGCTGCTGTAAATTGTAAACTTCTGCTGTAGAGGTCTGTGACATGAGGAGTGCTCCCCCTCGGGCACATTGTTTCTAGAGAGTCATCCAGGTAACTAATATATGGAATACACTTGTCGTAAGTTTGTGGTTTGAAGTTTTTTCTTTCTTTCTTTTTTTTGTTTTTGTTTTTGTTTTGTTTTTTGTTTTTTTCAAGACAGGCCTTCTCTGTACAGCCCTGGCTGTCCTGGAACTCACTCTATAGACCAGACTGGCCTCAGAAATCCTCCTGCCTCTGCCTCCCGAGTGCTGGGATTAAAGGCGTGAGCCACCACTTCCCGGCTTGAAGTATTTTCTTATGAAGAAAAAGATGAGGCTACTGGGCAGTGGTGGCTCACGCCTTTAATCCCAGCACTTGGGAGGCAGAGATAGGTGGATTTCTGAGTTCGAGGCCAGCCTGGTCTACAGAGTGAGTTCCAGGACAGCCAGGGCTGTACAGAGAAACCCTGTCTTGAAAAACAAAAGCAAAACAAAACAAAAAGAAAAAAGATGAGGCTACAAAGAAAGTAAGGTAAGGTATGTGTTAGTTTAATTGAAACAGGAATTTTACACTACAGATAGCAGTTCGCTGGAAAATGAGCTTATACATTGTTTATTATTCAGAGGTAGATCCTTTGCTACTTGGAAAGCCCACCTGTTACAATAAACAAGAAGAGCTATGACACCTGAGTGGGGCAGAACTCACTCTAACACCCCTGCTTACTGCATACTATAAAAGCTTGAGAATGGTCTGAGGTGGCTGCACTGTAGGTTAGATTAGATATAGTTTAGATTAGATTCCTGGTGACCGAAGCAATCTTAACCCTGTGGGCTGGCTTTGCCATTACTTCTGTGTGTGCATTTTTCATAGCTAACCACTGGGGGGCACTGTTGGCAAGGCTAAGATTCACCTGCTGTTCTTACAAAAAGAAAAAAGAGAGGGCTATGCAGCTGCTTTCACAGCCTGTTTCTGTTACCTCCTCTTGAATCTCCTCAGGATCCATGACCCCTATGACTATATAAATAGGGACGACCATGCTGTGAGGATAGTAGACTTCTCCTACAGTGTTGACCTGAGGGTGCAGCTGGACACATTTGCCTATAGTGGCTTTCGGACTGCACAGATCCTGGAAGGACAAAAGATCCTGGCTAACTGTTCTTCTCCCTACCAGGTAAGGAAGACAAGTCTGGACAAATATGGAGAGCATTCTTAAACTCTTTTTGTCTAGATAAGCCATGAGAGATGGTATTTACTGGCACCAACTCGCCTAGTTGACCCAGCTTTCAAATACTGTATCACCATGCGACTTATAGTTAACCGTTTTCCTGTCACAGTGCTCGAATATAAACATACACATCTAAATACATAACTGCGTGGCTTAAGTGCGCCGGCCATTTCTGTTCCTTGCCATCCGTGTCATCTGTCAGTCATTCTTTTCGATCCTCATGTACAGTAAGAACAGCAGCCTGTGCTCCTGTCCATGAGACTTGGAAGAATTGAGCGCAGTGCTGTGTATGAGGGCCCCAGGGTGGGTGTGCAGTGTCTCACATGATTGTATCCTGTGTAACCATGTCTTTTGACTTAGCTCAAGACACAGGGTATCTGCTGACTGAATACATAGTGTGTACCTGAAGTGGTCATGGGAGCCACAGTAGATCACAGCTGGAGCCATGCAGATGTACTAGGTATCCTCATGCGATTGGGTAATCCACAAAGACAATCTGCTGTCATTGGCTCTTAAAAATAACTCCTTGAACTGGGCGGTGTTGGTGTGCACCTTTAATCCCAGCACTCAGGAGGCAGGGGCAGGCAGATCTCTGACTTGGAGGCCAGCCTGGTCTACAGAGTGAGTTCCAGGACAGCCGGGGCTACACAGAAAAGCTCTATCTCAAGAGGCAAAGTCATAATAATAATTCCTAAATTGTCTCTGATCATTTCTTTGGGGAGCTTCTCCCTGTCCTGTAAGGATAAGGAACGTCTACTAAAGTATATGGGCTCTATCCATGCTTTTCAGCTCTGTGTAAATAAGTTCACAACCGGAAGCAGAGACCACTTTAGCTCATGGGCTGTTTTGTGATTTCAGGTAGATCTGTTGGGTATAGCAGACCTAGCACACTTACTGTTGTTCAAGGAGCACCTGCATGTCTTCTGGGATGGGCTCCTCTGGAAACTTAGCCAAAATACTTCTGAGTAAGTACTGGGTCCTGCAGGGTTTCTCCCCATCCCAGTAGTGTGCCTCCTCTCTTCAGCAGTGGTGCTATGGTGGGCAACCTGAGTTTTTTAAACCAAGTCCCATGGTTCTAGTGACGCGATGTCTCTGTGTTCACTTTAGTGTCGCAGGGCACCTAGTACAGGGAAAGGAATGGCCAGTTGAAAACAAGACATAGACTGCTCAGACTTCAGGGCATTCAGAACCTTGCCATGTCATATAGAAGTACGGAAGTTTCTTAGAAACATTTTTAGAGGAGTAAGTTTTCTAACCAATTGGTGTTAGTCTTTTTAACAGCTGTGTTATCAGAAGTCAGTTGTCTTTTGAAGAGAGTTAAGTTTCCAAATTGTATACTGACTTCAGATTATTATCTATTTAATGATTAGGTAGAACCAAACCACTGAGCAGGCTTCTGGTGCAGACATAAGTGATCTCTCAGGCCTGTCTGGGAACCTGTTAGATATCTTACCTACTGCTTTAAGTCACCTTTGCTGATGGCTTTCCAGCACGAGCTCACCAAGCAATGACGTGCTGCCTGCCTGTTCTTCAGTTTGTTTTAGTTTGTCCCTTCCCTGCTTTCCTCTCCAAAACATTAAGTTGCATCTTCTTCATTTGATTCGGAACCTGGCCAATCACATTTGTCTCTTGCATGTATTTTTAAAAATAGGCCTTTTAACTCCAGCACATGGAAGGCAGGGATCCACAGTGAGACATTGTCTCAGACAACAACAAAAATAAATAAGTTAATGAAATTGCTTGAAGCATACTTTGAGATGTGCATGGTTAACAGGCATCTTAGGTTAGCTGTGGACCTGCTAGGTGTAATTAATTATTAACACAAGCAGAAATAGACAGGGTGTGCCCTTTGTCAATGCCCCTGCCCTCAACAACAGTAGATGTTTTCAGATAAGAAACAGGAGAGTAAGAGCAAGTCACTTTAATCAAGTTCGGGATTCAGAGAACTTAAGATGACAGAGCCTGAGGTGAGATTGATGTCCTCATGACCTGCAGTGAGAAAGCTATCTGGGAAAGGAAGTTTCTTTTTCTTTTACCATTTGTGGAGAGGTGCTAGCAGGTATCACTGCACCATAGCGGCCAGAGGAGATCTGTGGGCTGGGTGAGAGTGGATTTCCTTCTATGTGTATTCAGGGCTACCATGACACACTTATTTTTGTAGTTCTTCCCTGTGCTTTCAAGAGTGTTTTTTTGTTTTGTTTTGGTTTTGGTTTTTTCGAGACAGGGTTTCTCTGTGTAGCCCTGGCTGTCCTGGAACTCACTCTGTAGACCATGCTGGCCTCGAACTCAGAAATCCACCTATCTCTGCCTCCCAAGTGCTGGGATTAAAGGCGTGCGCCACCACTGCCCGGCTCGAGAGTGTTTGAATGATCTCCAACCTTAGATTTCTTGGTATTACCTTATATCACTTTGGCACGTTAATGTACTGCTGATTTAAACTGAGAAAGAATTCTAATTTTCACATGCCCGATCTTGATAGAAATGATTTTTTCTATATTTTCTTAGGCTAAAGGACGGTGAATTGTGGAATAAATTTTTTGTGGGAATTCTGAATGCCAGTGACAAGTCCACAGTGTCTGTTCTGAGGGAACTTGCAGCAGAAATGAGTGGGGCTTTTGATACCACATTCCACAGCCACCTGAACAAAGCCTTGTGGAGGCTGGGGAAGGTAATTAGTCCGGAAGCTTTGCTCACTCAGCAAGACAAGCAGTCAAGTCTCTCGAAGAACCCCGCTTAAGCCACTGCTGTGTTGTGAGAACCTGGTCTGGAGTGGCTGTGATTTGGGTAGAGCACACTTAGACATACACATACTGGTCCTTCACCAGAGGGTCACTCTCAGCAGCACAGTTCTTAGCAGATGGTTGTGCTCCTGCAGCCTCGTTAGTTTATTCAAAAGCGACTCAGTACAGAGAGCTACTCCTTAGCCCTCTGGTTTCTGCCTTTTCTCTTCTGTAGTTTTGTAACATGTACTTTCCCTCTCACTGTGTATTTTATAATAAAATAGTTTTTGTTACATTTCTGCTGCTGGCATTTCATCTACAGTTGCAAACTAATGTGATAAATGGTTTCATTTTGGAGAGGAATTACTTTACCCTGAAACTTAGGTATCCTAGATTTCGAGCAGCTGCCCTTGGGTTAGAAGTCAGCTGGCCGGCCATCTTCCAGTCTCTGGCCTACTCAGGTGTCCAGAGGAAAGCAGGTAATGTGAGGCACATGGACCAACTTTTCTTAGGCTTCAAAGGTGTGTTTTATACTCACAGTACAGTGATGCACAGTAGAGTGTTTTCAGTTTTATTTGGTAATTGCCTAAAGTGCTTACCAACCATTCAGAACAGAGTACTCAACCAATGGCCTGTCATTTCATGCAGAACACAGGCTACTGAGGGGACAGAAGACAGTTTTACTTAGCCACGAGGAAAGCAGGGGTCAGAACAGACAGAGGACTCTGATGTGGGGACTAATTTGGAAAACAGTTTGTCTGATGGAGTGCTGGGCACCAAAGGGGAGCTCGATGCCGGTGGTCTCAGGGCTTTTGTTTCTTCTGTAAGATAATAAACATCACCCATTTCACTCTAAAATGTCAGTCATCTGATGTCCTTCCTTGCTGGTGCCTGAGTCCCCTCTACTTGTCACCATTGTTGTTCTAAGCTTGTTAGAGAGCAGATTCCCTAAGTAAAACTCTCAACCAAAACAATTAGGCAAACTCGATAGGTTAAGCCAGAAAAAATGTTTTGTATCTGAAAGACAACAAAAGAAAACATTTTCTCTCACCCAGAATACAACTCTGCAAACATCTTCGATTCGCTTCTTACACTGAGGAGAATCCATCGTGTAACTGCCTTTCCTTAATCAAGTCCCCCTTCCCCCCAGGGCCCTGTGCTGCCCAAGGAACTGAGAGCCTTTAACTTAAGCAAGCTTCCACCTAGTGAGTTCTTCAGCCATCCAGGCAGCCTAGTGGCTGTATGGGCAAACCTTGTTTCTGAAAGTACAAGCAGTGGGGGGAGTCAGGACACTCTGCAGCTTTGTTCCCACCCCACCTTCTACTCTCTGACCTCAGCCAACTCCAGCCTTTGAGGAGAGGAGAGAATATCACCAACGGTGCCTGGTGCCTGTGTCGACAATGTCCGCCATCGCTTCAGTTTTCTTTACAAAAGCATAAACCACAACATAGAATCCCTTCCATTTCCCCGTCAGCTCTGGTTATTTTTGAGATAGGACCACTGCATGGCACAGGCTGACATCAAGCTCCAGGTACTCTGGTCAGTCCCCAGAGGGCTGGGATTTCAGGTGCCCGCCCACCAGACTCCCTTGTATTTGATGCCCATTGTCTTGGGAGAAGGAAGCCTTTGTTTTTGTGCAGAGGCCTCAGGTGGCTCTTAGTCTGGTCTCACTAAAGCATGAAGAGCAGAATGCTGGGCCTGGAGAAGGAAAGAAAGATGCCCAGCTGGGAAGAACGGACTTCTCACTGTTGGGAGGAAGACTGCGGATAAGGTCTCCCCATTCACGCATTGTGCCCTCACTTGCTTGGGGCCCTGTTAGGGGCATCCATCCCCCACAAGTCAGAGCGTTCTAATTGATGCCAGACAGAGTCTGGAAGTGAACTCCCTCCCCTCCCCCCTCTCTCTCCATCCTTCCCTCCCCCCCTCTCTCTCCATCCTTCCCTCCCCCCTCTCTCTCCATCCTCCCCTCCCCTCTCTCTCTCCATCCTTCCCTCCCTCCCCTCTCTCTCTCCATCCTTCCCTCCCTCCCCTCTCTCTCTCCATCCTTCCTTCCTTCCTGCTGAAGGAAGTTGTGGCCTATTGCTTGAGCTGTGATCTCCGGTAGGAAAGCCTTTCAGGGTTAGCACAGGCCTTCAGAATAACTTGTTCATATCTTTAGGTGGAAGTCTAAGGCAAGGGCAGTGGCGGTGGTGTGCTCTTCACTGCAACTGAAACCAAGGAATTCTTGCTCTGCCAAAAGTTACTCTATTCTGACTTCACAAACAGCTCCCTACTGAGCAGGCACAGCATGGTTTTAACATGACAGACTTGGACTCTAATGAGGTCAGAGGCATGGAAGCTGAGTATTTACCAAGATACAGATGATTCTGGGTAAGAGCACTTGCCACTAAGGCAGATGACCAGAGTCCTACCCTCTACATGGTAGAAGAGAGACTCCTACAAGTCACCTATGACACCGTACCTGTGTGTGTCACAGGAGCCCATACAAACACACACCTACAATAAATAAACAAAACCTTTTAAAGATCAGTGTGCGAAAGGATGGACTACACAGCATCCGGTGCTGAAACAGTGACCTAAAGTTTGAACTCTGTCCCCAGTGCTGCCCCCCCCTTAGTTAATGCAGATAGTGCCTTAGTTCGAGTTGAAGACTACTGCTATCTTTCCCAGCACACAGCTCAGCTTCATTTCAGCCCCCCTAACCCCCTCTGGTGCCTTGTGCAGAGAATATACTTTATGTCCGTATGCTGTGGTCTAACCTCTTGTACTCCTTGTTCCCCAAACCAATTTGGATAGGTCAATTTAAGAAAAAAAAAAATAAGGTAACGGCTCATGTAGCTCAGGCTTGAACTTAGTACGGAGCCCAGGGTGGCCTTGAACTCCTGCCTCCCTTTCCCAAATGCTGGAGTTACTGGCATGTTCTACTACAACCAGCTTGAGATGATTTGGGGATGTTCTGCTTGGTCAGTCCAGGACTGCTGAGTGTGGCTCCATGGAGGGACTTCTGTTCTTCCGCAGGTTCTAGGCAGGTTCTGCATCACCTTTGTCTCAGGCTCTAGTGACTTGCCCCCCCCCCCCCCCAGCCATCTCAGAACTCAGTGGTTTCCCATCCCACATGGCCCCAAGTCCGACAAATTTGCTGTAGTCTACAGAACACTCGCTGCCCCGTTCCCTGATGCCTCTGCTTCCTTACTCAATATGTCACCTTGTGTCCCTCTGGCCACTTTTGTCTGCCTGGAATTCTTCTCCAGTTCTGTGGATGACATGATCCCATGTGTGCTTGTATATACAAACCCCTTTTCTATATCTCACTACTACTAAAACTAAGGACAAGAATTTATGTTATGCCCCAATTAAATGTTTGCCTTTATAAGAGTTGCCTTGGTGTCTCTTCACAGCAATAAAACCCTAACTAAGACAGGGTATTTTTCCTGCTTGTATGTCTGTGCACAACATGCATGCCTGGTGTCTGGAGGGGGTGTTGAATCCCCCTGGAACTGGAGTTATGGATGGTTGTGAGCCACCATGCGAGTGGGTGCTGGAAACTGAACTCAGGTTCTCTGTAAGAGCAGTGAGTACTCTTAACCACAGAGCCAGGACTCAGATCTTCATTTTAAAATCATTAAAGAGGATGCATCTAAATGTCTATTTGTAGTACGCTGAAAGTTCATTTGTGTCTAAATATTTTGTGATCTATTAGAAGCTTCTAAAAATCACGATTTCTGTTACTATTACACTTTCTTATGTCTGTGAACATGGGACTGAATGACATACAGTCCAATTTTTTTTTTTTTTTTTCAAAATATTTACTTGGCCCTTGAAGTGGGTAGAGGCACTTGGCGCCAAGCCTAACAATCTGAGTTTGATCTTGAACCCTCGTGATAAAATAGAACTTGCGAACATTGTTCTCAGACCTCCACACATGTGCTATGGCATGTGCATATGTGCATGTGTGTGTGTGTTGAGATGGCTCAGCAGAGGAAAGTCCTTGCCATCAAGCCTGATGACTAGAGTTAGATTCTTGGGCCCCACTCCGTGGAAGGACAGAACCACTTCTTCCAAGTTCTCCTTGTGCGTGCACACATACACAAACAAAACATAACTTAAAAATACTGCTTTGGAATAAAAGCTTGAGTTTACATAGGCTGGATTCGTATGATTGTGTGATGGATGTCAAGTGAACATCTGCAAACATGCTGTTAACTCCATCAAAGCATCTGCTTCTGCTATTGCTCCTGAGAGGCTCCTGTGGCCATCTTGAAGCTGAGTAGTAATTGTTCATATCAGCCTCTCCCTGTGACACTGAGGCTGCCCAGACTGCTAGTTTTCAAACCTTGTAAGCAAGAGGCTGTGTGTACTATCACTCTGTGTCCAGCAATGTATATAATTCTCAAAAATGAAAATCCTGGGAGGGGTCCAGCTACAAACTCAGAGACAAATTATATTGGTTCTGAGGTTAATGTCTGTCCTTAGTGTTAGATCCCACTTTCAGTACACCATTTTATTACCCTGATGTAGCATGCTAAGTGACTGTTGAGTTCACATTATGATATGCTTCACTGTCTAGGTTATGTTATGCCAGGTGTGGTGGGGCACAGCTGTAATCCAGAGGCTGAGCAGGACAGAGAGGTTGGGGGCAGCCTGAATTAGATATAGAGACTCTTTTTAAAAAGTTATTTCTGAAGGGTATTCTCTATGGCATGGACTTTTTGTTTCCATGTATACTTAATTTGGGTCCATGCTCAGTTGGAGGAGTTGGATGCCTCTGTCTGTGTGCTACAGTTTCAGAGTTTCAGTGCCAGCCTGGTCATGTGGTGCTTTTCATGAAATTGCTGCTCCTCCAAGATTTGCAAAGTGAGGATTGTACTTCATAAAACAACTACTGGACTAGGGTTGTGACTCACTTGGTAGAGTGCTTGCCCTGGCAGGTTCCACATCCTGGGTTTGATTCCCAGCACCGCATACTGAAGTGAAAACCTAAGGGTTCTTTGGAAGGTCAGTTGGATGCTGTTTTGCTGGGGCAAACATGTGAAGGAACATTTCGCAGACACGAGAGAGGATGTCCTGCTAAAGCAAACGCGTGGAGGACACGTGATGAAGGATTCTGTGCTAACGAATGAATGTTGGTCAGCCTTACACTTCGTAGTGGAGCTGCATTTGTCAGGGCTCCTCGGACTCAGGCTGATTGGATGTACCTGCTGAGGCAAGGCACGGGGAGGACACGTGATGATTGGGTGGTATAAATAGGACTCGACAGAGTGACAGAGCTTGGCCTGCTGACACAACTAGTTTGTGCAATGCTTGTGGGTCTCAAGTCCGCTGATTTTCACTTCCCTGAGAGGCACAGCTGAGAATTTCTCCTGGTGTCCCTCAGGGTCCCTCCTGCTGACTAGGGCGCAGACCTGGCTATCTCTGCTAGTCCTGTCACTGCTGTTGCTAACAACACTTCTAAACTGGACTGCTTGTTTATCCATGAAGTGTTTGTGAGTGGATCAAGCTGCCGCTGCCTTCTGACCTGTGAACTGAACTGATGATTTCCAGACAACACAAATGGAGGTTGCTCCAAAGAACCTTTCTAAACAGGTCAACTTCTAGACAGGATACGTTTCTGTATCCTTTCTTTTCAACTACCTCTGGTGGGAAGTGGGCTAAAGGGAGGTTAAAGCATTTAAGAACCATTATTTAAAATAGGATTTGAGGGCTGGAGAGATGGCTCAGAGGTTAAGAGCACTGACTGCTCTTCCAGAGGTCCTGAGTTCAGTTCCCAGCAACCACATGGTGGCCCACAACCATCTGTAATGGGGATCCGGTGCCCCCTTTTGGTGCGTCTGACGGTGTACTCACATACATGAAATAAATAAATCTTTAAAAAATAATAAGATAGGATTTGAAAAGTTAAAGTTACAGCATACACCAGCTGCATTGGTGCTCCTGTAATCCCAGCACTGGGGAGGTGGAGGCAGGAGGTTCAGAAGCTGATTGTCTTTTGTTATACAGTGGGTTTGTAGCCTGCCTGGACTGAATGTCACAGAATAAATCAATAGAGCCATACTTGGTGGCATACATCCTTTATCCAACACTCTACCAATGGAAGCAGGTAGATCTCTGTGAATTCCAGGCCTGCCAAGGCTACATAGTAAGATCCCATCTATAAATAAAACCACTTAAAATCTGTAAACAGATTAATATGTATTTATTAGCTTTTATATTTTAAAATTGAAAACATTTAGGACTACACTAAAGTACTAGGTGAAGGCATAAAAGAAGCACGCATGAAGTTTGGCTCAGGATAATAGCTAAGGGTGAGTGGCTGTGGTACAGTGGAGAAGCTGCATTAAGTACAGGGGTCAGAAACATAAGCTGGGCATAGGAAACAAGGTAACTGTCTGCTGACTTCTTCCAAATCTAGGGCATGTCATCACTACGTAGATAAGAAAGCCATTGCATGGGGCTGGAGAGATGGCTTAGCAGTTTAGAGCACTGGCTGCTCTTCCAGAGGTCCTGAGTTCAATTCCCAGCAACCACATGCTGGCTCACAGCCATCTGTAATGGGATCTTATACCCTCTTCTGGTGTATCTGAAGACATGACAGTGTACCTATATCTTTAAATTAAATAAAATCAAAGAAAGAAAGAAAGCCATTGCTGGGGATTCAGGCTGTATGACTAGGTGCATTTGCCTCATGTTTGCTTTGCATTCCCCATTCGGGTGAGCTCTGTGGGGGTGGGAGTGGGTTCTCTTAAGAGCCAGTTAGGATTTATATTACAGGGATTATCTTTACAGGTCAGCACCTGCCTAGAAGTTCTCAGGGTGTGATTCCTGCAAGACAAGACAAAGTGTGGAGGTCAGAAAGCTGACATTTTTGTTTGCTTGTTCATTTGTTTTTAGGACAACCACCTAGAACTCACTGTGAAGATCACGCTGGCCTTAAACTTATGGTGGTCCCCCTGCTTCTGCCTCCCCAGGCTGGAATTATAAATATATACCACCTTGCCAGGCCTAGAAATGCTTCCTTTGAAGCCAGAATAATTAGACTTGACTTTTAGCTATGACCTTAACTTCCTTGAGCCAGTGCCATCCTCTAAATGACACTGCCCCAAGACCCTGTTTACACCGTTAAAATCTGATGGTCTCTGCATAAGTGTGTGTTGATTTAGTTATAATGTTTACTGATCTAAGACTCTGTGAAAACCTCTCAAGATGGGGGTCCCGGCTCAATCGATTGGAGCCTTGTTATCACACTTGTGCACACCAGTGGTGGTCTGTGCCTTACTGCAACCTTTATCAAGATAAACCACAGCACCAGCAGGATTCT
Source organism: Rhynchomys soricoides (assembly GCA_019843965.1). Taxonomy (NCBI): domain Eukaryota; kingdom Metazoa; phylum Chordata; class Mammalia; order Rodentia; family Muridae; genus Rhynchomys; species Rhynchomys soricoides. The sequence continues at coordinate 6,596,164 of JADRCH010000088.1, forward strand.
GTTTGTTACTACTTTTGTGTGTGTGTGTGTGTGTGTGTGAGAGAGAGAGAGAGAGAGAGAGAGAGAGAGAGAGAGAGAGAGATGCAATACATGCTGTGCACTTGTTGAAATTAGAGGACAACTTACAGTTTTCTCCTACCATGCAGGTAGGTTCAGGGGATTGAACTCAAGTGGTCAGATTTGGCAGCAAATGTTTTTACCTACTGAACCATTGTGTGTGTGTGTGTGTGTGTGTGTGTGTGTGTGTGTGTATCGTTTGTGTCCATGTCTGAGTCTGGTCTTTTTTTTAGAGAGTCTATGTAGCCCTGGTTCTCCTGGAATTTAGTATGTAAACCAAACTGACCTCCATTCACAGAGATCCTACTGCCTCTGCCACGTGAGCACTGGGATTAAAAGTGTGCACCACCGCACACCCTCAGCCACCTTTACAGTGCACAATTCACAAGCCTGTCTCGTGAGGCGCTGAGGATGGACCCCAGGGTGCTGCATGCTCCCCAGCTCACATAACACACTTTTCAAAAGCAACTGTAACCTGCTGATCCTCTATTCCTAGCAACATGAATGTTATTTACAGATAGAAGAATAAAGCCACTTTATGAATCCTACTGTGCCCTGGCTTCAAGTCATTTGGGTTCTTTCCTCAGCAGTTTAAAAGGAGATAACTGTATACAATATTTATTACCATGTCCCAGAGAGTAGGTGGATTGTTACCAGATGGGTAACAGAAAGGACAGTGACTGTAGGAGAGGGAAGATTGCACTGGATCCTCAGGGCCACTCTGAGGCCAGCGGCTGTCTTGCTTAGGAGGAGGTTGTGAGGCTGGATTGATACCTCCACTCTGTATCCAGGCAACAGAAGTGATAAGGGCAGTTCCTGGTGCTTTGATTGGCACCAAATTCTACAACTCCTCGCACTTCAGTGAGGTATGTTTAAAAGCCTTTTGGGAGCAGGAGACATAGCTCAGTGTCAGAGTGTTTGTCTAGCATTTGCAGGACCCTAGGCTCCATCACTAGCATAATGCAGATAAACAATTTTTAATGAAAATTGGGACCAGGGTGTGGCTCAGTGGTACTGAATTTGCTTTGTGAGTCAGACTATAGTGAGAATTCTGGAGTTTGGTTTCTTTTTAAAACACGGAAACATTATAAGAACATGCTTTCATTTTAATCCCATGTGTGGGATATGGGGCTGCTTTGGACTGTCCATACCAGCTGACCCTGATTTGCTTCATGCTCTAGCAGAAGTGTGGTTTTGCCAGCTGCTGTGGATACTGTCTCTCTTATAGGGTTTTATTGCTGTGAAGAGACACCATGACCAAGGCAACTCTTATAAAAGAAAACATTTCACTGGGGCTGGCTTACAGTTTCAAAGGTTCAGTCTATTATTATAGTAATTATAGTGGGAAGCATGGCAAGCTACAAGCAGGCATAGTGCTAGAGAAGGAGCTGAGAGTTCTACATCTTGATCTGCAGGCAGCCAAAAGAATGTCCACCACAGGCATCCAGAAGGAGGCTCTCATTCTACACTGGGTGAAGCCTGAGCATAGAAGACCTCAAAGCCTTCATAGTGACACACTTCCTCCAACAAGGCCACGCCTACTCCAATAAGGCCACACCTCTTAATAGTGCCACTCCCTATGGCCAAGCATTGAAACTCATGAACCTATATGGAGGCCAAACCTATTCAAACCACCACACCATCAAAACTGAGAAAAGGGTTAGAACTGAGCAGGAAAGGCCTCCTGAAAACCTCGACCATGACCTGAAAAGCACTGATTTCACTGAAAAATGTTTGTTTATAATTTCCCACTACAGACAGCACAATTAATGACTTACAACAGAAGGGGGGAAATGTAGTGAGAATTCTGGGATTTTGGTTTCTTTTAAAAATATATAAATCGTCTAAGAATGTGCTTTCATTTTAATTCCAGGTGTAGGAATGTTGGGCTGCTTTGGACTGTCCGCAGCAGCTGACTATGATTTGCCTTGTGCTCTAGCACAAGCGTGGTTTTGCCAGCTGCAGATATTTCCTGCAATTGTGTAACATTTTGGAATTCTGGAAACTTTTCAGAGGGTATATAAATGTCAAAAGGCGGGGTCAGTGATTGTTCATTCAGAGGATGTCTTAGTTAGGGTTTTACTGCTGTGAACAGACACTATGACCAAGGCAACTCTTATAAGAACAACATTTAATTGGAGCTGGCTTACAGGTTCAGAGGTTCAGTACATTATCATCAAGGCAGGAAGCATGGTAGTGTCTAGGCAGGCATGGCGCTGGAGGAGCTGAGAGTTCTACATGTTGTTCTGAAGGCAAACAGAAGACTGGCTTCCAGGCAGCTAGGATGAGGGTCTTAAAGCCCACACCCACAGTGACACACCTACTCCAAAAAAGCCATGCCTACTTCAACAAGGCATATACAGACATCACAGAGGAGTTGTTTTTTGTCTGTTGGTAGGTGCTCAAAAAAGAAACAAAAGGAAATTAGATTCTGGGTTCTCTCTCTCTCTCTCTCTCTCTCTCTCTCTCTCTCTCTCTCTCTCTCTCTCCATCCCCTCTAAGGGCTAAAGGGTGGGGAAAAGACCCACAAAGTAGCAAAGACTAGATACATTAGGCACTGATTTCAACCCCAGCAGCACAAAAGCAAAATACAACAGCTTGGGGAGCTGTTCCTCCAGCCCGAAGATGGCAAGAGGGTCATCAGAGCAGCCACCACCCAGGTCACTGGGATTTCTGAAGGTTAGAACAAAGGCTCTTGCCAACAGCAGGTTATGGAGAATCAGGTGAGCTTTGGAACTTTGTGTCACATCTTCCAGGAAATAAGTGCTCTGGAATTTAAGCACCAGCCATAAGAGTGAGCTCCCAGATGTGAGGAAGGAACACACCTGCTCTTGGCTGCCAGCGTTTCAACACGGCAAACTGGGGCCACAAAAATACAGAAACATCCTGCACGTAGATAGGGATAGATCAGCCTGAGCTGTGGAGAGCAGTAAAATGTGCAAGAGCCAGGGGACAAAGCTCCCCATGGATAGCAGAACACCCATAAATGGTCCAGAGAAAGCTCAAGAGACTCTGGATGGAACAGATGTTAAGGAAGATCTGGGAGAAACTGAGGCAGAGCTCTGCACTCAAAACATTCTCCCAACTGCCCTTTGCAGAAGAGTGGTGCAGTGTGTACATGACCTGAGCATGGTCAAGGTTCCCAAGATGAGGAGCACCACAGATCCTGTAGCTGGTCCAGGTAGTGCCAGTTTCAGTATAGGGATGTGGAAATGTCCCCGAAGCAAACCTGAAAGGCGGATGCATTAGTCAGTGTTCTCTACAGGGACAGAACCAATAATAATTTAATAATAATAATAATAAATATATTAAGTGACCTTTAAAATAGTGGCAACAGCAGAGTCACACCTGAGGTGCTGAGAGCCTGGTAATTCCTCTGTGATAGAAGCTGGGTTCCTCAAGTGTAGGGCAGTCTCATAGTAGCTGTCTCAGAGGAGCAGTGGGACAACCAACGGTTACTAGATCCGTAGGATGGGTGCCTTGCTAGTCCCAATCTGGCCACGGTGAGCCTGGAAGGATCCTGGAAAGCCACTGGGTCCTAGTCTGCCACAGAAGCTTGGAAACTCCTTCTACTCTCCATGGAGGAATCTGCAATGAGGGCGATCAATCTGGTGAAGAGAGGGAGGCCAAGTGGGCGGAAGTGAGATGAACACCCTTCCGAAATGCCTTTCTATACTGGCTGCTGCCTGACGGTGCCACCCAGTCAGGCTGTGCCCTTCCATATTAACTGACCAGGACAAGTTCCTAAGTGAGGCTCCTTACTTAGGTGACTGTAATTTGTGGCGAGTTGACATTAAAACCATAATAGAGGGCATAGGTGTTCTGTGATGTGGCTTGGCCCTCCAGGGTCTCTCTCAGACCTTAGACCAAACTCCTAGCTCTCTGCGACTTGGGCCTGCTGGGTAAGCAGACCTGAACTGATCCAGTCCCTCCCTGCTCTCTGGAGCACCAGGAATGTCTGCTTTCGGGCTCTGGTTGGCTTACTTACTCTCTTCTTTCATCCAGCTAGCCTGTGTGTCAGTTTCTCTGTTACTGACAGCAGCCTGTTACCCTGTGGAAAAGCATGGGGCTGGTAACCTCAATACCCCATACCTTCAGCTTGGAGAAAGAGTGGCCCCAAGGGATAGAGGTCTCCATGGGTAGATGGGAACAGTGGTCAAGCTCTGCCGGAGGCCATATTGCCCCTCAGCACTGGAGACAGTCTGTGGCCAAGTGACCCGGGCTGTCAGTGTACTCATTCTGTCTGTACTTTTTTGAGGCCTTGGGGACAGAACCAGGGCCTTCTACATCCTAGACATACATCGGCCCACTTATTGTCCTGCCTCAATTCATAGTACTTGGTGTACTGAAGTGGAAACTTAAGGGTACTTTGGAGAGTCAGTTGTGTTGAATGGTGTTTTGCTGGGGCAAAACCATGAAGGAGTATTTTCTGAAGTGGACACAAGTGAAAGACTAAGGCAGACTCGTGAAAGAATGTTTCACTGAAGCAGACGCAGGAGAGAGGATGTTCTGCTAAAGCAAACATGTGAAAGAACACGTGATGAAGGAAAGATTCTTTGCTAACGACACACATGTATTGGACCATCTTACATGCGTTGTTGAGCTTTATTTGTCTGGACTTCCCGGACTCAGGCTGATTGGACGCACGTGCTGAAGCAAGACCTGTGCTGAGGCAAGGCTCATGAAGGACACGTGATGGACACGTGATGTTTGGAGGGTATAAACAGGACTTGAAGGAGTGATGGAGACAGAGCTTGGCCTACTGGTACAGCTAGCTGTGCAATGCTGAGAGTGGCACAGCTGAGAACTTCTGGTGTCCCTCCCTGGTCCCTCTTTTCGACTTGAGCTTAGGCTGGGGCCTGGCTGTCTATGCTAGGTAGTGCCACCACTACTGATTAGTGTTTGCTATCCCAACTCTACAGACCTGGACTGCTTTGCAAGTAGATTGAGCTGCCGCTGCCTGCTAACCTGTGAACTGAACTACCAATGTCCAGACAACATAGACAGGAGTTACCCCCAAAGAACCTTTCTAAACTGGTCCACTTCCTCTCCCCCCACACCCCCCTCCCCGTATCCTTTCTTTCCCACTACTTCTGGTGGGAAACAGGGAGGTTAAAGTATTTAAGAGCCATCATCAAAAATAAGGTTTGAAATAAAGTTAGTGTGCCTGAACTTGGAAGTGTTCCAAAGTCTAAAGCTTGGGAGGAATATCAAAAGAAACAAATACAAGATGATTAGGAAGATGGGTTTGCTCCTCCATTCTGGTCTATAAGTCTGTTTGGATCCAAAAGGTTACTGGTTTGCGTGTGAGGCCTCTGCCCCATGTGCAGAGTGCAGAAATGTTTTCCTCAGTTCCTCTCTAACCCCATGCACCAGGTAGAGCCTGCTGCACTAGGAGCTGGTTCTTCTCTTCCCTGTTAAGAAGGAGGGTCTGCTGACCTCACGCAAGGTCTCACCCTGCTTGGACCTAGGCTTCTGGAAAGCTTTTGTTTTTATGCTGTGCATTTTTATCTGGGTCAACGAACTTGAGGCCATCAGTTACTTAAGACAAAGCTGCGGGGGGGGGGGGGGGGGGGGGGGGACGACAGGCAATAGGAAGTTCCGGGGGAGCTTGGCTCAGGAACTAGAAAAGTAGCCCTGCTGCTGACAGCTGTGTGTCAGAGCAGACTAGTCTGCCATTGCTGTCCCCCAGGGCCCCTGCTTCCTACCTCCAGGGCTGTAAGTGGGAGATGAACAGGACTTTGCTTGGGCTCACAGCAAGCCATAGACTCATCTGCCTGCTGGGCATCCAGCCCAGAGCAAAGCATGGCTGGAGCTGCCCCATTGTTGAATCCAAGCCACGATCAAGGGAGATGCTTTACATGCATACTCCCCAGGTCTCCAGCTGCAGCCACAGACTCCTAGTTCACTGCTTGTTGAAACCAGTTCATGGACCTCCCTCGGGGCAGCAAATGATATAGTGGAATGCAGGGGTGGGGGCAAGATTAGCCAATAAATATTCATTAAGCTCTCCCACAGCCCTTCGTTTATGATGGGATTTAAAGAAATGGAAGGCCTGCTTACTCCCTGGAAGGAGTTTATAACTTAGAATTAACAGGATACAACAACAGAACAGCCAAGGAAGTACAAGGGAGAAAGAAAGCAGAAAGAGTCAGCTTGGGCCAGTGAAATGACTCATGGATAAAGCCTGGCAACCAAGTTCAATCCCTAAGGTATATAAATGTAAGGAGCAAACTGGCTCCACACAGTTGTCCTCTGACCTCATAGACCTCCGTACAGCCTAGGCATGTGTGCTCCTCAGCCCACATCATGCACACACAATAATAATAAGGAAAAAACTTAAAGGCTATTCAGGTCTGTGTGCATATGTGCCATACGTGTATGTTCACAGTGGGCATGCGGGAGCCAGCAGAAATCAAAAGATATTGGATCCCTGGAACTAGCGTTACAGTTGGTTATGAGTCTCCATGTGGGGTGCTGGGAACCAAATTGAGGCCCACGAGGGCAGCAAGTGCCCTTAACTGCTGGGCCATCTCTCCAGCTGGGGGTAGGGAGACATTTTAGAAAGACACCTCAAGGAAAGCCGAAAGCAAGATGTAGAACCCGTAGTCTGTGCTAGGACACTCAAAGGCAAAAACCAACGCATAGGGCGTCTGGGAGCCAGGTAACTGGTATTAAGGTGTCTTCTTACTACCTGTCCCGACATTAAATGTTGACTTTTGCTTCAGGCTGGACCCCTTAAGAGGGCAGTTGGCTACACAGTTTGGGCAATTTGAAGTTGACAAAAACAAAAAAACCCCTGCAGAAAGCCAGCCTTCCCATGGCCAGAATGTTACATAGCTGGGGCCTAAACCAATACCTGCCTAAGGAGAGAAAAAGAAGTTACAAAAGAAAGCTTTGATCTAATCCACATTCATCCCCGGGGCTGGGAAGGGTCTTCTCCCTGAGCACAAGAGTACAAGGTGTGCATTCAGATAAATAGACTTCACCATAAAGAAGGGAGGTGAGCTGGTTTAGAAGGGCAAACAGGGGTGTCTGCTACATGAACAGTGCTAGGACGCAGGAAAGGCGGGGAGAGGAGAGCATGGCTTTTCAGCTATGCTGTCACTACCTGAGAGAGGGAGTTGGTCTTGGGCAACCTTAGTTTCCTCATCTCTAAAATGGGATAATAGTTTTTGCCCAGGTGGCAAATTCCATGCAGATGGGGACTTGTTGGCTGAATTATGTCCAGCGGTTAGCAGGAACTCACTCAATAGGTGTTTGCTGAAAGAGAGGATTACTTCACTGAGGTGTTGTGAGGTTTAGAAGAACTCATGTTCTTAGCACAGTGAGTAACCTACGGTATGTGTGGAGAGAAAATTCCCTTCCGCTACAGTGGCGTCACAGGAGCCGCCCTCCACTTGCCCCCTGCAGCCCTTACTCTCCCAGGAGCTGGGAGGCTTTAAGAAGGTTCTGTGCCGGTGGATGGTGCTGGAACACAAAGGCCCAGTACCTGTGTCTCCCTGGCTTCCAGCTGGTCCATACTTGGCACTTGGGTTTATAACTCTTCCCTGGCTGGCTTCTGAGGCTCTCCACATTGCCCTTAACCTCCCCCGGTTAGCCCCTCCCCTCCCTGGACCAACCTCACTTACTTCTAAGGCCACCTGGCTGGGATCTGGATGGGTGCCCACTACTGACAAAAAGCTTTTCTTTTTCATCCTTTCTGTACTGAAATGCCAGCCCGTTTTGGTTATATTCTCTCCTCTCTGCTCTGACAGCAGTGGGGAGCCCCTCCCGCAGCCACTGCTTCCTATGCAGGCTCCTCTGTAAGGGATGAATCACTTAGCTATCTATCAATAAGCTAAGCTGCTCCTGGGCCCACGGCCAGCTGAGGAACAACTAAAAGACTGAGAGCCACTCCCACCCGAGGTCTAACTTCCTGGCTCTCCTGTCCCACAGAGAGGAAACCTCCAGCCACAGAGGCAGATGACACAATCCTGCACTGTATCATCTAAAGAAAGAGAGCAAAGCTCCTCTAAGCCTTGTCTCTGCTCTGAAATGCCTCTAAAAGCCAGATCTTGACCCCAGATCCTGCACTTACCAGTCCCTCTCTGATTTGGGACAAGTTCTTCAGACACTGAGCTGCAGGCTCCTCTGTGTAATTACACTCAGGAGTCAGCACAGAAGTAATGTCCAGAGAACCTCCCCTTAGCAAGCCTGACTGTTAGAGAACTCGCAATGAGGGCTTTCCTCCGTGTGGTCTCCCTCTCACACCTCCGTCTGGGAAAAAGAATTCCATCTCCTAAATAGGGAGTCTTCTACTTGGAAATTCCTGTTCTAAACAAAACCTCCCCTGGAGGAAAGTCCCTTCCCAGGGTCACTCCAGACCCTGTGACATTCTGACTCATGATCCCTCACTATCTCCCCGTAGCATTGTGACCAAAAGTGGACAGGGAGGAAAGATAGTATAAAAGGCCATTCCTGCTGCTCGCTCTGGGTCTGCGCTTGTAACATGTTCTCTTATTCCCCAGCTCCCTGAAACAGGTGCTCTGGGCATGGAGACTTCTCAGGGAGTCATCCCCACCTTCCTTCAGGTCCCTCAAGGTTCCTCCTCACTCGCCCCTGCCCATTGGCAGCCAGGAATGCAGTCCAGACAGTATTGGAAGGCTCCTCTTCCTCCTCCTTGCTTCCAGGTAAAGAAGCAACCTCACCTTAGGTTAAGGCTCATGGGCTGTGACCCACAGTGGCGTCTACCAGGTGGTCACTGGTGGTCCCTTCTCTTGGTACTCTGGCAGACATTCCGTAAGCTGATGCCCCTGGCACCCACATCTAGAGTGCAGACCGGTGGCAGACTTGCCATCAGACCAATGCTTTTCTGACTTCTGCATCTGATAGGAAAGGGGGAGCAGAGCCAGGAAGGCACACAAGAGACTTAGAGCATCCCCACGACAGGACCCTCAAGTCCTCTAGGAACATCCTGAATAGATATAACGAGTCTCTCCTTTGTGGCCACACCCTAGAGCGGCTATAGTAGCCTTGGATGCCTGTGACCTCTCCCTCTGGTCTAGCTCCCTTAAAAGCCAGGGGTAGGCCAGCTCTGAGGTGCTGGACACATGGACTTCCAGTGGCCACACCTGCTTATGTATCCAAGCTGTTAAGCTGTTCCTCTTAGCTTGCCCTGGGTTGGGCTGGGGTGGGGTGGGTGTGGCAGACAGCCTGTTCCTCCCTTCCAGGCACTGACAGTGTAGGCAGGTGGAGACAAGCCGGCTCAGTCAGCAAAGAGGCTGTAAAGATGGGTGGGGAGTCTGGGGAAGCTCCAAAAGATTGAGACATTTGGGGCCATAAAAGGGACATTTTTGGACACATTGGAACCCCAAAATTTGTGTCTAAACATTTTTATGTTAGTTTATGAAAACTTCAGATTTTATTATTGACATGACTTTTCCAAACACACCTGCAAATGACAGTTTAAAACCATAAAGAGACAATGTAAGTGTAAGCAGTTATTCCTGCCTAGCCGACTCCATGAAGGAAAGCCAGTTACTACTGAGTTTGTAAGTATGTGTTCATTCACAAAAACAGAAGACAGCAAAATGAAAGACTTTATTTCAAAGTTGTAAGGACACTGGCTTGGCTGACTCACACTTCGAGATCCTTGGGAGCCAACATGTCCACAAGACAGGACTGCTACTTTCTCAGCAGAGTTACTGAAACATCACTCTCAGGGCTGCCTCTATGATGGGCCTTGTCAGGAGTCAGAGGAACACCCAAACCTGAGAGCAGGGTAGCTAAGTTCTGGTCCTGACTGCCTCTAATTTCCTCTGTGTTTTTGCTGAGTCACTTTATCTCCCAGAGCTGCAGTTGGCTGTTGGCATCTTTAGGAGGAGGGGTGGGGCTTCCTGGAATCCATCTAAGCTCTGAATCGTGTGTTCTAAGCAAGAGAGGCTAGAGCAGAGCCTCTTCAGATGTTCACTCATTCATTCAGCTAAATGACACAAGCAGCCATTAGGTCCTGTCCTAGAGAGCTCATGGGTTACTGGACCGAGATAGATGATACCAGAAAGATAAGGAGGGCACGGGATGTGCCACTGGCCAGGACTTGAGATATCTGAGTACTCTCACTAGCAACAGGCAGCCTGGGCTTTTCAGGAATTCTTCCCATGGCTGGCAGATCTTCCCTTTATATGGTGTCTCTCCCCCCCCCCCGTGAGTGTGTGTGTTGTGTGTACACGTGTACAAATGTGTGTGCACGCATGTACAAATGTGTATGCGCGCGGCCAGCATACATGCACGCACACGTGTGCATGGGCACGTGTATAGACCCAAGTTTACAGCTATCTCACCACATCTCTCACCCATGCAGTACTCAGAAGACTGGGTCTGTCGGCAGCAGCAACTTGGGACTCTCATACTCAGGAATTGACCTTAATTAGAAAAGGTGGTGGAAATGTTGTTGTGACCCCTGGCTGATGTATTTGTTGTTGAGGGTACTTTAGGGGATACCCCGGGACACTGTTCCCTTTCCTTTAATGGTATCACTCCAAATTTCCAGCCCACACACGGTATCTTAACAGAGCACTGTCTCCAGACTCTCCCACCTCTTTGTCAGGGTGAATGGGCACATGACCTGAGCCAGCCAATCAGAATCCTCTTGGTCCCAATGCAGGGCTGCAGTAGGTGTTTCCGAACACCTTTTGTCCAGGTGTGGGCATCTGTGAAGACTGGTCAGTGCTGATGCTTAGAGCCCCCAAGGCTGCCCTGACTTCTCTGTTCTGTCCTCCATTCCCGGGCTTGGTATTTGGAGAACGTGGCTGATTTGGAGGGGATGGGGAGGGGGCTTGTGTTGCTCTCTTCCTGCGCTTCTGTTATCTGTGGCTGCTGGGATTTTAGCAGAAGGCAGAGTTGCCTGGCCTGGGGCTGCTGATAGTTTCATCAACAATTTCTGTTACTTCTTACAAACCGACAGGAATTTAGAAACCTCACATTTCCTAAAGAGAGTGGATGTAATTGTTATTCCAATCAATTATCCCTTCAGATTTAGTATAACAAACAATCCACCTCCTTAACTCCTTCAATCTTGCTCTTCCTTCTGAAATATTTCTGGACACTTGAAAGAAGAAAAGGGACTTTTCATATGCCCACATTGCCTTAAAATGGAATTGTGGAGGACGGTCAGATGTATGTGCTTCATGTGCTCTTTACAGATTGTGGGCTTCCATGTTAGCTTGGCATTCTGAATTTTAATCTTTAAACCCTTGTTTAGTATAGTTTTATTTTATGTGTATGAATGTTTGCCCTCATGTTTGTTTGTGCAGTGTGTGTGTGTGTGTGTGTGTGTGTGTGTTGCCCACAGAAGCCAAAGAGGGCACCAGGTCCCCTAAAATTAGAGTTTCGGGTGGTTTAAGCTGCCATGTGGTCCTGGGAATCAAACCTGGGTCCTCTGGAAGAGCAGCTGGTGCTCTTAATCATGGAGATATCTCTCCACCTCTTCTTGCTTATTTTTAACTGGGTATTTTTAAAAGTAGAAAAATATGCTCAGTGAAAATTTCAGATAATACAAAGGTTAAAATTTTTAAAAAGTAGAAGATTCATTAGCCCCCCCCCCTTTTCAGGGGAAACAGCAGAATTAAAAACAGGTGTAGAAATAGCTTGTGCTTTTCCGTTAACACGAGATGATGATTTCTGATTGTCTCGAAGCACATGGTGTCATTTCTCTCTGTTGTTAATGCCATTCTCCCCCCACAGGGAAACAGACACAAATTTTAATTCTTATTTTATTACTACATGTGTGTGAGTGTATGCACGTGCATGTGCATGAATTCCAGGGCACACATGTGGAGGTCAGAGGACAACTTCTCTCTCTCCACCATTAGATCCAGTGTTCTAACTCACGTTGTCAGGTTTGTGTGGCTAGCACTTTTACCCACTGAGCCACCTTGCTGGTCTAACTACATCCTTCGTCAGGATCCAGGTATTTGGTTGCATGAGAAAGTATCATCCTGTATTAATCAATCCCCTGTTTGTGAACCTTTTTATGGCTTCCATTTCTTTTCTGATCATAAACAATACATGGGGGGAAAAGTATATGGGGGGACAAGAGAGATATCAGATTCTCTGTAGCCCTGGCTGGCCTAGAATGCTTTAACATAGTCTAGGCTAGCCTCAAACCAACAGTTACCTTCCTGCCTTAGTTTCCCCCAGTGCTGGAATTACAGGTGTGATCCACCATAGATTTGCTTCTGACTTAACTTGCTTCTGTCTGCTTTTAGAACCTTCAGTCTATAACTGTTTCCTCACAATGTTATGTTGAAGGACAAAAAGGAAATACAGAGTTCTCCAAAATTGCCTACCTAGTTCAAGGGAAACTGTCTCCTGTTGGCCCCTGAGTGACGTTTGCATCTTGGTTTTGATGTCCATGACATGTGTCACTGAAGTTGTCCCCGTGTGCAGCCTGAGACTTTTGCACAGGCAGTGACTAGAAGTCCTGGTTTTAGAAGATTAGCTTGGTGACTAGGTAGATAAGAATGAGCAGTAAATGACATAGGCCCACAGAGAAGAATGCTGATGTTTATTGAGTTCTCAACTGAACAGTTCCTGACCGGAGAGCTTTGGTCACTGAATTCCCATAATCCTGGGAGGCACATGAAATTGTTTCCATTTTATAGATGATGACACTGAGGTTCAGCTGGTTAAACAGCATGCCAGAGTCACTCAACGAATGAACAACAGAGCTGAGATGTGAGTTCAAGACTGAAAATTCAGAGCGCGGGGTGTTAGCCAAATTTTAAGAACGAATATTCAAAAATAATGTGTACACCTTAGTGCCACCTTGGGTAGTTAGAATCAAAAAGCTTCTATCTTTCTCCTGTCAGCACTTGTGGGTGTAGGAACATGTGTTGGGCAGTGTGGGCTGGACTGTCCACAGCGGGGCAGCTGCTACATAGGTTTGAGGTCAGCCTTCAGCAGATTTTAGTGGAAGCCACAGAGAGGGGGCATTTCAACGGAATGATGCCTGGGAACAGGGAAAAGACAAACAATTGGCTGAGAAGGGAATTTGGGCGCTTCCCAGATGGACACGAGAAAAAATGACGAGTGAAGGAGGCAGGAGACTCACCAAGTGCTCTCTAGGGAACCGGCAGGTGGGCATCCTGAGAGCCCAAGTCTCCTTTCCAGCCAATGCAACTGTTTCTAGTCATGGGAGGGGCGATGATGGGGAGAACGGAAAGATAGTACCCACAGGGCTGAGTACCCCACCCTCCATCCTCACCCTTTTTGCCTTTTAGGACAAAACCAGATGAGAACCAGTAAGGGCGTGCATCCCAGCTGTGGCCACGCCTGCCAGTGCTGAGACCCACAGCTGCAAACCTGGGGCGGGGATGGGAAGGGGAGTAGGCTTGGCTGTGAGCCAAGAAGGTCTGGCTTCTGGGGAACAAACGGTGAGGTGAACTACATACAGTAGGCTTCCCTGAATCCCACCCCTCAGTCCTTCCTTTCCCTCCCCCGCAGCAAAGGAAAGCAGTGAGAAACGTGTTTTTTATAAATAGCTCCAGCCCCAGCTGATTTGTAAATTCAGTGGGGTTTTTTTGTGTGTGTCAATGACATCACCCTCCTCCCCATGGCAACCCCCGACGATATCAAAATTGCCAGGCAACGTTGGAGCTGCTCGCGCCCTACAAGAGCAGGTCGCTGCCTGAGGATCTAATGGAGAAATCCCAAAGTGAGCTGGGGTGCACGGTGGAGGAGGGGTGCACCGCGGCCGGGGCTGCGGGGCCGTGATCGATTGGCCAGAGAAAGGCGGGAGCGGCTGTCGCTTGCTCCTCAGCCTGGACACACCGGGGGCTCCACGCCAGCTCCTCCTGACAGCAGCGGCGGACCACAGCAGGTGGGGGGAGGGCACTGCTCGGTTCTTGACATGCCGGGAGCAGCAAGCAGCCATCCAGGTGACTAAGTCGGCCCACCGCCACTGAGTCACCCACCCACCTTGGCTTTTCTTCCTTCCCCCTTTGCATCTGATTATTTGGGGAGCTGAAAACTTGGAGGTGTCCCCGAGGCCCGCCCCTTCTAACTCTCCCCGCCCTACCTCGGCTTGGAGGAAGATGGAACTCGCCGGGAAGCTGCCACTAGCCCCTAAAGACATGGAAGGCACGGAGGGAGCCAGAGTTGCCTATGGAGAAACCTCGGCTGGCAGAATACAATAGCAGACATGGTGTTCAGGCTGCCCGTGTGTCCTCTGAAGGTTCTGGGAGAGAAGGGGAGTCTGGTCCACACCGACTGGAGTCCTTCTGGGCTGCCTTTGAGCTCACCTCTCAAGGGGATCTTTCTGTAAAACGTGTGACTTCCAGGGTCATTGATATTTGGAGAGCAAGACTGGATTGGCATAGGCAGGCCTGTGCAGGTAGGTGGCTCTGTACTGGGTGTGGACCCACGTGTGTGAGAGGCTGAGGGTGTGTCACAGTGTGTATGGGCCCAGCTAGATCTGAGGACAGCGGCTGGTCAGCAGAGAGCTGGAATGGGGACCTGACAGCAGTTGATTCAGACTGATGCTGGGTCAACCTAGTCTTGTACGCATGCTGGGGAGAAGGGACACCAAACACATGGCCTGAGCAGACTGAAGAACAGCTGCCTGCTCAGGCAGGCTCAAGCCCTTGCTGGGTCCACCGGACAGAGACATGGCCAGATGCCAAGGTAGGAAGTAGTCCTGAGGCCTGGCCAAGTGTTAAGAGCTAAACTCTTAAGCATGGGACCGCAGGTTCATTGCTTGTCTTCCTGACAACCTTGAATGCCCAAGGAACACCTTCCTACCAAGGATCTTATCACTCTCCCAGGCAGAGCTGTTCAGCTCTTACCTGTGTCCCTGCTGAGCTCATAGACTCATTCAATGAGCATTCTACAGGCTGGGGCTCAGCTGGAGGTCACCCTGAAACCCCCTTTCAGGTATGCCCCAATGTGTGTCAGGCAGAGGGGTGTGGGCCCTCTACCTCCCCCACACAACTGACAGGCTTTTAGGCACACCGGTGAGTAAGCTGCAGGAGGCAGGGAGGTTGTGCCCACAGAGACAAGATGACACCAATCAGAGACCTTCTGGAGAAAAGCGCCTGAAAGAGAAAATCACTGGGGTTCTTCTTTTTTCTTTCTTTCTTTCTTTTTCTTTCTTTTTTTTTTTTTTTGCTAAAGGTAGCAGCAAGCTTCTGGGCTCCAGACAAGCACCAGCCTGCAGTGGGAGAGGGTGAGGCCCAGCTGCCCAGAAGGAGTGCCAAGGTAAGGTCTCCACAGTGGCAGCAGGCTCTGCATTCTTGAGCTGGAGACAGGGTGTCCATATATTGACCTAGCTCACCTAGGCCAGAGAAGCTAACTCCATGTTCACAAAAAAAGCTGTGAGTTCTTGGGCTAAAGCTCCCTGAGGCTGCCTGACTGTTGGCCACGCCCTCTTCAGGTAGATTTTGAAACAGCTAGGCGGAAACCAGTCTTGCTCTGGGCTTGTTTCTACAGTCCCTGCATTTGCTTCCTGCTCCTGCCAGACCAAGCCAGGGCCACCAGGACTTCTTCCAAGAAGCCCTTCTCACCTGCCCCTCCTGTAGTCATTCCACAAATATTTATGGTGCGTCCTCTGCCTACTGGGTTCCTGCTCCCTACCACTGTCCTTTCCCTGAACTTAACCTGGCAGACTCTGATTCTGAAAGTCAGCATGAGGCCAGGGGCGAGCCTGGGGGGCAAGCTAGTGCTACCCTTAGTCTTGCTTGGGCTTTCCACTTCTGCCGGGGTTCTGGGCTGCTGGGCTTCCTCAGGCCTCATGAACTCATGTCCATGCTCCAGAGAGCAAGGCTAATGCAGTGCAGCCTCTGGTGTAGAACGCCAAGGTCAGAGAATTTTACATTTCTTCGGGGAAGTAGGGGTGTCTTTTCCTAAGTTGGTTCTGATGAAAACTGAGTTCCCACAGTGGGCTTGGGAGCTCACCTAGTTAAGATCAGGGATTGGCCTTTGGGTCAAGAGGGTCCCCTTCTGTGAGCATTTTTATCCACATTTTTTTTTCTGGTGATAAGCCTAGGAACTCGGATGACAAGGGTACCAGGGGATTTGGCACCAAGAATAAACCCTTCTAGAAGTATTTGACTTGGGTGGAAACTCTGAGCCCCTGCAGGGCATATAGGAACTGCATAACCTTTCTGATGACCCCTCCCCCACCCACATACACTGAGTGCATTTGAGATTTGCTAGGCACAGGGAAGGGCCAGGCCAGCGGGGCTCCAGCCTACTCTATGTAGTTTTCCTCAGGATGTTCCCTGTCCTGGTCCTGTGAGAAAGACCACAAAGGACCACAGTCAGGAGGAGACTGTAGTATCTTCAATACCTGACTCCAGGATGAGGAAAATGACCAGGCTGTGAAAGGACTTCTTGCTTCCTCCCAGAAGGTAACTCTTAACCTTGGGAGTCTCCAGGTCTGCAGAATGAAGCAGAAGCCAGAGCCTAGCTGTGAGCAAAATGGCAGATGCCAGTGAATATACAAGCAAACAGTGGTCCCTTAGGGAGGTAGCTGGCCTGGCCAGGAGGAAGCCTAGGGTAGAAGCCAAGTCACCGGGAGATGGAAAGTCTGCTGGGGTCCTAAGAGGGTTCAGTAAAGCCTTTGGGCTGGTTTCTGACCATATCTGTCTCTGTGGGAGATTCTGGGCCAGAGGACTGGCAGAGTCAGTTAAGGAATAGGTTGAGATACTATAAGATGGTATTCCTTACCCACATTCCTTACCCCCATTGGGGGTACCTCTGGGGGGCCCAGAGGTACCCCCAATGCAGTCTATCTCCCTTTCAGAAGGCAGAAGGAGCTTCTGGGAGACCTGTGGCTTGAAGCAGAGAGCCTTTCCTAGTGGCTGCCATCCAGATGTCAGTGGGAACACCCAGCAGTACAGCAGGTGGTCAGACCTGGGCAGTGCTGGGCCCTGCAAGCCTTATTGTCAGGCATTTTGTAGCCAGCCTTGGTAAGGAGGCAGCTTGAGAAAAGAGCTCATTTCTGTGAGTCTCCTGGTAGAAGTGGGCTAGCTAGCAAAGCGGGGCACAGCATAGGAAATGGAAACTTCTTAGCCAAGGTTAGCCCTCCTGTGTGTATGAGCTATATGTATGACCTCCAACCCTACATATACTCTATCTCTCTCACAACTTAGACTCTGGGTCCAGGAAGGAATAAGCTGAGAATGCGACCAATGAGACAAAGGAGGCTTGTGTGTGCTACTATGACATAGTGCATACTATTGTTTTTAAACACAAAATCCCAGCCATTCCGTCTACCAAATGCAGACTGAGAAGCCAGACACTGTAGTGAAAGCCTGCTAGCTCAGAGAGCTGGAGACCACCCAGCTGAACTTCCTACTCTACTGACATCCCAGAGGGAGACACTCCTTCTCCAGACGTCTTAAATACCCTTGGACTCAAAGACCCTCCTTTCGGTTTACTTATCCTCTGCCTCTTGACCTAGGGTTGACTTATTTAGCTCTTGGATTAAAGGTGTGTGCTAGGGCTGAGCCATAACACAAGTTTTTTTCTAGTTCATGATCTTGGGGTTCACAATGTGATCAAATATCCTGCAATAACGTACTGCTTAGTAATTTACACACAAAGGAGCTTTATTTGTATCTCAGTTTCAGAAGCCAGAAACTCCAAGGTCAAAAGACCCACATTTAGCAAAAATCTCTGTGCTGACTGAGACGTCACATGGCAGAAGGCAGAAATGCAAAAGAGCTGCTCCCACTCTGATCTACACTCTGAAAGGGTTCACTCATAAGGGTGGTACTCTGGTGATCCTGTTGCATTGAGGTTAACTTGCCAGTAGACCATGATACCTGGCAGGCTGTGAGATCCAGACAGCTCGATGGCTAGCAGCTAGTGATTGCCTGGTTACTGAATACCAAACCCAAATGGCTGGAAGAGGGAGTGGGAAAGAGAGAAACAGGACAGGGCTCTGGGCCTGGGAATGCTTGTACAGAGTGGAGGGATGGAGAGAGAAGCTGAGCTTGGGGGTCAAGGCTGAGCCACAGAGCCAGGTTATAACTGGATGGCTTCACCTTATGCCTTCAATGGCCCATCTCATCTCTGAAGTTGTCACCATGATTCATCCAATCCAAATAATTTATGAATTCAGGCCAGTCCTAAATTAGAACTTCATAAAAATGTACCCTACCCCTACAAAACCCCTATGTTATGAGGGAAACTCTCTGTGGAAGCAGCTCCTAGGTCCAGGCACCGAGTACTCAGGGATAAGTCTCAGACCTGCAACATGTCATCTTGCAGAGTCAGGAGTATGTGTCAGGCCTCATTGATGCTTCTGGTGACTTGGATGAGTTATTTCATGCTTCTCCACCTCAGTTTCCTCTCCCAGCCCACAAAGATAATTAGCATATGTGAGCTAGGGCTGTTGAGGGGGTAGCCAGGATACTTTGGAAACTGCTGAGACCATCAGAGGAGCAAGTGCTGGGAAGAAGGGACCCATCTTATTTAGGAGACACAGGAAAGTTGCTAGGTGACAGTGGAAGACCCTCCCCTAGAGAAGCAAAGGAATCATAATGCTAACAGATCCAGGCCCAAGAAAGCCAGGGAGAAGAGCAATACCAGATCTATTTGCCCCATAGAGCAAATTGTATGCTCATGTTCTTTAAAGATCCCCAGGTGACTAAAAACAGTTCCCTCTGAGGTCCACAGTTCAGGGCCTTGAGGATTCAGAGTGGGCTGTACCCATGCAAGGGATGGGGAGGTGAAGTGAGTGCTTGGTACTACAGAGCTGTGGGCCTGACATCTTTTCTCACAGTGGAAAGAGCTATGTTCTCACTATGCCCGTCTGAAATGCAAAGCTAGGAAGGCTGCATGCAGAGAGGACCACTTGATGAAAGACTTGGGATGCTCAATTCTAAAAACATTTTAAACTTTTCCTACTAAATGGTTATCTGTCCTAATAATTTAGAAAAGTTAACCACCACCACCCATTCTGATTTCACCCAGAAACAAAGGCAAACCCAGAACATGACAAGTTCTTTTGTTAATCTGGGAAAAATTTTCTCTCTGGACAAGAGGCCCCAGGACCTCAACCCCAGCAAAGGAACACTCATACTGGTCAGTAACATCTATAAAAGCTCATTATGGCATTAGTGTAGTACAGACCCAAGTATTTACAGAGGGATGCTGATGACCTTTGGACAATTGAGACTTCTCTGGGGCACTGATTCTGCTCGTGATTCAGATAGCACTGTCCTGAGGATACTCTGCTTGGGTCAGCATTTGTGTCTGTATCCTAGGGCCTTAGACCTCTGGCTAAGGAGGGAGCATCATGACTGAGTCCATCCTTCTCACTTCAGACTACCCAGAGCTCGGAAAAGGCTTCCCCAAGTACACAAAAAGTATGCGCAGAAACCTCAAGTCAGCCGTGCGTTGTTCTGGCCTCAGATCTCAGTGCAGCAGGAACCCAGCCTATTCACCCCTGGGGCAAATAGCAACAAACCACTCACCTTGCTCAAGGCTGCCTGTATGGCATCCTGGACTCCCAGAAGCTCAGGCATCAGCAGAGTTAAAACTGGGAGGACTGGTTCTGTAGTTTGGTTTCCTGGCCTGGAGCACCTCCAGCTTCAATTCTTTTTTCCAGCTTTGAATGAGGAATCATGTGGAATTGTACAAGAAGGTACTGAGGTAGAAGGAGCTGGGGGACCATTCGGCCAGAGTACAAGTTACCCAGGAGAGGAAAGGCTATCCATAAATGAGCTGGCCCCCTTAGATGCTGCAGCATCTTCAAGACAAAAGAGAGGTTCTCTGACAATGATTAATCCAACTCTCAGTGTTGGTCATTAGGCCATCCTGCTAGCTAGAAGCCCTGCCTCCCTTGACTAGCAGCAGACAAGTATAGTCAGTAGGTTGGTGATTTTGAGAGAGGTGGTTTAGCCTGACAGTGGGAGGCTAGACAGGTCCCTATGCCTCCTCTGTGCATGTTGTTCTTACAGGGGACTGCACTGGGTTGGCCTGCTCACCCTGCGTTCTGCTCAGCATGGGGCCTCAGTCTGGCCTGTGTTTATTAACCAAGTATCCCCCAAGGTCAGATATCATTCCTGGGCATTGCACTATGGCCAATAAACAGATCTTACTAATTTGTAAGTGGATTGACTCAATTCTGTTGTGTACCAGAAAGTATCACAGGCCGTGAAAGCCTTAGGCCAAGAAAGGGACAAAGATAAGAGTGTCTAGAAATGTCAGGCGTGGTGGCGCACTCCTTTAATCCCTGTACGGGAGGCAGAGGCGGGCGGATTTCTGAGTTCGGGGCCAGCCTGGTCTACAGAGTGAGTTCCAGGACAGCCAGGGTTATACAGAGAAACCCTGTCTCAAAAAAACAGAACAAAACAAACAAACAAACAAACCAAACAAACAAACAAAAAACAAAAAAAGAGAGAGAGTATCTAGAAATGAGGGAATCTGGGCAGAGAGGAGAAGAGGCATGTGGGGAGGGGGGGTCTCGGTTATCTCTTCACCAGTTCTCCTGTGTGTGTTTTTGTGTGTGTGTGTGTGTGTGTCTGTCCATCTATCTGTGTGTTACATGCTGATGTGCTCAACAGACCCATGAAGAAGCCAGAGGCTGACTTCATTGTCTTTCTCAA
Organism: Rhynchomys soricoides; assembly: GCA_019843965.1. Taxonomy (NCBI): domain Eukaryota; kingdom Metazoa; phylum Chordata; class Mammalia; order Rodentia; family Muridae; genus Rhynchomys; species Rhynchomys soricoides. The sequence continues at coordinate 6,616,818 of JADRCH010000088.1, forward strand.
TTATTTCTCTTCCCTATTTTTTTTTTTTTGAGAGAGAGAGAGAGAGAGAGAGAGAGATTGATTTAGTTTTCTATGTGTGTGGATGTGGACGCCAATGTGTGTGTAGATGAATACTCTGTGTACTTACAGGTGGTTGTGAGCCACCTGATTTGGGTGTTAGGAACGGAACTTTGTGTCCTCTGGAAGTGCCAAAAGAACTCAAGTGTTGAGTCATCTCTCCAGCATCCCCCTTCAAGACAGGGAATCTCACTGAACCTGGAACTCACTAAGTCAGCTAGACTACCTGGCCAGTAAGCCCTGGAGGTCTATCTGTCTCCTACTTGCCCCAAGAGCTGGGGATGCACTCTGTGCTGGACCATAGCTGGCCTTTTATGTGGGGCTTGGCAGGGGAGAGGATTTGAATTCAGTTTCTCATGCTTGCTCAGCAAGTTCTTTGCTCACTGAGTCATCTTTTTAGCCCAGAAAAAGGAATGTAAGTGGTAACCATCACCATCAGAGGTCAGTCCCAGAGGAGGAGCATGGTCCCATGTCAGCAGGTCTGAGACAAGCAAGAAGATTTTAGGGTAGACTTGCTGGAAGAAGAGAGTGTGCCCAATACCCAGAAGGGGTGAGGTAGACGTGTTAGCCCATGGGAAGGATGGAGCCAGACTCACAGCAGATGGGGCAGGAGAAGCAGATATTCAGGACTCTACAAAGCATGTAAGAGCAATATGAGGGACACCTCCACCCTCCATCAGCGAAGCAGGGGTGCTTGTATGGGTGTAGCAATGGTATGATCAGGACCCACCCTGTCAGTATTCACAGGAATGTTCCAGTAAGCAAACAGGAGCTTTGCCCAGTATGTGACAAAGAGCCTGAAAAGGAAATGCCCAGGGAGAACAGACAGTCAGTCAAGCACAGACCAGCCAAATTGAAGTTAAACAAGCCATGCCTTCAGATATCAACCTAGTGGTCAGAGCTCCTAGTGGCTCTGACCCAATGCCTTTCATGCAACTACATCCAAGTATAGTTTCCTATTCAAAGAATCAGGGTGATACTTGGGAGGGTAACATTGTACACCCTCAGAAACTTTGGTCCTCACCTGTCCAGGCATGGATGGAGTCTCCCCCCCCCCCCCCCCAATACCATCACCATCTCTGAAAGTCAGACCCAATGCTACAGTCATAGCTTTCCCCCAGCCTCAGACCTGAGGTGGTAACTGCAAGCCCAACAGAGAGAAAGGATAATGAGGGGGTTCTACTCAAGGGGCCTTCCAGCTATTAGTTCAGCCAGTAGCAATGGCTGCTAGTGAGCTGAAGCACCAGCAAAAGGCATTTGGATGGAACTTTGGAGACCATTAATAATAGATCCTGCAAAGCAACTGTAGCAAGAAGATATTAAATGAATTCATCATGTCTCTAAAGCAAATGTCCTTACTGTAGAGATAGCTTTCCTCCCCAGGCCTTCCCAGGATGGCTTAGCTCATAGTCCATGTGCCCGGGAAGAGTGCCATGGTCTGCAGAGAGGCCAATGTTCCTGAATGGCTTGTCTTAGGTTACCAGGTCCTTTGGGAAGGTCTGGTTAGTTGAACTAAACTTCCATTGCCAGTTTTTGTTTGGAGAGCAGTCTAGAAAAGGTCAGAATTTGAGAAAAAGGAGAGAGAGAGAGAGAGAGAGAGAGAGAGAGAGAGAGAAAGAGAGAGAGACTGTTATGAATAAGGCCAGTATGCCTGAGTTCTTGTCCCATCAGCAAATGGACGGATGGTCCCATCAAGTTGACTTTTCCCAACAACAACTGGACCCTAGGCAGGGCTGGGTTCTTTTCTAGGCCATAGAGTAGACAGACCTGTTGAATTGGTTGAGTAGCAGACAGTTTATCTTCTGGAAGAATCCTGGGATTCTGCTCTGTGGCGTACCACATTGGGCTTGACTGATCTTTATGGAAGATGTGTGGATACACTGTGTGTGTGTGTGTGTGTGTGTGTGTGTGTGTGTGTGGTCTTCTTTCTCTTTCATCGGGTGTGTTCACTCTGTTTGGAGGTACAGAACCTAACCCCTGCACCCCAATGCTTAGACTTCATCACTTCATCCTCCCAAGGGAAGGGAGCAAAGTTTTCCCATTATCCACATCAAGAAACCAAAGCTGAGGTCATGGGGAACACGCAGACAAGGCAGAGAGCTCCAGTCCTTCAGGAATTGGTGGTTTCTATAGCTAGACACCTGCAGGAGGACCAAAGGGTCTGACAAAGTTAACTCTCTCAACTCATGCTGCCAGACCCTTAGAGGCAAGCACTGTGCTCTTGTCCCATCAGCAAATGCATGGATGGTCTGTCATGGAAAGGGCCATAGCTAGAACCAATCCCAGAGCAGAAAGAGATAGGTGTGGAACATCCTAGAAGAGAGGACTGGGAGTTCCAGGAGCAGGTCTGCTGCCCCTCCTAAAGCCAGTCTCCATAGGACCCCTCCTCCTTCCTATAGTGTGCAGGTGTGTCAGTGCCTGCCTCCCCAGCAGTCTCTGAATGTGGGACTCTGTGATGGAGAGACAGCGTGAAGCAGGGTCTGCAGGCATGGTGTTGACTCATGACTAGTGAAACCTAGTGCTTGGTTCCTAACAGTGGATTCAGTGACCACCTATGCCATGCACATATGGAGGTTCCCTTGTCCTCTTCAGATTCTGGGTGGAGATAGCCGCTGTACAGGACTCAGCCTTCCTGAGTAGTGGTATAAGGTGGCTTCTTCCAACTGCCACCTGTTCAGACTGTCCTTGGCCTCAAGACTTCTGAGCACCAGAGTTAAGAGATACTCATAAATCATACACCTGTGCCATATACATGCGGCTTCACTCAGTAACCGGCTTAGGCCGCTGGCTGCTGTGCAGAAACCCACTGACCACACACCTTATATACAACACGGTTTCTCCTGATTCCCAGAGCTCAGAAGCCCAAGGTTAAAATGCTGGAAGACTTGATGTTCAGTGAAGACCCATTTCCTGGTTTGTAAGTGGTTGTCTTTTCATAATAACATCAGATGGCTAGAGACTGGAGCCTACTCTGGGGCTTCTTGTGTAGGGCATTAATCCCACTCATGATATATTCTGGGTTTTTTAGGGTAGAAGCCTGTACTCTGGAAGCCCCAACAAGCTAGGCTCAGCCGCCTCACTGATACAGTGCCAACTAAGGAAAGGAGTAGTGGGGACTGGAGGTAGGAAAAAGGATTTATACAATAGGGCAAGAGAGACAGAGGAGGGCCCAGTGACCACCCCAAGTCCATCTTCAGGAGTACCCACAGGTTTGACTTTAATAGTGAGCAATAAGAGTATGTAACTAACCAGTCCTTATTGTCAGTGTGCGGTTCTGCACTTTAGAAGCTCATCTCTGTCTCTGTAACATCCTGCTAGGTGGGTGGATGGCTTGTTAGATCTGTACGAAGTCCCTCCCTAGGAGGCAAGTTCTGGCTGGCACCACGGCTTCCGCTTATCCTTTCCCTCAGAAAAGAAGTCAAGCAGAAAAATCATAATTCCTTGTGGCCAACTACCTCATAGATTGGTAGCTGGAAGGGAGGGGCTCAGGTATTTCTCTTTAGAATGTTTCCCTGCTAGCCAGGTAGTGTTTGTTTGTTTGTTGGTTGGTTTGTTTGTTTTTGGAGACAAAGTTTCTCTTTGTAGCTCTGGCTGTCTTAGAACTTGCTATGCAGACCAGGCTGGCCTCAAACTCACAGAGATCCACCTGCCTCTGCCTCCCGAGTGCTGGCTGGGGTTAATCACTAGGGTAGTTACAGGGCCTTTAGATGTTAAACACTTCTAAGATCCTGTCTCTTTATAACCTCACCCTGGTGAATAGATTGAAACATATGAATAAGTGTGTGTGTGTGTGTGTGTGTACCCATACATTTGCTTTATGCAGGAATTGTCTTTCTTAGCCATGGTGTGCCTCAGTTTCATCACCTGTAAAGCAGGAATAATAATATGGCACTTCCACCCAGGATTACCCTGCAGACCAAATAAGACAGTGTGCTAAGAGCCACACCAGGGCTCCGCCCACAGGAAGTATCCAGTAACTGGCAGGCCTGATTACTACTGTTAGGGAGTGAGGCATCCAGAGATAGGAAGCTCACAGGGAGCTTGTTAGCCAGCTCCTGGTTCCTAGGAAGCATTTCAAGTCCCGAGCAGAAAGGTGCTGGGAAGGATAATGTGTTTGTATTTCTAAACCACAAGTTGATCCATATCTTTCCTCTTTGGCCCTAACTTGGGCTCACAGCCCTAGCTCTGCTGGTCAGATGTTACAACAGGCCCAACAGCAACTGGGAAGTGCTCACCCCACCCTATGCCACCCTGAGGCACTTGAGGATTGCTCTAGCTGGCTGACTGGCCAATATTCCAGGAGCCCTTTCTCCTGGTGTTACCTGTGCTTTCTCCAAAGCTCCTGCCTGATTGGTGGACATGAACTCCCTCAGCAACAGACCCATGCCAGAGACCATGTCTCCTCAGGGGAGTGTATGCCTGGTGTTCCATACCCTTAGTACCACAATGGGGAAACGAGACCTAGAGTAAGCTGTGTGCACACTGGAGCAACACTCTTTCATCTGTTACTAGGACTTTCCACACTGTGGTCCTGCTCTTCCTCTGAGGCAGGGTTGAGCTGGGAATGGATCAAAAGAGCACAGAGAAGAAGGAGAAAGAGACACAGGGGAATCAACCACTCAATCTACCCTGTAGATCTCAGTCATCCCAACCTGCTGGGCATCCAAGCTAGTGCAGCTGAACTTGTGTAGAAGCAGTAGGAAGTGTGTTAGACCATATGCCCCCAGTGGAGTCCTGTACTGAGCATGGGAACTTTTCTCTAGCAAATCTTACTGATAGCAGGTTTAGTTAACTTCATCAATGGAGGAGTCATTACCTCCTTGGCCCATCTTGCTTGGGAGTCCCTGCCTTTCTTGAGGCCCCAGTCTCCAGTTCAGCTTCCAAGGGTAGCAGGGGAACCCAGGGTTTTCTAAACCTATTCTCTGTAAGGAAAGGATGAGACTTGGCTAATATCTACTGAGATATATAATCCTTGATTCAAACCAAATTAGATGCCAATTGATTTCTGATAATATTCTAATATTCATACTTTATTGTAGTTCAACAACTCAGAATTAATGCTTAGAGTCATGGTTTTGGCATATAAAGGTATTTTATTAAAAGACAGTAATTTACATGTACACTTGTGGATCTGTAAAACGCAGTTTAGGGTGTTGATTTTCGATTCAAGCTGCATTTCTTCCCATCTTTCGTTTGTAGTTCATTTCAAACACAACAACCAATCTTGTTCTTCCCTCCACACAGCTCAACCTTCTTCCTACAGCCAACATCAGACAAGAACCTAGGCCCAGAGCTCTGTGGGGAAGCCATGCGTATCACTGCAAGGGGCTCAGGCACCTTCCTGCCTGGCCACAGAAGTCAGGGTTTTGCTTACAATGTCCAAAGAAAAGGGAATCCACTCAGGAATGACACAGAGGAGATGGGGCAAAGTAGAGATCAAAGAACCACAAAATGTGCATATATGTGTTGGGTGGGTGACTAGGAGAACCTGTGATCAGCTGCCAAATCGTCTACATGACCCTTCTACTGCACATAAGCTGGCATCATGCCTTCGCTAGTACAGCAGAGGACATGGAGGTCTGAGGGGCAACCAGATAGGGCATAGGCTTTTGTGGGTCTGGCAAGTTCCCATGGATCACCTTCATGCTGGTTAGTGGGAGCCCTGCCATAAACTCCAGGTAAGCTACCCAACCCACAATGCAGATGACTTAATCAGAAATATCACCTATAGGGCTAAAGAATCCGTGAGCAAAAATAAGCGGCAAGCATGATGTCACTTAAAAACCAAAGTTTGAGATACCAGCAATGGAGGCAAAAGAAGCAGTCCTGTACTGTTCTATGTCCATATTGCCTGTCTGTGACACCAGCAGTCACCTAGCCCCCATAGGAAGCAGCCTTTGGGGGCCAAATGCCACATATTTCTAAGCCAGAATCCCCCTAGCACTCAGTAAGTACAGTTCTCTCCCTCTGAGGGCCCAAGGAAGGACAGTGAAGGTCTTTCATACTCCTTGTTTGGGGAGAAAACAGACAGGTGGAAGGTGGCCACTGCTCCCCCAAGCCAGGTAGAGGGCTCCTGCAGGGACTTATAATTCTGTTCCCATGTGCCAAGCTGCTGGAACCGATCTCTCCCCAAAGTCCCTTTTCTGTAATCTTAAAGCCACATAAAGTTCTCAGGACTAAGCCAGAATGACAAAGAAAGCGGAATCCCTTTATATCCTGTTCTCCTGCCTGCGCAAAGAGGCCACCCCAGGACAGTCAGTCGCAGAGCTGGGGAACTTGTCCAAACTCGGCAAGCAAGCCAAGATGCGGGATTTCAGGGCTCCGGATCAGGCCCTGAGAGATGTGCGAGTGGGCACATCTTGGAGAGTGGGCCGGGGGCTCCAAAACAGGCATTTGCGAGCAACTTAAACGAGCTGATTGCACAACAGCCACTTAGTAGATAATCCAGGTCCTGGTTTGGCGCCGCGAAGAGGTCAGGGCTGGCAGGCGGTAGTCGGCAGGGCTGGGGCCGAGGTGCTGGAGGGAAGTCGGTGGGTATGCAGCTGCCCCTTAGGTCGAGCCCGGAGCGCCCCTCGCGATCTCTCCCGATCTCCCGCGCTCTCGGCGTCCCACCTGAAGCCACACCCTGCAGTCCAACTCCACGCCAGGTGAAGCGGGCGTCGCACCAACGTGCTGCCGCCCCTCCTAGCCGTGCCCGCGCCGAGGTCCCTCCCGCGGAGGGCGGGCCCGGCTCCCGCGGCCTCTCGGGGCTCTCAGCGGCTTCCCGCTTGGCAGGTGGGTGCCCGGGGCCCCGCGGCGGACCGGGGATGCCCGGGACCGGAGCGGAGATTACGACTCCCTAGGGGACAGGCTGGCCGCAAGCGCACGGCCTCTGCCCCGGGTTCCCAGTCCCCGAAGTTCGGGGATGGCTCGCCGCAGGTCCTAGGGGCCTTTGAGCTCCGGCACACGGGTTCAGCGACCCACCTCGGCGTGAGCGCCGCATGGGACCCAGCGCGCGGGGACAAGGGCGACCTCCGAAGCGGCGCTACGCCCCCTCCCCCACCTTCTCCAGCCCCACTCTCTGCGGCTCAGCAGGCACTCGAGTTCTCTCTGTCGCTAGGCGGGCGGGGTGCGGTTCCCAACGTCCTGGACTCCAGCCAGTCGCAGAATCAACGGGGACGCTTAATTACATTGATCACAGTGTGCTTCTCCCTAGGCCGGCAGAGGACTGGCCCTGTAAGGTCCTGGGCTCTTCCCTCATCTCCATGCTCTAGAGAGCTGACTGCAGAAGGGAGAAAGGAGAGGAGAGAAGGCCACAGGAGGTGAGTGAGGAGCCTCCTGCTCCAGACCTTCCTAGAGGGTAGGTGGGGGGTGGGGGGGCAGTGGAAGGGCAGGGAGCTCTCCTAAGCTCGATTCCTCCAGGTACTGTTAGACAGTGCCAGTGACCCGGTGAACGTGCCATTTCTCAATCCGTAGTGTGTGTGTCAGATAAGTCATTTGCAACCTCTTCCAGCACATGGTAGGCCAGCAGGGAGTCAAACAGCCCGCCTAGTCTTGGGCCCAGCCTCTGATGTCATCAGGTTTGATAACCCGCTGATCAAGGCAGTGCCCCACAGCTCAGGTTCACAGGTTCCAGACAAGAAGCAAATCCAAGTTTGTGCTGATCCGTGCAGTAAACCCTGCTTATAGTCTCCAGCTCACTCCACACTCAGAGAGTAGCTCTCCATGTGGGGGTCTGCTGCCGGGATCACCAGGGGCTAAGGCACAAGAGTTCCTGGGATGTGAGCTATACTCTCTGCATTTTTTTTACCATATTCTGATGCTTTTTAAGTTCTTTTGGCTTTTTTCTGTGTGAAGGTGGCGAGTGGTCCCTGGTCCAGGTCGGCTTATTTTGCACTGATGTATACTGAACAGTGGGCTGGGAACACATTTGGAACCAAATGGTGGTGGGGGTGGGTTCAGACCCCCCACTTTGCTGTTGATCACTTAGGCCGTTGTTTTTCCTCCTAAAAGTTTTAATTCCTGTAAAGCGGGATTCAGTGTCGAGTGTTGAGGATAAAGCTGTCCGCGTAGGACAGCTGAAATGTGAAACTGGAATGGTTAATGTTCAACAGCCCAAGAAGGTACCTACCAAGCCTTCAGCTAGAAGGGTTTAAGCTACCTTGAGCTGGGGACTTTTGAGAACAGTATGGTCTACTCGGCAAGGTATTTTGGAGGGCGTTAGAGCCAAATGATAAGCATAAAACCAAGGCAGAGAGAAGGTCTAAGGAAGGTAAATAATAGGCCCTAACTCACCATCTCTACCCTGGGGGAAGGGAACATATCTAGAGGGGGACCAGCTTCACAGACAGGAGCAGCAGTAACATCTGCATGAATTCACCTGCATTCTCACGTGTTCCTGGGACACCAGGAGCCTTTGGCTTGTAGCTTCTGTGTCTATCTCCGCTCTTAAGTAGCTGTGTGACAGGGCGGGCTATTTGACATCTCTTGTACTCCTCCTAGTGGAGGAGCTTGGAGTCAGAGAGACTTTCTACCCCACCTCACCATGTATAATCAGGGAGAGCAGCTTTTCTCAGAACCTCAGTTTCTCCATCTGTAACACAGAGCCCAGAATGGCTGCACAAAGCATAGATACAAGAATCAAAAACACCCAGGATGGCATTATAACTGGGGTGCAGAGACAGGTGATCTCTGTGAGTTCAAGGCTAGCCTGGTCTACATAGTGAGCTCCAATACAGTCAAGACTATGTAGGGAGACTCTGGCAAAGCAGGTTCCACCTACCTCGCAGTGGTTTTGAGCATAAAGCAGGGAAGTTGGCAAAACAGATCTGGACAGCTAAGGGCTATAGGAATGTAAAGCTGTCTTGTGGTTGGTGATCACTGCTGAAGTTCTTCTGTAAAGGTACTGAGGACCAGGGCTTCTACACGAAATTCATTGAAATCTGCCAGTGAGAAGAGCCCTGGCCTCTAGTGCCCTGAAGGAATGTCATTCTTCATCCTTCTTAGAGCCAGTATCCAACTTAGAGTCTCATGCCTAGAACAGCCCAGTGCTGTCTTGCATCTTGCACCAGAAGCAGGATGGGACAAGACTGAGACTCTAGGCACAGCACACAGAGGTCAGAGAACTGGGCTAATGTGAGCAGCTGCTGGACCACAGAACTATTGGAAAGCTCTGGAACTGGGCCCAGACAAGTCCCAAGTCAATATTGACTGTCCTGAGGGGGCTAGCCTGCTCTTCAACCTCCTGTTCAGCAGGGGTGTTGACATGAGCCACTGAATGAGGTCATCACTGTATTCTGTTAAACAACAGCCCATTATCCCTCCGCTGGGATTCTCTGCAGCCTGTAGTGTGGGAATGATAGGAACGTTTAGACCCACTTCTTCTCCCTGGGTCACACAAGTGGGGTAACAGAACCTCTGTGTCCTGCTCAGCTTTCTGGGGCCTTCTACACTTCAGCACCATGACCCTATGCAGCTCTACAAAGCTAGACGAGGGCCCTAGCTTGAGTCTAAGGTCTCACTCTGATGGCAGCAACTGAAAAAAAAGCAGGTGAAACTTCCTCCTAGTGTGGTTTGGGGAATCAGGATAGGAAGCTGGGGTGCCACCTTTTCTGACTCTCAGGGCATGTTATAGAGAACCAAAGGGCAGGCCTGGCCCCTAGTGGAGGCTGAACAATAAGGGGACCAGGCCTTGGGCAGGGACAGGACCTCCCTGTTGCTGAACATAATTAAACAGAGTGCAGCCAGACTCCTCTCGGGAATACCACGGGAGTAGGAACCTGGGCAGAGGCAGAAGGGTATGTCAGAGGCTTCATGGAGTGGGCGTCTCTTCCTCTGGGGCAGGATAACCAGCATCTATTTGGAAGAAGCAAGCTTACATTTCCTAAAAGTGAAGTCTTATTTACTGTGGGCATGCAGAGCTGGGGGTGAAGCTGGTGCACAGTAAATGATATAATTTGATATTTAGGCAAACTCCAGAGAGTAAAGGCTAAAGAAAATCTTCCTGGCCAACAAGACAATTGAAACCATCTTCTGTTCCCAGAAATTTTCAATCAAGGGGCTGAGGAGGAGAGCCATCCCTCCTAGAGGGGTGGGATGATGGGCCCAAGGCGTTTCATGGAGCACACATGGAAAGGGCCCTCCCTCTACAGGCCACACAGGGCCTCGATAGTGGCAATAATGGGTACATTTCTAAGCTCTGTAGAATCTAGGAAGGTTGCCTCTGTCTGTAGTCTGATTTTGAAGTAAGTAGGCCCTTCCTCACGAAATCATGGGAAACACCACTTAGGTGGGGTGGGGTCCTGACGATCGACTGCAGCCAAATTTGCCTCAGGTCTAAACAGACCCATTTCTTCCTTGCTGCTCTCCTTGGGTGAGGAATTTTGTTTTTGTGACCATCTCATTCTTCACCTCCATGATGGAAAGCACAGAGGCTCCTCTCAGACCGGCGGATACACATCATGGATTTGACGTGCTCGGCCTAGAGCCTGGCCCTTCAAACCTGGGGGATTCTTGTTAAAAATCACTCCAACAGCTCCCTTAGTAAGAACAGGCTGTTCTTCTCTTTCACTAAAGAAGCTGGCCAAAGGGAAAGAATTTCTTCTTTTGTCAGCAATGGATACAAAAGCCTAACGATTAGGTCAAGGCCGATCCCAAGATTCCTGCCAAGCCTTAGGGCCCTAGACATGAGCTCCGAGAAGCATGGCCTGAGCCTTCTTGTGAGGAAACTGGGCTGTTATTCCCCACTATTTCACCGGCACCTGAGCTGGGTGTCCTTCACTGTCCTGTGACTCCCAGCCTCCTTCCAGCATTCCAGAACTCGCTTGTGTAAGTAACTTCATCTAAGCTACTCCAGGCCCCTTCCCAGGAGCTGCACACCCCTCTCCATGCACATTTGTTCTCCGCCTGCGGTCCCTCCCCTGAATTCCCTCCAGTGGTTCCTTGAAAGGCATTCAATGTTCGAAAACCTAAAGTCATCTAAGCTAGGTGTGGCAGGGTAAGGTGGGTGACCACACCGGACACTCACACCTGGTGAAAGCAAGGCTGGCAGGTTAGGAGAACAACTGATATTGATTCAAGATAGGACCCAAAGGTGATTCCCAAAGAGCAGTTGCAACAGATCTATACCCTAAGGGCTCTGCTGTAAGGTTTCTGTCCATCTTGGGACTCTATAACTCTGTCCTGGATCTGTGAGGAGCTGGTTGTGTTGTCTTGTCTTCCCCAGGAGCAGCAGTTTGAGAGCTATCTTCTCATCCTCCAAGTAGATGCTTGAACTGTTTTCCCTGTCCCTACAGAAGGGTGGCATCAACATGGAACCTTGCCCAGTTCCCTGTGAGCCAAGTCTACAGTCGTCCCCCCCCCCCCAGGGGCTTTGTTTTTAATATATGCCAGACCCCGGTCATCACGGTCCCTAGTGAAACCTTTTAAAAGCATTTTGCCCACCCCTTACAGAATACAAAACGTTCCACAGCCTACATCAGGATAGCCCTGCTTACCTGGGTTCAGACAAGCCCCAGGTCAGGTGGAGGGAGAAGGCCCTCCTACTTCAGACTTCCATTGGTTTTCATTAGGCCATTAGCAAGACCCTGTTCCCTGATGGTGAAGACTTCCAAGAAGAAGATTGTTAGCATAGCATTGCACATAGTGCATAGGTGGGCACAGGAACAGCATTGCATATAGTGCATAGGTGGGCACAGGGACAACATTGCTCACTGCATAGGTAGGCACAGGGACAGCATTGCTCTCTGCATAGGTAGGCATAGGGACAGCATTGCTCACTGCATAGGTGGGCACGGACAGCATTGCTCACTGTGCATAGGTAGACATAGAAGCAGCGCTGCTTACAATGTATAGGTGGGCATAGGAACAGCACTGATTACAGTGTATAGGTGGGCATAGGAACAGCACTGCTCACCATGCATGGGTGGGCATAGGCCTAGAGCAGGGCTCATGGAATCTGATCTGGGTTTAGTCCTCACCCCCACCCCACACACATACACAGTCATTTCCTGTTTCTGTGATCTGGGGCAGCCTGTGCCCTCCTAAGCCTCATCATCTAGATGATGAAAGATGATTACTCCCGTGCAGAGCTGCTAGCCCTCAGAAAAGGCCTGACAGTTACTCAACAACAGCTCTGGCCTTTTTTTATTCTTTTGAGTCTTCAACCCTCCTTGGTCTCCAATCCCTCTTTCCATGGTGCCAGGCCTGTGGCTCCCTGTCACACCAGTACTCCTTCTGGATTTACTGTGTATGGCAGCACTTCACCCAGAAAGCTTCTGCCAGAGACTGCTACATTCTTTCTGCTAGGCTCCCTGCCAGAGGAGCCTACTTCTCTAACTGGTAGTGGCTAGAGTCAGCCCTCCCAGCACTGGGCACCCTGCTCTGGTCCACTTATGGGTCAGAGAGCTGGAAGGTAATACTAAAAGCACGCCTCAAACACCATAGTGCATGCCTAGCCTGAGGTCTGATCCTCCGCCAGCCTCCCTCTTCTGGGTTAGAGCTGGTGTCCAAGAGAAGGGGAGAGGCCAGCCACCTTGTGTCTGCCCATTTCTACAGGTCTGAGGCCACACCCTCTCTCTCAGGCTAGGCAGAAGGAAAAGTATGGTTTGGGAGGAAGCTCCTTCTGCCCTGTTCCTCTTTGGCTCTAGCTCCTCATTGGATGAATAGAGGAGTGGCATTTGAAGACAGGTGTGGCCAGATTTGATTGAACACCCCAGCATGGTGGCAAATGCAGCAACTGCCCTCTCAGGGCTCTTGGAACTATGTGGGAAGGAGCACCTAGATGCCAAGTCGGAGACCTCTGACTAAGCAGGAAAAGTACACGGATATCCTAAGTCTCACTCATGGAGCCTGGGCAACACTGACTATCATGGATCACCCTTCCATTTAAAAATATTTTGAGGTCTGGAGAGATGTCTCAGTGGTTAAGAGCATGTACTGCTCCTGCAATTTGGTTCCCGGCACCCAGGTCAGTCGGGTGGCGCACAACTGTCTGTAACTCCACTTCCAAGAAGTCTTACACTCACTTCTGGCCTCTGAGGGAACCTGCACTCATGTGCACATATATACACACAGGCACACACACACATGCACATGTGCAAAAATAAAACAAACCATTACAGAATAGATTTAAAAAATTGTTATCTGGCTGTGGTGATCCACTCCTGTACTTCCAGCACTTGGGAGTGTGAAGCAGAAGGATCAATAGAAGACCAGCCTGGGCTACATCTGTAATGACAATTTGGGAATTTTGGGTTCTTTAAAAAAACACAGAATATGTTTTTGTTTTAATACTAGGTGTAGGGTATGGGGCTGCTTCAGATTGTCCACAGCAGCTGACTGTGATTTGCCTTGTGCTCTAGCAGGGGTGTGATCTTGCCGGTGGCAGATAGTTTCTGTGATTTTGTAATGTTTGGAATTCTGGGGTCTTCTCAGGGGGTATATAAATGCTAGGGCCCCAATACCTGGGATGTTGGGGGGCTGTTGTTGGTTGTTAGTAGTTGTGGTTTGCTAGGTAGTTGTGTACAAAGAAGAAACTACAATAAAAAGAAATTAGATTCCTGATGGTGAAGTTCAAACTTGCCCCAAGGAATTTGATGCCCCTGATCAGCAGGAAGTAACCAAATGATAATGATGGAGTCACCGCTTTCTAACCCCTGACTTTATTCAGGGATCTCTCTCCTTCTGTTTCTATCCTTTTTCTTTCTATCTAGTATGAGGAAGTTGAAGAGCAGAACAAGAGTGGAGAAGGGTAAAAGACACGAAGACACAAAGTATCCATAGAAAAAACAGGTTGTTTGCCCTAGAAGAACCGGGAGGTAGCATCGGGAGGTAGCATAGGAGGAAATCCCCGTTGCCCCATCTGTTAAACTTAGCAATTATTTTCATGTAGTTTCTTCCTACTGCACTGACAAATGGCAGAGTTGAAACTTTAAGTAATGATCCCCTATTCCTGTTTAGACAAAGAAAATCTTGGTGTTTTAATTTGCCTCTGGGATCCATGAACACAGACAGATTTGGGACCCAGCATGTCAGCAATTCCAGAAGAAACCATTGAACTTGGGCCCAATATAGTCATCACATATTGGGGGAATGGGGAGGGGACAGCCAGACTCTACGTGTGCACGTGCACACACACGCACGTGCGCGCGCGCGCACACACACACACACACACACAACGCACATACACACCTGCCACCAGCTTTACATTTTCCCTTTCACATGTGGGTTATGATTTGTCTTTAGTTAATTTGCGGGTATGCCAAGAGCTCATTTCTTCAGGTCCATCCCCTCCATGGATATTTAATTGCTTCAGCTACATTCAGCTACAGAAAAGATCATCCATTTCTACCATATTGCAATGTCACCTTTGCCATAAATCAAGTGACCTCATCTGAGTGGGTCTATTTCTGGATTCCTGCTTCTGTCCCGTGGCTCTGTTTGTCAGTCCTTGTGCTGTTTCTACAGCATATTAATTACACTAGCTTTATGGTAAACCTCGATATATATATTTAGTATAGTCCTCCAACTTTGTTCTCTCGGATTGCTGCAGCTATTCCTGGTTCTCTGTTTCCCTGCACATTTTAGAATCAGCGTGTCAGTTTCTGCCATAAGAAATATGCTGAGCCTGAAATAAGTCTGTAGGTGGACTTGGGAGTGACTGACATCTTCACGGTGTGAACTCCTCAGCAGTCAAGCATTCTTTAATGTCTCTAATAATGGTTTATGCTTTCAATATGAAGACATTTATTCCTGGGTGTTTGCTATTTTTAATGTTAGATGATAAATAACGTCATTTCATTACTGTCTTTTAAAATTTATCTTTATTTTATTTTGCATGTGTATGCATGTGCTTTGTATATCAGCCTGCAGAGGTCAGAAGAGGGTGTCAGATCCCCTGGAACGGAAGTTCCAGGCAGCTGTGAGCTGCCATGTGGATGCTGGGAACCAAACCCAGGTCTTCTGTAAGAGTAGTAATTACTCTGAACCACTGAGCCATCTCTCCAGTACTCCCCCTCCTCCCCCTCCTCCACCTTCCCCCTCTTCTTTCTCCTCCAAGACAGACTCTCTAGCGCAGGCTGGCTTCAAACTCATATAATGCATGCTAGCCTTGAATTCCTGATCCTCCTGCCTCATCTGGTATCACGGGTGTGAGCTACAATGCTCAGCTTTATTTCATTTTATATTGAAATTCAATTAACTTTTACTTATGTTGACCTTGAATTGAGAACTTTCTAAATTAATTTGGCTGTTATAGATTCTTCTGACTTTTCCACTTTCACAAACATACTGTCCCAAGCACAGTTGGCCTGACGGTGTTTTAGATGAACCCCAGTGGCCTTCCTGTAGGTTACAGATTTCCCATTGTTTAAATGGTTAGCCAATTTCTTAAATCTCAGTCTGATCTCCTCCTGCCCAAAGCTCCATCGACTACTTCTGCTAGCCTCCAACCTGTGTAATCCCTTGGCTGGTGGTCTTTTTCCTCAGATCTCTCTGCTGCCTCTGGGGAGATCTTGTCAAGGGATAGCTGTTAGGGTGAACTCTGGAAGGACCACTTGATGCTGAGGCCTTCCCTCCCCATGAATTCCTGTGCCAGAGCCAAGAGCTGATCTCCTGGTGGGCATGGGGGAGTTGAAGAAATCAGGGTTCTTGGAGGAAGGCCTCAGGCAGTTCCTTTGTGGCTCTGGAGGTATTTGCACCTCTAGAAGATTCCCCAGCTACGGAGGAAGCAAGTGGATCTGTGTCTTAGTTAGGGTTTCTATTGCTGTGGTGAAACAGTGTAACCAAAAGCAAGTTGGGGAAGGAAGGATTAATTCAGCTTACAGTTCCAGCTAACAGTCTAATCAGTGAGCGAAGTCAGGGTAGAAGCTGATGCAGAAGCAATGGAAGAGTGCTACTTACTGACTTACTCCTCATTGCAAACTCCGCCTGCTCTCTTATAGAACCCAGGACTACCAGCCCAGGGATGGGACCAACCAGAATGGGCTGCATCCTCCCCGTTAATCATTAAGAAAATGCTTTACAGCCAGACCTTATGGAGGCACTTTCTCAGTTGAGGTTCCCTCCTTTCAGATAACTCTAGCTTATGTCAAGTTGACATAAAACTAGCCCACACAGTCTGCTAACAATCCAGAGAGAGGGTCTGCCTGAGAGGCTGTAGAGACTGACCCTGCAGACCAAAGCAAGAGGCAGAGGCTTAAACAGTCCAAAGAGGCTGTGTAATGGACATGTGAAGTATAGTCTGGGTCATAGAACCTAGAGTTTTAGTCATGACCTCTTGAGAAGTAAATGAGAGAGGAAAGAAATTTGGCATCATTCCCAGACCCAAATCTACCCAAGGATCAGTGTTGGAAGACCCCAAGCATAGGCACAAGGTGAGAGAAAACACAACTAGAGAGGTGGAGAGCATCCATTGGGAATCTGTCGCTTGCCCTCCCTAACCTTCTGAGCTGTCTTCCACAGATGCCACTAGACAGATAGGTAAGGAGCACAGAGGCTCAAAGTTGCTTGGTTAACTGTTCCAAGTCACTCCTATTTAGGGTAGAGACTTTCTAACTCAGTGATGCAGTTCAATGTAAAGTCTTCAGTCTACAGGGGCTCTGAAGCCATCACTCTGCCCTTAGGGAATATTAGTCTGCTGATCTTCTAGGAGGTGTGCCATGGGTTCCACTGCCTTACGTATGGCAAGTTCCTGGTGAGGAAGTGGTGATCCTTCCACCTTTTTTTGGTGGTACTATTGCCCGCATCCTCTCCAGAACCTGCCAAAGTGATGGGGAAAATACTGTCTCTGGAAGGAGAGCAGTCAGAGATGGCAATGGCCCTGCACCGCAGCTCTTCAACTGGAAGAGTAATCCAAACCTTCACAAGGAGAAACAGTGTGCTCTCTATAAGGCAGTGCATTTGGAGTCCCAGCTACTCCAGAGACAGAGGCAGAGGGATAACCCTCTGAGAAACACAGTAAGACCCTATTCAGAGTCAGAGACATATTGATTCATTTCATTTCTGAAATGTTCAAAGGCACTCAAGTGCAATTTATTAGTATGCTTAGTCAATCCTAGGACTCCCTAAAAGTGACTAGGATAGCCCTTTAGAAGCCCCTCTACCCTCCAGGTTACCAACCCCTCCACCCCCAGATTGAGTCATATTACCCTTTCCAAGCCTACACCATTCCCTTTGACAGGGTTCAGTAGAGCCTCATGCTAACTCCAGATCATCAAGGTGAGAGGTGCAGGCTTGACCACAAGAGACATTTTGTGAAGTGTCCTAGGATAAGATTAAAATCCACAGAAAGTGGCCAAGTGGGACTCTCTGTCTTTTTGTGGAGAACTTGACCCATAAAGTAGCTACCCCAGCCCTATCCAAGGCTGACCTTTTGGTTCAGCCCTTTCCAGAATTAAGGCAAAGTGCATGTTCATGAAGAGGACTCTTTTGGCATTGCCAAGTTGCATGATACCCACTCAGCCTGGGCATCAGTGCTGCAAATTGGCTGTTTGACTTCTTGCTAATGCTGTGTGTTGCTTTAACAGGTTTTCTGTTAGTCAGCAACAAACAAGAGTTGACCGTGATGAATTTTTTAATAAATCATTTGATCCAGTTTGCTAGTTTTGTTTAGACCTTTCACATCTATGGTCATTTGTGGGGGAGGGGTGTCACAGTTTCGACGGGTCTTGTAATATAGTTCAAGCTAGCCTCAAACTCATAGCAATCCGCCTGCCACAACTTCCCAAAAGCTGGGATTACAGCCATATAACACCATGCCCAGCTCGTGTGTATGTTCTTAAGTGAGATTGGTTCAGACTTTCCTTTTCTTGAATTTTTATTTGGCTGAAGAGACAAGATCATACCAGCTTCAGTAAAACAAGTCTTCTGGTCTTCCTGCCATTTTGTAATTCTTCAATGTGGATTGATCCCTGCAATGGGCTTTGGGTTTTATAAAGGCACTCCTTGGCAGGCAACTTGGCACAAGCAATAAGGTGGACACCTCTTTTCCTTGCTTGTAGTCTATGTTGGCTGATTGTTTGTTTGTTTGTTTATTATGGCACCTTTGTTGTTTCTACAACTGTTCTGGGAGCCAGCCATTTCCCTGAGGAAGTCCAGAAGAGAGTAAGAGAAACCCCAGGGACAGAGTAGTTATGCTGAGAAACACACAAAGGCCTGAGCCTGATACCCAGTGCCTACTGAGCCACCCCAGGGTCCCTGGGACCAGCTAAGCTAACCCTCCTCTTGCAGGCACCATGTTCCGTAAGAAAAAGAAGAAACGTCCTGAGATATCAGCTCCACAGAACTTCCAGCACCGTGTCCATACCTCCTTTGACCCCAAGGAAGGCAAGTTCGTGGGCCTACCCCCACAATGGCAGAACATCCTGGATACTCTGAGGCGGCCCAAGCCTGTGGTGGATCCTTCTCGAATCACACGGGTACAGTTGCAGCCTATGAAGGTAAGGGGGACAGGCTCAGAGCCATGTTCAGTCTCCCTCACTCCACAGGAAGCTGTCTGTGAGACCCCAGAGGCACCAGGAGGGGCCACTTGCATGTCAGAATCAAGTCTCCTGTCTCAGTTCTCTGCCAATCAGCCTTCCTACCTGGGGAGAATTTTAAGCTGGGTGTGGGGGCTCTCCATTATAAGCCCAACGCTTGACAGACTGAGGCAGTCATATCAATAGGAGTTGGAAGACTAGCCTTGGCTATAAGATGAGACCCTGTCTTGAGAAAATATTCCCCAAACCACCAAAATTAATTAATTTGAATTTTAGTTAATAACAATCTTTAAGACTGTCTCATCTTTTAGACCTGTAGCCCCAAAGTTGCAGCTGTCACAGTTCAGGGGTCACTCGAGGACCTTTAAGAGTTGGTTGGGAGTTGAGGTCCCAGACATGTCATGGTGTATAGGGGGTGAGAGGGTCTCTCTGAAGACCACTGGAAGATCTAGAGCCTGAAGTGCCTCTCCTGAGTTTACCAGCTCCCTAGGCTCAGCTGGCTACCCACTTTTCATGTTAGACCCTAACCCTGTGGCTGCCTACCTATCTGCCCTGCTGACCAGGGCTCTTTCCCTGCATCCTTATAGACGACACGGCATGGGCCTGACCCACTGTGAACACAGGCAAATTTCTCAAACCCTAACAGATGGACGGTGATAGCGGAGGTGCGTGGGTGGGATTCCTCCCCAGGGCCCTCTGGGAGGCTCCGAGCCACCACCTGCCATGAAGGAGCTGTTTCTCCGCACTCTTTTGTCTTCTTCCATAGACGGTGGTACGGGGCAGCTCAGTGCCCACAGAGGGCTACATCTCGGGGCTGCTCAACGACATTCAGAAGTTGTCAGTTATCAGCTCCAACACCCTTCGTGGACGCAGCCCCACTAGCCGGCGGCGGGCACAGTCCCTGGGGCTGTTAGGAGGTGATCAGTGGGCTGCTGACCCTGATATGTACCTCCAAAGTCCTCAGTCTGAGCGCACTGATCCCCATGGCCTCTACCTCAGCTGCAATGGGGGCACACCAGCAGGTCACAGGCAGATGCCATGGCCAGAACCACAGAGCCCACAGGCCCTGCCCAATGGGATGGCTGCCAAGGCACAGTCGTTGGGCCCTGCTGAGTTCCAGGGTTCCTCACAACGCTGCCTGCAGCAGCTGGGTGCCTGCCTACAGAGTTCCCCACCTGGTACCTCACCCCCCATGGCCACAGGGAGGCGTGGGGTGAAGGTTACCAAGCATAGCTCCGAAGAGGCCCGGCCACAATCCTGCCTGGTGGGCTCAGCCATTGGCAGGCCAGGTGGAGAAGGCAGCCCTAGCCCTAAGAACCAGGAAAGCAGCCTCAAGCACCGGCTCTTTCGAAGCATGTTCCTGGCCACTCCTGCCACAGGCTCTACAAGCAGCAGCAAGCCGGTCCCTCTGCCACAGAACAAGGTATATGACCTGGGGCTTCCTCCTGGGGTCACTTGAAGGAAGACAAAGAAGCACACCTAGCAGACATCCATAGGCCAATAAATATTAGAGATGCCAAGCCTAGTGGGGCCTTCCCTACTCACTGAATGAGGATAGGAATGTGGAAAATCAAAATGGCCAACCAGAGTGGCCTTGGCTGATGGCTATAGCCTGAATTCACCATCTGAATCCATGTCTTCCAAAGGCTTAGCATGTGTGAGTCACAGGCTGTAAGCCAAGTCATTTCAGGTAGAGAGAAGAGACCACTGTGGCTGACATTCTTGTTCTAAGGCCTGGAAGTCCACACTGAGAAGCAGAACCTCCTTTAAAAGTATCTTTAACCAAAATCTCAGGACAGAACCTTGAAGCCCAAGTAGGGATACGTGTCCTTACCTGGATAGGGCAGGGTCTCTCTGCCTCTCTCTTTGGGGGCAGTTCTAAAGCCCCTGCTTCCCTCAGAACTGCAGGGGATTCTGGGTATCGCTTGATGCCTATAGTGACCTCCTCCTCTTCCTCCTTTTCCTTTTCTCTCCATAGTTATTTCTTCTGCAATGCGTCAAGAGAAGACCAAAGGGTCAGAGAAGAATCAGGCCTCAGTTCTCACTTCTACAGTAGTGTGTGCTTAATTCTTTAATGTCCCTGGAGGGGTACAACTTTCCAGAGAGTGTGTGCTTTGAGAATCAAGAGAACTGACTGCACCAGAACTTGAAGTAGCAGAACAGAGACAAACAGAAAGAGGGGAGGGAGTCTTGGTAGCATTTCTTGGCAGGCAGATTAGTGTGTTTCCCTACTTGCCTGCCTGCCCATCCTATCTGCAATGACAGGACCACCAGTTCCCATTTGGCAGATGACCTACTCAGAGCGAGCTAATGCTAGGGTCTCCAATGAATCACAGGAGCAAGCAGGAAAGGTCCTCTCTCAGAGCTGCCATCCTGTCTCTGGCCTTCCAGGCTCCTGGATCTTATCTACAAAGCATTGCAATCACAGTGGATAGTTATCATCTAGCCCCTAGATGAGCGACAGGATGAGCTTGAGGGGTTTAAACTTTGCCTAAGAAACAGCTGCTGACAGTGCTGGGGCCTCCCCTTGAACAGGGAGAGCATTGAGAGCAAGCTGGATCCTTGCTGTGGTGATGGTATGACTGTGGTCTAGCCTGGACTGGAGGATGACCTGAGCCTACTAGTGCTCCAGGTTACTTCCAGCTGAAGCACTGAGGAGGTCTTTTGGCTTCATACACTCCTGTCCCTCACATATCCATGAGATTAGGGGTCTCTGGAAGGCTGTGACTTGGGAGACATCCCCACTAAACTAAGGTGTGACAGAGCAAGGCATAGTACTAGGGAGATGAGGATCCATTGATCCCCGTGTCTGCTTGGGTGAGCCACAGGGGTCTAAAGAAAGAGGTGCTAACACCGAGTTGGGTCCTGACATCATTTGTTTGAACTGCCAGTCACTATGCTGTCCATTCCCATAGATGACGCTGGATGGATACTAAACCTTCATGGGCCATTTTGTATGCCAGGGCACTCCCACAATGAAAGTAGTTGGTGGTTGTCATGGGCTCAGAGACAGCATGGTTCCAAACTCAGGGGAGTAGTCTCCTCCTTTCTAAGCAGACTTTCCAGATAAATGCTCTCTAGCTGGGGCTCTTAAAGGCATGACAGAATCTCCCTTCAACCATCCCTGTGTACTTGCAGACTCCCAGCAAGGCCCTGGTCTTGCTTGGAGTGAGTCCTCAAAGCCTAGGAATAGGAGCATAGAGCTGGCAAGCCTTTGGCAGAACCAAGATTTGGGGCACCTGAGGAAGCCTAAAGTGGTAGCTCCAGGAGATTGCCTTGAGTGAGTTCAGTGCTATGGCCATGTACAAAACCTAGTGAGTGCAGACATCTGCCCTGGGGTAGATTAGGGGAACCCGAGGCAGCCTTCTGTGTAGCCTCTGGAGGGTCCCACTCCATGTGCTTTTTAAAAATACAAGTTCCCTGAAGGGGGTTGGTGAGGGGTGGGCTCCTTTTGCTCCAGCGCTGGCAGGAAGGCTCACATAAGAGAGGGCTTCACCAGCTTTCAGGGGTGGGCTGTCTTTCCTCTGCCTCCCCGGCCCCAACTGAGGCTCTGAGACTAGCTCCCCACTTCCTTCTTCAAGAGTTCTTAAGCCAAGAGCCTAACCGCCTAGATACACAGCTCACAAGGGTGCTGCCACATGGCAGCCATGGCTTTTTCCCTGTCTTGGTCCCGGGAGCCAGTCACAGTTACCCACTGCCCCTTGCCTGGGGCCTCCTCCACTCACACCAGGAGCCACTGACCCAGCTTCTCTGAGAAATCTGTCTTCCTGAGGTCTGCTTGTCAGATGCCCAGGAAGAAACACCCAGCAGGAAGACACCCAGGGGACTTCCTGTCTTTGTCTTCCCCGGAGCAGTGGAGCCGTAGAGTGGGTACAGAGATGCTCTTGAGCCTGTCACTTGGAAGCTTGGGGGTTAGGGGATATATCAGCTGCTCTGTATCTTCAGTTTAATCTGAAGTCCTGGGTGACCCTGCTAGTGTCCAGGCCACAGCAGCCAACCCTGCCTCTAGGAAGCTTGTCTCAAATGTTTCTTAACACACCCAATATAATCTCTTTCCTTGTCTTCACAGCTCAATTCTGCTTTCCGACCACCACAAAAAGATTCCTCTTCAAACCTGGTAGCCAAGGCCCAGTCCTTGCCCTCAGATCAGCCCATGGGGACCTTCAGTCCTCTGACCACCTCGGATACCAGCAGCCCCCAGAAGTCCCTCCGCACAGCCCCAGCCGCTGGTCCACTTCCAGGCCGGTCTTCTCCAGCAGGCTCCCCCCGCACCAGGCATGCTCAGATCAGCACCAGCAATCTATACCTGCCCCAGGACCCCACAGTGGCCAAGGGGGCCCTTGGTGGCGAAGACACAGGCATTGTGACACATGAGCAGTTCAAGGCTGCGCTCAGGATGGTGGTGGACCAGGGTGACCCTCGGCTGCTGCTGGACAGCTATGTGAAGATTGGGGAGGGCTCCACGGGCATTGTGTGTCTGGCCCGGGAGAAGCACTCAGGTCGCCAGGTAGCAGTCAAGATGATGGACCTCAGAAAGCAGCAACGCAGGGAGCTGCTCTTCAATGAGGTGGGGACCTGGTGGGATGCTAGCTGGGCAGTAAAAGTGTTCCCTGAAGCTGGACACGTAGGGCTGACATGGCAGGGGGAAGGGGGACCTGACCATGGGATACTGTGTCGGGTGCTCAGGCCTCTCTCTGCCCTCAGGTGGTGATCATGCGTGACTACCAGCACCTCAATGTGGTGGAGATGTACAAGAGTTACCTGGTAGGAGAGGAGCTATGGGTGCTGATGGAGTTCCTGCAGGGCGGGGCCCTCACAGACATCATCTCCCAAGTCAGGTGGGTAGTTGAAAGGGCTGGGCGAGGGAAGACAACCCCACCACTGATCTGACATGGAGATCAGTTGCCTCTGGCCAATAGGATTAATCATCTTAGACTCCTGCCTATTGGATGTAACTGAAACTCCACGGTCTTAGAAAAATGGGCAAGAAAAAGTGTACTCCAGGGTTACAGCCTGCTGAGTTTGCTGCCTGGGGATTATGGGTCCCTTTGCCTGGGACTCCTCTCTACCTAGCCCAGCCACCCTGACCACATGGCTCTCCCATGGTGGCTTGCCTTCCCTGTCCAGACTGAATGAAGAGCAGATTGCCACTGTGTGTGAAGCTGTGCTTCAGGCCTTGGCTTACCTGCATGCCCAGGGCGTCATCCACCGGGACATCAAGAGTGATTCCATCCTGCTCACCCTTGATGGCAGGGTAGGTCCTCTTTTTCCATGGCTCTGCTGCCCACCCCATCTTCTCTGGTGCCGCTTCTCTTCCTGGTCTCTACTCACTGCCTTTTCAACTCCAGGTGAAGCTCTCAGACTTTGGCTTCTGCGCTCAGATCAGCAAAGATGTCCCTAAGAGAAAGTCTCTGGTAGGAACTCCATACTGGATGGCTCCTGAAGTGATCTCTAGATCCCTGTATGCTACTGAGGTAACTATTGCCTCCTCCCCAGACCTCTAGGCTTAGGATCATGTAACTCCTCTGCCTTGCCCATGTTAAGTATTCCCACCACTAATTACCCCAGCTCTGAGGTCCTCACTTAATCAGTACTTGTCCCCTGTCTCCTTTTTGAGACAGGGTCTCTCTATGTCCTGGCTGTCCTGGAACTCACTCATTATGTAGACCAGGCTGGCCTCAAACTCACAGAAATCTGCCTGCCTCTGCCTTCTATATGCTGGAATTAAAGGACTGCACCACTACACCTAGACCTGCCTCCCTCTTTTGATGGAGTTACCCTCTCCTGGACTTCACTATGGAGCAGGCCCTGCCACACACTGCTCTCTTCAGCTCAAGGGAACAGTTGCTTATGGCCAGTGTTCTCCATGAGGGGTGGTTACTATGGTCACTGGCCACTCATACAAAAGGGGGCTGAGTGTAGGGAATCTGCCGGGGTGGGGGGAGCCTCACTAAAACACCTAGAAGACAAGTTACTCCATCCAACTCCATCCAACACACTGCCACCAAGAGCCAGACCACAGCAGTAGAGTCAGGGCTATTATTCTCCTGCAGGTGGATATCTGGTCTCTGGGCATCATGGTGATTGAGATGGTGGATGGAGAACCCCCTTACTTCAGCGACTCCCCAGTGCAAGCCATGAAGAGGCTCCGGGACAGCCCCCCACCCAAGCTAAAGAACTCTTACAAGGTCAGTTACTGTGTTAGGTGTGAACTGCCCAACCTCATACCCCCAAGCCCATTTCTCCTGAGACAGGAAGACAAGGATGTGGGCACCATGGAATCAGAAGGATATATATACTTTCAGTCTTTTTCCACATAAAACCAGTGCTGAGTGCAAAGTCACATGTATGTACCAACTATCAGGTTCATGCCAAGAAATTCCCACCTGCAGCTGCAGCAGAAGCCACTTCTTGGCAGGCTCTTGACAGGAACCCACCTATACCTATGAGGAGGAAGAGGAGATCTAGTTATCTCCCAAGGAGGAATCCAGAGGACAAATTCTTCCATCCTCCTTGTCTGGGGCCCATACCAACACGGTGCCAGCACATGGATGGGCTTCTCCTCCTGTATGACCCATCCTGACCATAGCTGAGCCACTGTACCAGCTATGTTCAGTATATACACTTGTTATAATTAACTCTCTCCTGCCAAATCCATTTCCCTGCTGCCAGATTGGCACCAGAAAGACAGCTAAATGGTACTGCCACCTGGTGGCCAAAGCTCAAAAATGTCCCAGAGGATTGAAACACGGTTTCTTTTTCTTTTTTTCTTTTTCTTTTTGATTTTTAAAGACAGGGTTTCTCTGTATAGCCCTGGCTGTCCTGGAACTCACTCTGTAGACCAGGCTGGCCTTGAACTCAGAAATCTGCCTGCCTCTGCCTCCTGAGTGCTGGGATTAAAGGCATGCGCCACCACTGCCCAGCATGAAGCACAGTTTCTAACAGGCTCTAAGACAGCTTGGTAGGTGGAGACTGCCCTGTGAAGCCTGAGATGAGCAAGTCTCAAAGAGCACCCGTTAGTTAACTGCCCCAGGGAGGCAGCCCTCTGTAGCATCCCCAGGCAGCCTGGTAGATCAGGAACTGGATGGCTGATGCCAATTCCACGCCCCTTTCACAGAGCCTGAATGCCAAGAGAAGCAGGCAGGGGGAATAGGCCGTGTATGGACCCCAGCCTTCCACTCAGACTTCCAGATATCCTCATCCCATTCATTGCTCTGCCACTCTCCTATCAGGTGAACTGGGAGGAACCAGGAAGTAAGAAAGCGGAGAAGATGAGGTGTGAGATAGTGGGGCTGCAGAGAAGTGACTGTGAGCCATGGCTTCCCCTCACTGCTCCATTCCACAGGTCTCTCCAGTGCTGCGAGACTTCCTGGAACGGATGCTGGTACGGGAACCCCAAGAGAGAGCCACAGCCCAGGAGCTCCTGGATCACCCCTTTCTGCTGCAGACGGGGCTGCCTGAGTGTCTGGTGCCTCTGATACAGCTCTACCGAAAGCAGACCTCCACCTGCTGAGCCCACACCCAGGGTGCACCTGCCACCTGTGCCCACAGGCAAAGGACACTGGGCAGCCATTCCATTGGCAGGGCCCTACCTGCCTTGTCCTCTCAGTGTTCTCTCCAAAGATTGAATGTGAAGCTCCACCCCTTCCCTCTTGCCCTTTTGCCCTCTGGGCCAGGCCGGACCTGCCCCCCTCGGTGTCACTCCCCAGAGTCCCAGTTGCCTTTGGGATGACAGTGACCCCTTCTGCAGGTTTGGCCCTTTGTTATTTGCACAGGGATGTTTCTAAGAAACATGGAGAGTGGTGCTCCTGGCCATGAGCCAGCAAAGCTGACAGGCTGCTGCAGATTTTTTAAAGGCAGTGTCCACAGTGACCTGGGGCCACCAAGAGGGTGCATGCTCCATCTTCACATGGACACTTGCTATTCTCAGCTAAAGCTTCAAACCCTGGAGTCCCAGAGGGCCATGGGGAAGGTCTTCACTGCCTGAATCCTCCTTCCTCTTCTGGTTTGACTTCTGGAAGCCCCACTTGCACCTGTTTCTTGTCTGTTCCCTGGCACCGCCTCTCCCTAGAAAGCCTCTACAGAACTGTGAATCGCCTGTGTGTAGGCCATGGGAGCAGCAAGGGGGAATCTTCCGAGAGAGAGTGAGGTTGGGAGTAAACATGATTCCATTTTCCAGGACATAGAGAACATACTCTGTCTCTCTCTCTCTCCCCCCCCCTCTGTGTGTGTGTGTGTGTGTGTGTGTGTGTGTGTAACTTCCTCCAGTGGCCCAGGTCCTTCCAGTTATCCACAGAGAGCCTCAGAAGAGCTGTCCACCTCTTTTCTACAAGCTCTACTCTGAAGGAACCTGCTTTTTGGACCTGGCTTTCTGCCTCTCAAGTCTCATGTTATTACCTAACTGGTGAAGGGGTGTGTATGTCAAGTCTAACACATGCTGGGGGCCCTTGAAGTTTCTGAGTTTCTCCTATACTGAGGCAGGAATAGTAAGGGAATAAACTTTGTTTTACCTGTCAGCAACTTCTCAGTAGCCAGATCAGGGAACCCTCCTCTTCAGAACCCTGAGCTGGGACAGAAAGGTGAACCCACCTCCTGGGAGGGGGTCCCTCATACCAAGGGATGGGTACATCCTTGTGTGAGCCTGCTGCCCCAGCTGCCCTGCAGATACTTACCTGCCTCCTCAACCTCCCTCTTTCCCACCTTCCTGGCTGTTGTGAGACAGGGAATGCCAAGCAAGAACTCCAGGGTCTGGACCCTATCCAGATAACATTTTCAGTTTCCTCTGCTCCCTGATGACCTGCATTAGGACAAAGAAATTGCAAGGTCTTTTTTTTAAGGGTCAGAGTTTTAAAAACAAAAGCATCCTTCCCTAGAAATTTTTGTGACTTGTTTGCACTTGTGCCTGTTTTAAATTAAACTAAATGTTCGAACCTTTGGGTTTCTCATTCTCTGGAACTGGAACTGGGCTTTCTTGGAGCTGGATGCTCTTAGAGTGGGTGCCTGGTGGGCTCCTCCATGGTTACTTGAGTCCACAAAACACACAGCTTTTTTTGACTTGGACACCTAGAATGGGGGCAGAGGAAGGAGACAGGAAGTGGAAGGCCCTAGGGATGGAAGCAAAGGGGAAAGAAGGCTCTGGTCAGGGCTGAGCCTTCTGAAGCACCCCTGGATGGAGGTGTGGGGGAGAGCCCTAGCAACCTGTGGCCAAAGAGGCTGACCTCCTTCAGTGTTGGTTTCTCCCTTCTGGTCTTCACGCTGCTCATAGAAAGTTCCCTGAAACTTCTACCTGAGGGAAAGCAGCCCCTGTCATTTCTTAAAATGGAAGGACTCTGGAAGTTCAAAAGAGCAGGGAAGTGGCCAGAAATTGGGGTTCTAGGCCTGGGATTGGGGAGTGGGAAAATTACCTTTTAACTTTTACTCTGACAGTGATTCCAATCTTCCTTTTTTGAGCTCTATACTCAACACAGTGCTCGTTGAAACCACTTAACTTGGAGCAAGGAGCCAGCCCCAGCCCCAGCCCCAGCCCCAGCAGCAGTTCATCAAGAAGCATCCCCTATGACTCTCTCATGGCAAGGCTGATGAAGGTAGGAAATGCCTCCAAATTGAGTGTGTGCTTCCATCTTTTCAAAGGAAGCCAAGAGGCAGCAGTGAGCAGGAAGGCAAAGAAAGGCCAGTTCTCCAATGGAACAACAGTGGGTTTATTAGCTGCTCCTCCCCTGCCTGTCTTTTTCAGCACATCAATCCAAAAGCACGTGCCGACACGTCCTTCACACTCTTCCATGCCAACCAGTGTTAAGCGCCAGTGGCTGGGGCGACTCTTCACAATGACAACAATAATAGGAAAAGCAGAATATGCAGCAAAGACGTTTCTACTGCGGGAGGGGACAAGGGAGGACCGCAGCCTCAGTATACCTAGAGCTAACAGGAAGTCCAGAGCGAGTGAATTGTGCTGGAATTCTGTACAGAGCCTGCTAAGGCTTAGCTAAGGCTGAGGCAGACAACAAGGCCCACAACTCAACTGAGATGGGAAAGATCTACAGTGTATCCGAAGCATCACTTTCCACCACCATCTTCCAGCAACTTCACAGACCACAGACTGGAGCTGTCTGTTTACCCAACAGAGCCTCACCAAGGTGATGCTCCCACCGGGTACACATCAGTGACACTGAATAGTTGACAGCATTCCTGACACAACGTGTGAGCCAAATTTCATGGTGCTTGTAAGCCAAAAAACATTTGTATACTTACACCATTAGAAACATCACTAAAAGTAAACATAGTTGAAATGGAATATGATCGAGGAAGGGTCAGAGGAAAAGCACTATTCACTTGGATTGTCCCAGCCCTGACCTCTGACTTTTCAGACGCTGGTATACTGTTCATCTGCCCCTCAAGGTGAGAAAAGGCAAGTGTGTGTGTGTGTGCAGGTGTTGGGGGCAGAGGTCAGGAATGTCTGTGTGTGTCCAGGTGGGGTGGGGTGGGGTGGCAGAGAGATCACCCCAGAATGGATAGCAACTGTCATAAGACAACACACATGGTCAGGTCAAGTCTCAGAAGCCATAAGGGCCGGCAGCTCCAGTCAGCAGGAGATCTTCCAACCCTAGCCTTAGCTTGCAAAATAACTTGGGGTTCTTGGTAAAGGGGTCCGTGGTGGGTTTCTGAGCACTTCTTACTACACCCAGTGCTGACTTTCCTTGTTCACTGTTCCTCACTTCATTGAAGTGAAGTGACTTCAAGTATCCGGATTTAATATTTTACGAGAGGAACACGCTTCATGGGTAAAAATCACACAGAAAGAGAAGTTACACAGCGATGATCTCCCGATGAAATCCAAGTCTGAGCTCCCAGGGCGCAGCGAGGAGAGTACAGAGGTGCCACCAGGGGGCAGCAAGGATCACGGTCCCAATTGTGGGCTGGCGCGTGGCCTCGGACGCTAGCAAGGGAGGACAGGAACTGGGGAGCTCTCTGGCCTCCGACTTCCTACCCTTCAACCGCAGACCCAGTTTCTGAGCACCAGCATTCTCATTGGCCTTTCTACAAAGACGATCTTCCACAAAGATCAACGTCTTTTTTTTTTTTTTTTTTCCGAGACAGGGTTTCTCTGTGTAGCCTTGGCTGTCCTGGAACCCCCTTTGTAAACCAGGCTGGCCTCGAACCCAGAAATCCACCTGCCTCTGCCTCCCAAGGGCTGGGATTAAAGGCCTGCGCCACCACCGCCAGGCAAAGATCAACGTCTTAAAAGACTTTATTGCAGGCAAGTGAGGGGCTACATGCTCACTCTTCCGGGTTCACAAATAGAAACCCGAAGTACTATCATGGCCAGAAAACTTTCACTGCCTTGAAGCAGGAGTTTTTAACCTCACTCTGCTGGTACAGATTTCCACCGGGAGCTAGCACTGACACTGGGGTCGTAGGGCCTGCAGCCTGTCAAACTCCTTTCTTCGCCCCCTCTCTGAGGCGGTACAGTGTTGGAGGGCAGGGGCGGAGAGGAAGAGGACAAAAGACTTCGCGGGGAGGGGGCCTAACTACTTCTCCACAGTCCTCTGACTCACTAATCTGCCCAGTAATAAAGCTGGAAGCTGGGCTACGCCTGCATCCCACGCGGTGGGGCCCAGGCAGGGGTCTTTGGTCTTTGATCTAGCATCCGTCATCTGCCCTGCCCTCCATTAACAGTCCAGCAAGAAGCAGGAGACGTTTAGCAACCCCCTCCTATGCTCCCTCGGGAGTTTGATGTAATTTAGACCCGGACCTGCGGTTCGTGTGGGCTCTCGACTCCCGCGCCCGCCGCCGTTTAACGTTGCAAACACTCTAGTCAATTATCCCCCTCGCGGAGGTGCTATTTAAAGAGAGTTGTCAGGTTCTTAAGCCTCGATCAGACCTGCTGCTTTCTGCTTCATACACAAAGGCTCAAAACACGAGTTCTTTTGAGGGTTGGGAGAAATACAATTAAGCAAATCCTTCCTAACTGTTCCACCCTCCTGGAGCACCCACGTGCGGAATGGGGGAGCTGGGAGGAAGGAGGAGGTGGGGTGCTATGTCCTTTCCATTTCAGGCCTCTGGGACTAAGTGGAAATATAAGAAAGGCTGGGCCAGGATGAGGGAAGCATTGAACCTCAAAGATGAAATTCAAATGCAATCATTTTGGGGATCAAGCTGGCCCAGAAGCCAAGAGTTAGTAGGGGTAGAAGTGACCCTACAACTTCAATGAAGTTGAATCCTGGGTCTGACTGAGACAGAGTCAAAGGAAGTTTATTTCCCAGAAGGGAAAGCTGGTAAATACCTAAAGGGGGTATTAAGTCCCAAAATATTCTTGTTGCCTTGAAGGAGGAGTTTCTGCCTCAGAAAACCTTAACCACTGGATTCCTTCATAATCAGCCCTCTTGTCCAAAAAGCTTATGGGGCCACCTCACTTCCTCCCTTTCTCCAACACTTACAGGGAAGGGAGACTTTGGTAGTTTGTCAAACTATTATGGTTAGCATCAGCAGGCACAGATGCTTGGGTCCTTGTTCTCCAAAGCCAGCTCTACTGTTACCTGGCTGCCAAGGTGATGGGAAATGTTAGAAATAGGCAGGAGATGCTGCAGGAACCGAGCCTAGGCAGCTGAACCTCAAGCTGAGGTTGGGCCTGAGCAGTCCACCTTTCTGGCTAGCTGAAGCCTACAGAAGCATCCATTCACACCTCCTTCCCCCCAAGACAAGGAAGCCAAGTTGGAGGAAGGTGGGAGATACCAATGAGCACACAAAATGATGGGATCTCTTTCTTACATTTGGTGGAGGACTACAGGTCTCCCTTTAGCAGTGGAGACAAAGGGGACGCAAACTGCAGAGAAAGGCAGGACTTGGAGGAAAGGGAGACATCTCAATAACTAAAGACAGAATGGACTTTACAGGGCTCGACCATCGTGCTCCTTACCGCTGAGCCTGTAGTACCACAGCCTCTGTGCCCGCCTGCCAAGGCTTTGGGCCAGGCACTGAGAAAGGCAGAGCGTTGTTCTCTAATTCTGGGCAACTCTCGGGCCCTGAAGCCTCCCCGACCAGGCTGGGGATGTCTGGGGCTGTGGAACGTCGGCGCAAACCCAGGCGGCCTGAGTCGGGGCCTCCCTCGGGATGAGGACTAAGGCCGACCGGGGCTTGCATTAAGGTCAGTGGCGCTCCCTCCAACACCTCCTGTGAACGCCACCGCCCACTCCCCGAAGACTGGGGTGAGTTTGGTCGGGCCATCAGAGCTCCTGCCCTAAGGCGTGCTGTCTCCTCCTCCGTCATGGTACCCAGAGCTAGGCTCATGCTACGGCCCAACTCTGGCCTTTCGTTGCCTTGTGCCCTATGACGGCCCGAGCCCTTGCTAGCAGAGGCAAGCTCACCTCCGTGACCATGGCTGTGACCGTGACCGTGGCCGCCCGCAGCTCGCGCAAACCGAGCCAAAAGAGGGCGCGGTAGACGACGTGGGCTGGGTCGTCGACGCTCAGGGCTGGGCGCCGGGGCAGGGCGGCCAGGGGGACTGTCGGAGTTGGAGCCCCGGGCCGCTGCCGCAGCGGCTGCCCGACCCCAAGGCCCCGTGAGGGCTTGCACACAGGTCCCATGGCCGCGGGAGGCAGCCAGCTGCAGCGCGGTGAGGCCCGCGCGGTTTGTGCGGTCAAGGCGTAAGCCCAGGCGGCGGAAAGAGCGCACCAAGAACTCCAGCACCGCCCCGTGGCCGCACGCCGCCGCCCACATCACCGGGCTGTTGCCCAACGAGTCCGTCGCCTCTGGATCGCCACTGAACTGCACCAGCAGCTGCACGGCGTCTAAGTGGCCTCGCTCGCAGGCCAGGCTGAGTGCGGTGCGGCCGCGCTCGTCTCGCAGGTTCACGGCCGCACCCTGCTCCAGCAGCAGTCGCACGAAACGCGAGCGCATCGCGGGGTCCGGCAGCCCCACGGCCACCATGAGCGGCGTCCGGCCCTGCTCTGCGCGGCAGTCGATGATGCTGCGGTCCAGCGCGTCCAGCACGAAACGGGCCAAGTGGACTTTGCCCGCCTGCATGGCCTCAAGGAAGGTGCGCGTACCCGCTCGGGGGCACAGGTCCTTGGGCTTGAGCATGGCTCCGGCCCGGGCCCGGGAAGTCCTACAGCTCCGCACGGGGGCGCCCCTGTTCCCTCACCCCACGGGGCTACAGCCCCGGCCCGGACACTGGCACCGCTCTTTCCGCGTGGCGCGTAGGTGGCTGCAGCCGAGTGTCCTGCAGTTCCCGCTCAGGTCTCCCTGCCGCTCGGCTGCCTCGCCGCTCCCGGGGCGTCTTGCTTTTCCACCCTGGCTCCCCCGCCTGGAGGTGTGGGCTGCTTGCTGCTCCTGACTCTCGCTCAAGCTCGGTCTCCTCAACTCTGGGGCCCTCTTCCCGGTATCCGACGCCCCTTGGTCCTTCGTGGCTTGGAGCAGCGCCACTCACCAGCACCCCAGGCAGCCCCTGATCCCCTGCTGAGCGGGTGGCTCCCGCCTGGCGCGCCTGCCTCTAGCCTCGGCGGGGAGCGCCGCTCCTCCAGCTCCCGGAGCCTCTCCCCGCCTCCTCCTCTCTTGCGGGGGCCGGGACGCTTGCTTTTTAACTTGGGGGGCTCAGCGGCTCGTGAGGTGCCCGACGCCTAGATACCTGACTTTATAGCTTCAGGGGTCTCCATGGCAATGGCTGCTCTGGAAGCAGGCTGCACCTTCAGGGCAGAGACGGACAGGGCGAGGGAGACCGCCCCTGACCCCCACCCCTTCGTGGGCCACGGAGTTGGGGAGCGGCTCCTCCTCCGCGCTCCCCTGGGAATGCGGCGGCGGTTGCGGGGCGGGGGCGGAGGCTGCTCGCCGGGGGCCACATGCACCTGGCGGGGCCAATCCTAAATTCTCAGTCTTCTTTCCCCGCCCCCCGCCTCCGCCGGAATCGGTAGCCTCGGCTGCTTAGAAACTGGCGGGAGCTGCTGCTATCGGTTCTAGGTTAAAGGGACTGGGACCCCACGAGGACAGAACTGGACAATGCATAAACTTGAGGTGGGCAAGAGACAGAGGAGGAGTAATTTGGGGTATGAGCCATTTGTGCTCCGGACTGAGGATGCTCAGTCTGGCGGATAACTGCCATCTAAAGTGCAGCGAATCACAGCCACACACAATTGTGCCTCCCGCACACGCTCACTCAGAGCAGGGCGGGGGTGCATTCTCCAATCTCAGACGTCTCCAAACCTGACAGCGCGCCCTCGTGCCAGCTCCACAGTTGGTCGCTGTGGAGCAAGTTAACTAGACACTGGCCCTGTGACCCAGGGCAGGTGCCTTAGGATTGAGAGTGTGCAGGCATTTGGACTGCCCAGGCACTACCTCCTATCCCCTCAAGGACAAGCTAGAGCTAGGGTCTAGGAAAGGACAAAAGACACAGCAAGAATTCCCCGACAGGGATGGGTTCTCTTGAGCACAAAACCTAGGCCACAGAGCTCTAGGCCTGACCCCTAAAGAGAAAGCCTGAGATCCATTTTTTCCCCCAATCAGATGTGTGGAAAACCCACTGGATATCCTCTTCCTTTGGACAATCAGCTCATGGGCACTAGGGAGGGGTGATACTGAAGGCCTCTGCTGAGTCTTACAATGAGTGTCCCACAACTCCCAGGTCTAGAGGGCTTGAGAATAGTTGGAATGAAATTTATCTGTAGAATAAGTGAAGGGCTAGGGACTTTTCTCAGCTGGTAGAGTATTTGTCCAATATTCACAGACCCGTTAGTTTGATTCCCAGCATGAAACCAGGTGTGGTGCTGCACACTTAAACAACCCCAGCACTTGAGAGATGGAGGCAGGCAGATCAGAAGTCCAAGATCATCCTCAGCTACATAATGACATTGAGGCCAGCCTGGGCTACCTGAGACCCTATCATTGTGTTTCCAGCAATGGGAAACACAAATGCATAAACTGGATTCTGAATGAACGAGACTTGTCTTCTCAGTCAGGAAGACAAATGCAGGACTGAAAACATCTGCTAAATATGAAACTCAGACAGCCAGCGGAAGGAAGGAGGAATGATGGGAAGGAGAGGGAACTGAGGTCTTCTGAAGGCAGCAGGTGAGTTGGTCCTTTAAGGATGAGTGGCATTAGCTGCTAAGAAACAAGGAAGATGGTCCAGACAGAGGGATTTCAGGGACAAAGGCACCTAACAGACACAATGTTGAGGGACGTGTTCAGGGGTCCTGTGCTATAAGAGAAAGGAAGCTTGGTGAAGAATTGAGGAGGTGTTCAGTCTGGGAAGAGCAGGTTGCTTTGCAGGACACCCCTGAGGATTCTGTGAGGAGTGCTCTTGCTGGGGGCAGGGTGGGGTGGGGAAGGCCCCAGAACACCAGTGCCCTCTGGAATGCCTATGTGCCAGGCTCCAGGATGGCCTAGGAGTGGATTCAGGCTAGACCCTACATCAGGGACTCACACTTCCCTTTTGTCCTGTGAGGTATATTACTAAGTGCACAGTCGGTGAAGTGAGTCCCCACGCATTTCTTGGCAGAAGAGTTAGGTTCTTGGCAGGAGGGTTAGGCTCAGCCTGTGTCATATACTGTGGCAGTGTCAACCTCAGGACTGCACATTCCCATCTGTAAGAGGAAGCAGAGACAGAAACTCAGCCTGCACCACACAGGATCAGGGAGCCAGTGTTGGAGAAGCACCACATCATTTAGAGGGCCCTCAAAATCCGTCCCATCAACATCCAGGTGACACTCTCCACTCCCAGGAAGGGAACAGGGATGCCCCCCCCCCCTTCTTCAAGAGAAGAAAGGTTTTTATCCCTTTAGGACTCAGTTTTCCCTGTCTGCATCATGAGAGAAAATGCTTTCTTCTCTTCAACTGCCTTCGGGATCAAGAGGAGGTTAGGCTGTGTACCTCCAACAAGAAAAGCACCAAAACCCCAGAAGAGGCTGTTGGCCAAGCCCCTCCACCCACGAGCCTCCCTGAACCAGCTCAGCTTTGCCGGTGCCCCTGTCGCCTACGGTGGAAGGAAACAATGTATTTGTGTAGGGGGCGAAGTGGAAAAATTGGTCAAGTCTTCTTCAGAGCCTCACTCTGATCTGTACCGAGTTCCCAGATGATTCCCAGGTCTCAGAACCTAGAGCCTTTGCTCTGACTTTCTTCCCTGGGCTCACAATGTTCTGAACAGAAAAGAAACAGCAAAAGCTGGGGGGAGGAAAAAAAAGCCGAGACTTCACTGTGGAGCACTGAAGCTCCAACAGCCTGAATTAGAAGCTGTCGCTTAGGGAGCTGAAGGCTGACAGGAGAAGGAGCTCTGCAGGCAGGGGGCAGGCAGGCACTTCACGCTCCTCCCCTCCCACCTGCCCAGCTTCTCCTCCTGCAGGCCCCAGGCTGGCAAAAGGGCTTCCTCCCAGAGATGCCTCAGTTTGCAAGTCTGTCTGTCTGTAACTGCCCCTCCCCGCCCCCTCCTTTCCTCTTCAAGTGTCACCAGCCCCCTCACCCTGTCACATTGCACTTGCTAGCTCCTCAGGGTTGAGCCTAGTGGCACGTGCCTTGGAGCTGCAGGGAGCTGGGAGGGGGTGTGTGTGCAAGGAGGGGTGGGGTGAGTCAGCAGAGGATCTGGTACTGAGTCAACCATGGGACTCCTGAGGGGTGAGGACCCTTCTCCATCAAATGCAAATGGAAATCAGGAGTGAAGAGGGAACCTGGCCCTATGGCACAACAAGGATGGAACCCAGGTGTCTTTCACCTGTCCAGTGCCCAGTGCCCAAGGGAGGGCATCAATTCTTCCTATGTGCTCCCCCCCCCCCGTGGCCACAGTTTAGCTTATCTCCGGGGCCCAGAACCAGCCCTTTGGGGCATCAGACTGAAAGCAAGCAAGTGGGTATCCAGACTGCCTGAGAAACCATTCAGAGGCCCCATCAGGAGGCAGGATTGCAACTCCTTCCCATCTGCTCAGTGGCATCCTGGCCTGGCAAGAGGAGACCTGGAGGTGGCTTTTCCTGTGGGCTCATGGGTATTGACTGTGGTTGTTGCCCAGTGGGTTCTGCTGGCTCTGACTCCCGGTTCAGTGAGTTCCCCTCAGTCTAGATCCTCACCTCCACAGAGATGCATCCCAGGAGGTAGGAGGGCAAAATAAGATTCCTGGGAATGGGTGAGGTCAGGGCATTGTCGCAGAGTGTGAATGTCCCACCCTGATGGTATCCAGTGTGACTATGACAGGGAAGCTGGCTGACAAAAGCTAGACTTTAGTTGTATGAATGAACAGGTCTTAGCTTTACACTGGCTAGGGACAGGTAGGAACCCCTGAGGTCAGGCCCTGGGAGGAATGGGGGAGGGTATCCCTGTTCATTTTCCAAAGGCACAGGTGTTCCCAGGTAAAGGCATCTGTTGTAACTCTCTGATAAGAAAACAACCTCTTCCCAGCATCACACCACCCTGCCAGCCCACTTGGGATTTGAGAAGGAGCTGTAGGTGTGGTCCACAAGCTATGCCTCCAGA
Source organism: Rhynchomys soricoides (assembly GCA_019843965.1). Taxonomy (NCBI): domain Eukaryota; kingdom Metazoa; phylum Chordata; class Mammalia; order Rodentia; family Muridae; genus Rhynchomys; species Rhynchomys soricoides. Next base: position 6,653,774 of record JADRCH010000088.1, read on the forward strand.
AAGTTTATTGGAATCAATCACAGCAGGGGTAGGGCCCTGTGTGTGTGGTCACTCTAGGTGTTCCTAAAGGGACCCAGACAACTCAAAGGCTTGGGGTTACCAAGAGGGTAGGGTGCACTTTTGTACTGGGATCAGCCCTGGTCAGGGGAGACAAGGAAAAGGCACATCTGTAGGGGTGGAGAGAAGAGAGAGTAACAACATTTTTTAAGGGTTCTGGCATCAGGGCCAGCAGATGGGGAAGTCAGAGGCAGGGCCATTTGACAGGACCCCAGAAGTGCCTTCACCCTTTGTGCAGCTCCCAAGGGACTCATTCCCCATATGCCATTCAAGTAGCTTCACTTCAGAGGCCTTCCACTTCCCTCTGTCTTTTCCTAACTGGAGAACAGAGGCCAGGCTAAGGAGGGAGATTCTGGGTTTGGGTTTTTGGTAGGAAGGAGAAAAATAAATAAACCATATAAATTCAGTAAAGAAAATGATGATGAACTCAAGCCCCCACCTAATACTGGTGGCACACCTGCTAGGAAGTGCCAGACCCAGATCCAGAAAAGAGAGTGAACCAGTTTCAGAGTTGAAGAGAGAGCACCCCAGAAGTTACAGTCTCCCTTTGCCACCAAGCATAGCCCCCACACCTCCAATACTTGATCAACTGAGGGGCAGCTTTCCCATGCAGCCATCTATCCCCATAGGCAGGAGGAGAGGGTAGGGGCCTTTGCTGCCATTCTGGAAGTAGCCATTCCCAGAGAGCTTTGAGGCAGTACCAGGCTCTGCCTTAAGGAGTTAGCAACGCTCTGTACTCAAGACAGGCCTGAGATGCAGCCTAGAAGCCTGTGTAAGGCTATCAAGGCAAGCCTCAAGACGGGAGACTTTGGTTCTGCTGGAGCCACGCCCACAAGAGTGAAGATTCCAGGGAGCAAAGCCAAGCATCCAGGAAAGGGAACTGAGCTCCAAGTGGAGAGCCCCTGTTTGTACATTAAGAAAGGCAGGGGGAGTTCAAGACCCAATTTCTTCTCTCTTGGTCCATGTTCCTTTGCCCTCAATGAGTACATGGCACTACAGGTGGGAGAGACAGAAGAAGCCAGCTTAGAAAAGACTCGGGTTCCATGGGGGCTCTTGCCCTGATTGGCTCGAATTCCTGCCTTTATCTGGCTGAGGAAGACTGCAACAACCAAGGCAGCCCCAGTCTCCCAGAGCCCCAGAGTATTGAGGTCCTTTATTCCTGAGAAATGGGACCATGTTCCAGAGAAGGGTATGGATATCCTTGCTAAAATGTCAGAGTGAGATGCTGGCATCAGAGGCGGCTCTCCTGGGTGTCTGCCTCGTTCACAAGTGGTTCCTGTGGACACAACTCCTTGGAGGCCTCACAGGGCCTCTCAGGCTTGTCTTCTTCATCCGGGAAGCAGACCTTGAAGTAGGCCCGCACTGACTCCTTTACTTCAGCCTCCAGGCCCTTCATCTTGGCCTCATACTCTGCCAGAGCCTTCTCCTGGAACTGTGGGGACAGCAGGGACCATTACCAGGCTCAGGAGGGAACCCTGCCTGCCCTGGACTATAGAATACTAAGATGCACATTCTATTCAGGACTTCCCAGAGACTAGGGCAGGAGATAGAGTGAGGCCTATCAAAGAACTTTCCAGGAGAAATATCAAGCAAAGAAATCTGTAGAGATATCTCATTTGAAAGGGCCTTGGGACACCATAAGAACCTGCCTGTGACCCACTGGTGAGGTGTGATGGACCCCTTCCTTGACCTCTTGCATGGAGCCTCTGGGGTTGGGCCCCTTTCCATCCATTTAGCTCCACTGGGACCAGGACAGAGATCTTCTCACCTGCTTTTCCATCACCTGGATCTGCTCTAGGCAGGCTGTCTGCCTCTCTTCCAGTTTCTCCTGGTGACGCTCCAAGGTCTCTGTCATCTGGGTGTAGGTAAGAGACAGAGAATCAGATAGATAGGCAAGCAGCATAGAGGTTAGACTCCAGCTCTAATCTCAGCTAACTAGCAGTGAGACTTGGGGCAAATTCCTTAACCTCTGGGCAGCTTTTGCAATGTGTAAAATGAGGTCATCATACTTGGTTCGGGGTTGGGAAGGATCACATGCCTGATCCACAGGAAGCACTTGTCATAGTGCCTGACACAAGGTCAGGACACAGTTGGTGGAAGGCCTGTTACTGTGGTCAGCAGTGCCCAGGGAAGAAGCTTTAGGTCCATTCTCAGCAGTGTTTCCCTTCCTCTTTCCATCCCATGGTGCCTGCCCCAGGAAGCCTATCACATCCTTCCATGACTGCTAACTCATGTTTTCCAGGCAGTTCTCTTCAGGCTGGCAGCCTCCACACACAGGCCAGAACCTTGGCATACTTCCTCCCATTCCTAGCTGCATGGACACTTCTAGACAGCCTGCTATCAGGGCTCAAAGGAGAGATACTCACATCCCCACACATCTCTATGGAGAGAATGATTGGGAAGGACACAGCCCTGCATACCTGCTTGACAGCCTGGACCACTTCCTGGATATGGGAGTTGTTAATTTCTCTCTTGAGCCTGTTGATAGAATTGGAGTTTTATAAAGGGACAGAGTCAATAAATTATCCTAAGGGTACAACAAATAAGAACTCCATCACTGAGGCAGGAAGGAGCAGAGAACAATATAGAAGATGCAGAAGGGGTATTGGGAGTCCTGAGTTCACTCGTTAAAACATTCTGATGTAGCCGGGTAGTGGTGGCACACGCCTTTAATCCCAGCACTTGGGAGGCAGAAGCAGGCAGATTTCTGAGTTTGAGGCCAGCCTGGTCTACAGAGTGAGTTCCAGGACAGCCAGGGCTACACAGAGAAACCCTGTCTCCAAAAACAAACAAACAAACAAAACACTCTGATGTAAAGGCATCAAGGGTGGGCTGAGTGGTGAGCGCAGACATCTAAGGGGACTGGCTGCTACCCCTAGACTCCATCTCCCTCTCTTTGTACATGGTTTTCTTTCCATTGCTCCTCTCTTTTTAAGCAGTGTTAGCATCTGGGTTTTGCTCAAGGGAGACTCTGAGATACAGCAATGGGACCAACTTGTGAAGGGCCAAGACAGAGGCAGATCTATAGGAATCAAGTTATGAGCCTTTGTAGGGTGACCCTCTTCCAGCTGGAGTACAGTCTGCTCAGGTGGACCTCCTCTTCAGGGTTTACCTCTCCTGGGCCACTTTGTCTGTGGTGACTTTGGTCATGGCTTGGATCCGCTCCAGCCTCTTGGCCTCCAGTTTCTTCTTCATCTCTTTGGTGTCACTGAGGACAGACAGGGAGGAGATATTCTGTGGACCGCAGCCTTTGGTGGGAGGTAGGGGCAAGCAGTCAAGAGGGGCGACTTTACGTTTCCGAGGTCTCCTTGAAGGTCTTGAGCTCAGCAGCCTGTTTCTCTCTGGCCAGCTCCATCATTTTGGCGATTTGCTGCAAAGGAGGAAGGACAAGCTTAGCGAAAAGCCCTTGGCTGTGCAGAAGGGGTGGGGTTGGTTGCTGCAACCGCTGTGTCCCACACCTCGGTCACGTGCTGCTCCTTGCGCTTGAGGACAGAGCGGTACTGCTCCTCGCCTTGCTGCTGCAGCTCCAGCTCCAGCCTGTCCTTCAGTTCCTGTACGCGCCGGTCCGCTCCCTCGGGAAGCTCGCTAGGCGCCACGACGGTCTCCTCAGAGGGCAGGGTCCTATGAAAGCCACGAGGGAACAGGCTCTGAACTAGGTGCCACTATTCTTGGGGAGGGCAGGGCACCACCGATGCCCTTACCTCTTCTTGCGGGAGCCCTTGCCCGGGCGGAGCTTGCATCCTGCCGCTGGGGCCTGGAGCTCCGCCAGCTGTGCAACACCACGCTGCAGCAGCTCCTCCCAGCGCCGGGCTCCACGCCGCTCCAGCTCTCGAAGCTCCTTCTCATGTCTCCGTTGCAGTTTCACCACGCCCTTCAGCTCCCGCAGTTCTTCCAAGCTGGTGGTCTGTGGCTCTGCAGAGGCATGGCAGAGGTGCCATGCTGCCTGAAGCATCCTCCCAATCCTGCAGCCCTCCCCCCGGAAGTCCCAGCCTCTCCCTCCAGATCTTGCCCCATGATCACATGGCTCAGCAAGCCTTACCTGCCACTTCTTTCGGGGTTTCTTCCTTGGCCTTGGTCCCAGATGCTGTAAGAGCACAGGGCTGGACTGTCAGGTGCCTTGGAGGCACCTCAGTTTGGTTCCTGCGGGGTTGTTGTTGAAGACTCCCCCTTCCTTAGTGTTGAGTCTTCAGATTCAGATCTTCCCTCCCCGGATGAAAATGTTAGTCTTTGGGGGCCTATGAGTGGTGGGAGAGGTGCAGAGCTATCCACTAGGCACGTGGACCCAGAACTACCTACCTGTTGACCCAGTGCCTGCTGAGACTGGCGCCCCATTGGACTGGCTGGCAACAGGAATCCCAGAGGAGAAGAGCTTCTGTATGAAGGTAGCCTGTTAGAACGGTGGCTCTAACACAAGCCCCTGAGTAGGGGACTCTGCCCCTCCCCACTCATTCCACAGCTCGTGGAGGGTTCTGGCAGTGATCCACGAAGCACAGACCTCAGGCAGACTTCCTGTCACTTCCTTGAGCTTCACAGACTTCTTATCATGGGCATTGAAGTACTTGATGGGGTTGGCAAGAGCCACAGTAAGATCTGGGAAGCACAGGATATGACCAGTGGGGTGTGTATGGAGTTTAAGGTGTGGAAGGATCCACCTACCACCCTTTCTTGTTCCATTTCATATACTGGCTTAACGAGTCAAGAGGGAGTGGACAGCTTGGGGCACAGGTCCCCTACCTGCCCACGTGTCAGGTACGTAGTCCTTCAACTCCAGGAAGACAAAGAGAGCAGGCATGGTAAGAGGCATGTTGCTTTCACTGCGCAGGCACAGATGGTGGTATCCTGTGGAACATGGTGAGGTGGGTGGTAAGTCAGAGCCCACTCCTGCTTAGTATTACAGCAAACAAGCACTTAGGACTCCTGGCTTTAGAGTCAAATACCAGATTATAAGTCTAATGCTGTGCTTCCCTACAGTGTGGCTTTGGGCAGTCTTGGTTAACACTAGGTTAATTCCTCATCTATTGGCCGTGTGTGTTTATTATGAGAATGTGTTATAATCTCTTCACACTTTTTATTACATTTTAATTTATTTACTCTGCGTGTGTGTGCATGCACATGTAGAGGTCAGAGGAGGGCTTGTGGGAACTGGTTTGTTCTCTTTCACCATGTGGTGTCTAGAGTCAAACTCGGATCATTAGGCTTAGCTGCAAGTGTCTCTACCCACTGAGCCATCTCACCAGCTCCTCTCACACATTCTAAGTGCCCAGAGATGCCAGCTGCTCAGGAATCTGTAACAGTGACTCCAGAAGATCATGGGCATTCTGTTAGGTGGGCAGAGTTCCCACCAGTCAGTTTCCTGGAGAAAGTCTATTCCTGTCCCACTCCTAGAAAAGCTGATAACAGGAGGAAGGATTGCTGAGACCTCAGAGACCCTGCCATTCTGAATGCCACGCCCCCCCAGACAGGATGCTAGTCTTGGTCTTAGATTCTCTGCAAGTAGTTAAGATCCCCAATTCCTTACCAGAATGTAAGGCATTGATGGGGATGATACGGTGTCCAAGAAATTTGCTGCCTTCTTCCATCACAGCTACCCTGAGGGAGGCCAGCTCAGGCACCAAGATCTACGGTAGTTTAGAACAGCAAAGTCTGAGGAGTGGACAGGGAAGGCAAGCGGCCCCTCCCCTTGACTCCAGAAGTCTCACTCAGTGCCAGGATGAGACCCTGGCAGTCATTGCTAGATTTGGTAATGATAGTTAGAAACAATGCCCTACGGTACATACAGGCATCTTCTAGTTTGAGCCAGACACACATGGGAAAATAGACTAGATGTATAGCCCAGGACAATGGGCCTATGCAAATAGTCCTTGGCAGCTTTGCCAACCAGTGTCCAAGGAGACAAAAACCCCATCATCCCCTAGCTTCTGGGCTGACAGTTCATGTCTCTATTCCCCTCTTGAGAACTTGAATTTGGGACTTCTGAATGTTAGAAAGGCATACAGAGACAGGCCGAGAACTAGGGACAGACACCAGTGCCAGCCCCATCCCTAGCACCTTCTCAAAGATGAAGGGTTCCTCTTTCCAGACAGGGTTGATGGAGTTGGCAGTGGGTGACAGCTTGGTACGGTAGCGCCTTTTAGGGTCTCCCGGGAGGCCAAACAGTTCTACTTCCACATAGGTGCGCACACTGCGCTCTGACAGGAACTGCCCAGAGATGACCTAAGGATGAGAACCCAGGGGAGGCCAGCATCAGATATCCGACTTTAGCTGATTCTTAAGCCTGAAGGCTTCTGTCCCCATAAGGCTAAGTAAGTATCTACTGTGGGTATTGTGAAGATCCCCTTTCAGAATTGGCCATCAAATAGCAGCTGTGTGACTCAAGATTTACAGGCAAGCTCTAAAGACCTGAGTGCTTCCAGGACTCAGGGGAGAAGCAGGCCACCCACATTTCACCTCAGACAAGACAGGAGCAACAAACGGTTACCCCCTGGTTTGGAGCCTGGGCTCCTGCTGCCCAGCATGGCCCAGACTCTCTCTCCCCCTCCCCCACTGGAGTCTCAGCCCTTCCCCTTGGTTTCCATGGGGACCAAGAGGCAGACTCCAGTGCTGAGGAGGAGGCAGTTTCCAAGGCAACTTGCTACTGCAGGAACTGGCTGGGACTGAAGTCTTCAAGATATCAGGAAAGGGGGTTGAGGTAGAGGGGTGGGCTTCTTGGCTTTCCATCTCACAAGTCCGGCCCTCCCGGCCACCTATCAACCCTGGGCCTTGCCGTAATGGAAAGGGTGGTGGATACCACCACATCAATGCGGTCCACCGAGAAGGGGCTGAACTGCTTGTCTGGCCTGCGCATGAACTCGTGCTTTAGGAGGTAGCCACTCTGCCCGTTGAATTCAAACAGTGCCATGTTCTGCTGCATGGGCAGGTCTGGGAAGACGAGAGGATACGGTGAGGATGGTGTAACCTGGATCTATTCTCAGTTTCCTTTCAATACTTTTAAGCCTTTTTTTTTTTTTTTATTTTTTTTTTTTTTGGTTTTGGGGACTTTGTGTAGATCATGAAGGTGAGAGCTTCTCATGTCCCATCCCAGTCGCTTGGGGGTACCTAGCCTTTCAGGAATGGTCTTCAACCTAGAGTCAGCAAGAAGTAATGGTATGACCAGGCTGCAAATTCACAGAGGATCTGGGATAGCTGGCACAGATGTGACATCCAAACAGAGCAGCCAGAACCCATGCCAGCCTTTGTGTCTTATGTATGCTCTGATATATGAACAGATGAACAGGCATGAGGGAATGAGCCCCTCCCCAAAGTGCTCTCATTACCAGGGTATGCTCCCAGAGCCTACACAAACACCACATCTAGTAGGCATCAAAGATCTTTATCCAGGGAGGGGTAAAGATAGGATAGGCAAGGCCCAGAGGAGGGTTTGGGGGGTTGGGGGGGCTGGGAAGGCAGGGTCCAGAGGAGGGTTCTGGGGGAGGGGTCTAGGAGTGCAGGGCCAAGGGGAGGGCTCTCTGATTTTGGAAGTGCCCTTACCCATTGTCTGGAAATTGAGGGCAACCATCTGACATCCAGCATTCCAGAACATCTGGGGCATGTAGTTGGAAGAGTCCATGCGTGTACCCTTGGGGTACACACGGCTCATCTGGCGTTTATTATAGCTGTTGCTGAGTATAGGAGCTGGCCAAGGCCACTTGCCCCAGCAGGACCCCAGACCCTCCCCCAAACCCCATCCCACCAGGGACCTTGTCTGGCAAAGCCTCAAGGATACTCCACAAATTGCATGGAGGCCTTGGAGAGCAGCTCATAGGCCTTGAGCTCCGTGAAGGAAGAGACAACATAACTTCTGTTCTTCTCTGTGCAAGGGAGAAAGGGAGAGGAGTCAGGCTGCCTCCTCTCTCAGCCCTGCCTTCCTTTTGGGGGACTTTCCTCCATAGAGAGGTGCTTCCAACCTAGGATTCTGTTGAGGTCTGAGGGTTTAGCAGCCAGATTTGAGAGGAATGTGTGCAGATAAATGTGCTGGGGTAAAGGGACCTCACGGTGGACATGCAGGAGGGAACCTGCCTCATAGTGGGAAAGAGTGAGGGCTATATGCCAAGGATTGGCATGTAGGGTATGGTGGACGTATGAGCCCGAGTCCAGGGTTTCAGGAAAACACGGTACACACACTTGGTGAGAGAACAGCTGGGGCACGTATTTGGAAGAGACCATGTGTATGCCCCTGGGACACACAAAACTCACATATTGTTTGTTAGAGCTGTGCCTGAGTACAGGTGCTGGTCAAGGCTACTGGCAGGACCCCAGGCCTCCCTGCAAGCCCCCAGCCAGGGGACCTTGGCTGAGGAAACCTTAAGGATACCCAGGCAGTGATGTTTACAGAGAGTGAAATGTGCAAGCGATCGGCAAGTGCAGAGAGAAGCTGTTTAGTAAGGATAGTACCCCATACCCTCCAAACATATCCTGAGTGTGCCTAGGTAGCAGAACAGGTTGGGAATTCAGATATGGGGAGTCAGTGTTGCAGACTCCACCTGCACAAGAATGTTCAGAAAGGTGCTCATGTTGGTTAGACACACAGAGGGTGGGAAATACACTCACGGAGAGATCGGGGCAAATGCCATGGTGACACAAAAAAGGAAGGATCTGGTGGGCTAAGTGAGCCTCTGGAGATTGCTCTGCCTTCCACCCCCTCATGGGAACTCTCTTCCCTCTACCTCCCTCCTTTAGATAGTCTCTTTCTATAGAGCCCTGGCTGTTCTGGAGCTTGCTATGTAGACCAGGATAGCCTCTAATTCACAGAGGTCAGCCTGCCTCTGGCTCTGAATGCTAGGATTAAAGGTATGTTCTTCCAGGAACTCTTCCTCCAGGGCTGAGGCTCCTAGACCTGGGGCAGCACTTGATAGAGTTCAGGCCTAGGAGCTGCCAAACCTTAGGAAACTGCAGAAGCTCCAGACAGGCCTGGCTGAGGCCTGTCATACTGACCTGCCTGTCACTGACACACACCAGAACATTCCATTTACTGCCAAGTTCTTCAGTCCAATGCTGGGAACAACTGCCACTTAAACAAGCTCTTTGCCTGACTCCTAAGCTGGGTATTTATAGACAAGGCCTCTAGTCCAAAGGGAGCAGGTCTCTTCCTCTCATCCCACTCATGAGGCCACTCTTGAACCAGGACAGCCTGTTCCTGAACCCAGCCTGCCCTTACTCCCCGACCGCCCTGTCCTGAAGTACATACGTGCAGAGAACTCGAAGGAGGTAAACTTGGTGGGCTGGATGTAATTGACAAGGCTGGACATTTCCTCATAAGCTGTCACCTCCAAGCCTGCTGTGCCCTGGAGGACAAGGGGGGAAGAGAAAGGAATAATACACAGTAGCCCATGCCCACCCAGAGGGTACAACAGCGGACTGCCCCCACACACCTCGTCTGACTGCATCTTCTTAATTTCCTCTTCGTCCAGGCTTCCTGACTCCTCCTCTTCCTCCTCTTCCACCATCTCCTCCTCTTCCATCTCAGTCCGGTCCTCAGCAGTCCACCCTGCCACACGGTTTTGTCAGCCCTGGCTCTCCCCAAACCCCACCCCACTCCCGTTGCTCACTCACCTGTGTCCTCTTCTGCAGGAGCACTGGATGAGAAGCTGCCCTTGGCCGCCCCACCAGGCTTCTTGCTGGGGGATGCTGGCCCAGAAAACTGGTTCTTCTTATTCTTAATGAGGATCTTGCCCCGGAGGTCCTCGGGGCTGGGCAGAGGGATGCCAGGTTTCAGCTGTAGACAGGGAAGAGGTGGGTACCATTGCTTCCCCTGTGGTGTCTCTGTGGTGTGTCCCTGTGGTGTGGGCCTATGTCTGTTGCCTCACCTCCAACTGCTGCCCCTTGTGTCTTGAATTCCCATTTGACAGAAATTACCTATTTCTTGGCAGGTGTATCTCTTTCACACATTCCTTCTGACTAGACTGCTCTTTTCACATGCTCACTGAATCTCTGTCATCTTCCAGATTTACCTTACCAATCATGCCCCTCCAGAAAGCCTTCCTTGATCCCCTATCTCCTGAGCACTGCCTCCCTTAGCTACCACTGGCTGTAATTGGCCTGGATACTTACTTATCTGTCTCATGAAGAGGGTCTGAAACCTGGGACAGCACTTGTGGTATTTGGGTTTGTTTTGTTTTGTTTGTTTGTTTTAAGTAGGGTCCCAGTATGTAGCCCAGGTTGGCATGTAACTTGAGATCGTCCTGCGGCAGCATCTCAAATGTAAGTGCTACCATGCCTAACATTCAACCAAGTTTCTGACACTGGTAGACTCCTAATTCCTAATCCTAGCATACTCTCTGACACACGGTAGATGACAGGACCTCAGACTCACAATCCATTAATAAACTCATGTATCTCTGCCCCACTAACGTGGTTCCAGGTCCCCCACAAGACTGTGCACTTACAGGAAAATTTTCCAGGGGATCTGTGAGCAAGGTCTTTCCAAACATGGTCCTGCAGTACTCAGCCATCTTAGCCTGTTGCCGGGGTCTGTTAGCAAGGAACAAAGTACAGGTAGGGGTTGGTTGCCTAGCACCAACCTCTGGCCCATCTTCTGTGCCCTGATGACCCACATCAGGGGCCCAAGAAGTGGGGCAGGTAGGAACAAAGGAAGGAGAAACTGAGGTCCTAAGGAGACTCAATGGATGCCTAGAGGCCAGGGACAGTATATGTGTGTGGGGGGGTGGGTGGTTGGGGTGGGAGTGGGGGGAGATTCAGGCAAGAGGGAGAGAGTGAGCCTGAATAGGCCAAGATACCCACGAGTCCACATGGTTTTCAAATGACAGGATGACCGGGTATGGGGAGGTCTTAAAGGCACTTTCCGCAATGGCTTCAATGGCTTCCTAGAGGAGAAAGAAACTCTGTAAAGTGGGTAGCTTCTCCCCACTACTTAGTCTCTGCATACACATAAGACTAGATAGCCACGGTGTCCTCACAAAAGCCTGAGGTATTCCAGATGCCTCTCCCTTTCCGCTTCACTTCCCAAACCTCAGAAAATGCCTCAGGCCCTTTCTGATGGCCACTGTCATCAGCTTCCACATCCCAAGACCCACCTTGAACAAGATATCTGTGGTCATGGTGAAGCCGTGGGTGATAATAGGCTCTTCATCGGGGGGCTTTCCCTTCCAACAGTCCAACTCTACACACCGGCAGCCAGACAGAAGCACCTGGCGGTACATCTCAGCCGAGGAGAGGCCTGAAAACTGGCCAGCTGAACCAATGGGGAGAAGGGGCGGGGATGTCACTCACAGCCAGGCCAGGCCCCTCACTACCTCACAGTCTGTCCTGTCAGCAGGACAAGCATCTGTGGAGGATCTGGAGCCCAGGAGCAGCTCAACATGAGGTTTCCAGGACCCACCTGTCAGGTAGGTGTTGTGTGAAGAGTTGATGAAATAATGATTCAGTGGCTGTGTCATGTCTTGGTGTATCAGCAGTGTATCATGGGCCAGCACACTGTTCTCTGGTCCACAGAGAAACCAGACCATGCCCTCTGGTGACAGCTGGCCTTCGAGAGAGTGGACAGCAAGCAGTCATGGCTTAACTCAGCCCCCAGGGTGGGACAGGACTACAGGAAGTAGGTTCTCTTGGTCCTCACCCCTTTGCACATTGATGCCGCTGGGCTCGTACTTGTCGATGAGCACCTGCACCTGCTCAGGCCGGGCTGGTGGGAACAGCAAGGAGTTGAGTCGAGGGTCTCGCTGCTTCTGATTGATGAATTTGGTCAGGTGCTCCTTGGTCATGTAAGGTTTAGCTTTAGCATGGCTGCAGGTCAGAGAGGGGGCACAGGTGTATGTCCTTTGGACCTGGAGGTTTGGACTACTCTCTTCTCTTGTATAACCCTGTGATTCCCAAAAGGACGGGTGGAAGGGAGGAATCACTGTCCTTACCAACACTCCATGCCCACCCCAAGGAACTCACTAAGAAGTGAAGATCTCATCGATTTCTGGCCGAGGACACAGGCTCATGAGGAAGCTCTTGTACACAGATTCTGGGAAGTCCTCGGGATTGATAGCATCATTCTGGAAGAACCATCACCTTGTTATCCTTCACCTCATCTGCTCAGAGCTAAGACTCACCAAGACCTACACCCGGCTCTGGGGAAGGGAGCCTGATCAGAGAGGGGTTACCTAAGGCAGACAGGCAGCAGACACATTGGGCACACAGCTCAAGGAGCTTGATGCCTGACTGCAGTGCTGGTTAGCTGGCTTGCTCTGATGATGATTTTGGATAGTGGCTAGTTCCATAGATGGAACGGGATTGGAACTAAGCATGAGCAGAATGAGGAGGGCAAATTGTCATAAGCCAGGGGTGCTGCTTGCCTGCCAGGGTCCCAGGCTATTTCTTTTTTCCTTAAGTGAAGGACAAACTTGCTAAAGAAAGTTTGAATATAGCCAAATGTGCACCTAACAGTAGAGCCCAGAACTGAGAGAGCTAAAACCTGATGGAACTTGAGGAAGGAATATAATGCTACAACTGTAACAGAGTATTCACCTGATAGGTAGGAACCCCAGTGTGCATGCACGCACACAAACAACACAAGTAATTGGAAAAAACAGACACACAAAGAAATAAAATCAGATTTGATCAAAATTTAAAATATGCATGCTTGCTGGGTGGTGGTGGTACACACCTTTAATCCTAGCACTTGAGAGGCAGAGGTAGGTGGATCTCTGTGAGTTCAAGGCCAATTTGGTCTACAAAGGGAGTTCCAGGATAGCCAAGGTCACACAGAGAAATCTTGTCTTGAAAAACAACCAACCAAACAACAACAACAACAACAATGTATGCTTATAAGAACACCATCAAGAAACTAAAGTCTGGGGCTGGAAAGATGGCTTAGCGTTTAAGAGCACTGACTGTTCTCCCAGAGGTCCTGAGTTCAAATCCCAGCAACCACATGGTGGCTCACAACCATCTGTAATGGGATCTGATGTCCTCTTCTGGTGTGCCTGAAGACAGCTACAGTGTATGTGTGTGTGTGTGTGTGTGTGTGTGTGTGTGTGTGTGTGTGTGTGTATATGATAAATAAATAAATCTTTTAAAAAATGAGCTGAAGGCTAACCAGAGCTAAGGAAGGAAAGGAGGGGAGGGCAAGGGAGAGAGGATAGACAATCCACAAAATAAGATAAAATATGTACAAATCAATTATCCACTAAGTGATAATTCAAGAACAAAAAGGTAGCCTAAAGGTCGGGGAGATGGCTTGGTTGTTCAAGTCCTTGCCCTAAGGACCTGAGATCAGATCCCCAGGAGCCACATAAATGCTGGTCTCAGCGGTGTGTGTGTCTATAGCCCCAGCATTGGGAATGAACAAAGACAAGAAGATCCCTGAAGCTCACTGACAGCCATCCTTGCTACACATGAGCTCCAGGGTCAGTGAAAGCCCTTCCAACACTGAGATGGAAGCTGGAGAGACAGCTCAGTGGTTAAGAGCAAGCCAACAGTGATCTTGCAGAGGATCTGAGTTCAATTCCCAGTACCCACAACAGACAGCTCTAGGGAATCTGATGCCTCTGGCCCCTGAGGACACTTTCAATCACATGCACATATCCACACAGACACAGAAGCACGAAATTAAAAAATAAACTGGAGAATAATTGAAGGAGACCCCTAACATCAACCTCTAGCCTCCACCATGTTCAAACTCATGCACACAAACACACACACACACCACAAACACACATGATACAAAAAGAAGAGGAAATGAAAGACAATGAATTTGAAACGATGTTTTTCTAAAGGAGATATAGAATGATCAATAAGTATGTGAAAGAATTCACCATCATTAGTTATACCAATACAAATTAAAATCAAGACAAGATACCATTTCACTCCCAGTAGGACAGCATAAAGAAACAACAGACAGTAGCAGCTTTGATGTTCCGTAGGAACACGGGAACCCTGGTGCATGCTGGCAGGAGAGTAAAATGTGGCCACCACTTGAGAGAACAGTTTGTCAGTTCCTCAAAATGGTGAATATAGAGTTACCATATAGTCATATGAACCTGGATATATATATAAAGACTGAGAGCAAAATCATGACAAAATGCTTCTACACGCATTATAGTCAAAAAGTGGAGAGAAACCAAATATCTATCAACATGGAGTAAGATAACTGCTATATACAATATGATAACTGATATATTATATACTTCATTTATACGTGTGAATATATACATATATGTATATGAATGAATATGTATGTATGAATCTGAATATGTGTGTGTGTGTGGAAAATACAATGTTGAGTGAATAAAGTTCAACACAAAAGACCATGGATTGTACGAGTCCAGAGTATGTGATTCTATAAAAATAGAAGAAGAAATTAGATGGACAGTAAACAGGGGTCCTGTGCTTTTCATTTTGTTCTTCCAGAAAACAAAACGTTCAATGCCATTCAGGATCACCCTGGAAGATCAACATGAGTCTTGATAAGGGTCAGAGCAGGAGAACATGGCTAGATCTCCCCCAGCCCAGCTCAGCCTCTGAAGCCAGTCAGTGACTTGTACTGGGACACAAGGGAAGCAGACAAAGAGGACACAGCTAGGGATGAGCTCAGGAGAGAACGTGGGCAGGTGTTACTAGGAGCAGGCATGCAGTAAGAACTGTAAGGACCACCTCAGGAGAACAGTCCACCTCGTAAGTTGTACTGTTCTGACCAAGTGTACCTGACTTCATTTGGGGTCACCAGTGCTACAAAAGCTAGGCCTATGGGGGAGCATTCCTTGTGTGGTTTATAAGGATGGCTGTTTAGACTCTTAGTTTTATTCATTTCTAGTGTCCTAAATTCTTACCAGGAGAACTGCTTCACGGGTGAGGTTTGTAATCACACAAGGGCTCTAGCCAAGGTGGAAAAGGGCTTGAGATCCAACACCACCCCCAAACCAGGCTTGGACCTTGGCTCTGGGCCATATCTACCCAGAGAGCTCTTTTTTTGGTAAATCACAGAAGACATCTCACGGGGTGACCCTGCTTCTGATTTGTAATTAAAAATTAATTGCTTAATTAAAAAGAAGTAGAATGTGTTTCCAAATTGAGTAGGTCTGTGCCCTGGCAGCTTCCACGCTTGGCTCTGCCCCTTTCCCCAACACCCTGCAGAATTAGTCCTTTCCTGGAGCTGTCAGACCCTGTGGCCTGCCTCCTGTCCCTGATGAACCTACCTTGATCCTCCACAATGCAAACATCCAACTCCTATGCCCAAGGCTAAGATAGGAAGGCTTGCCATGCCTGCTGCTGTCCTCTCCAGCACTGCCTCCTGCACTGTTGCACGCAGGCCTTCCCACTCTGAATCCTGCACTGCGCTCCCTTGCCCAAGTCCCACCTTTATGCCTAGTGTGGGTAACCAGAGGTTGTGTTTAATTGACTTTGGGAGCTATGGATGGGATAGCAATGCCATTTCTGCCTCTCCCCATCCATCGCTCTCCCCCGATATGTTTGCTCTGGTGGGAATGAAAATTAGCAGAGCTGACTGGAGGTGGAGAAGTACTCACCTTGCCTTTTGCAAGGTGACAGGCACTGAGGGCAGCTTCTACACGTTTGCGATCAGCAGGAAACATCTGGAAAAAACTGTGGGAGCAGAGAAAGGTAGGCAACAGAAGAGTCATGCCTAGGGAGGGAAGGCTTGGGGAGCTGGGTGGCAGTCAGGGGAAAGCTCAGGAGACTCACTTCTTTACAGGAATCTTCCCTTCAGGGTTGAGCTGCATTTTAAGCTTCACCAGGCTGGAGGGGTGGACAGTAGCCCATCAGTCTGGGGGCTTGGAAGCCAACCCCTTGAGCTCAGGCAGGGAGATGGGGAGGAAGCCAGGGGAAATGGGAAACAGGCACTTACATCTTGTCTAGGAATGTGCTTCGGGGAGCGTTGGCTGTCATTGGGTGTTTGGCGAGAGCTAGTACATCTTCAGCCCAATCCTGTAGAACGCAGAGCCCAGAAGTCAAGCTCCTGACCACATGTGTACCTGAACCGTTTGGCCCAGGCCTATGACGTTCAGGAAGGTCAGGTTCTCCCAAGGGCCAACATTCTACCCAGGCGTTGCCAATGCACCTTGCCTACATTCTCCTTGTAAGACACAAAGTTGTGGAAGGTAAGGTCCACCATGTCAGGGCCGGACACCACCGTGAGTGTTTTTAGCAGGAAGTGGTTATCTGGAAAGTCCATGTTGAAGACCTCCCGGAGTTTCTGGCTCTGTAGGAAACAATGACACAGTAAGTCAGAGATATGCTCTCAGTCTTGTCCAACCTGTTTTTTCCTGTATCTCTTCATCAGCCACAAGAATTGCAGGGGCCATGGAACCTAGGAACCATGAAACCACAGGCCTCAGCATCCCCCTGTCCCTGGCTCCAGCAACTGCCACTGGGAAGGAGAGGCCCATAGGAAGAGTATGCTAAGACAGTGGAACCTGGGAATCCTGGGAATTTTGTTTGAAGATAGATTCTTAGCTTTTAACTCAGGGAATTCTGCTTCCAACTGTTGGTACCTTCAATCTTCTCACAAGCTTTAGGCAAATGTAGGCAAAGCATCACCAAGAAGTGGGAGCAAGGGATAGAAGACACTTGCCAAACAGTCTGGCATACTTAGGGGCAGGGATTCCCAGCTTCAGAATCCAGGGATGGTAAGCAGTAGCCCCCATACCACCCTTCCTTGGCCTGAGCTGGCATCCTTGCTGCCTAGCAGCCCAGGACCCATTCATCTGGTCCCACAGATACCCCCAGTAGAGACTCACTCACTCCTTGCCCTCTGCAACTCGTGGCTGCTTCTGGGCCCACTTACCTTGGGTATCTTGGCAAACTTCCCAAAGCGAGTGTCTCGGATGCTCGTGACATCCAGAAACTCCATCTCCTTGTAGCAGTTCCCAGTGGGAGCAAAGAAGGGTGGGGACAAGAAGGTCAAGTGGAGAATAATGACGCAGAGGGGAGAGAGCTTTCCACATTCCTTCACATCCCAGCTGCTGCCTTCGCTAGATGCCAAGACTGCTCCAGGCTTCCCGGACCCCTCCCTTCACTTCCTTCTCATAGGCATCTCTAAACTTAGGGAGAAGAACTCGTCATCCCTTCTCTGGAATAAGAGCTGCAACCTGCAGCCTGTCTTTTATCCTGGTGTCCCCCTCCCCCACCCTTATGCCGCCTTCTGTTTCTCTGAGTGGCTGCTCCTGTCCTCTGAGCCCCGAGCTCTGAAACGGCCTGGCTCTATCTGAAGATCGTTGCCCTTCAGCTCAGCAATTTGTCTTTCCCACTCCCTCCAAGGGACTAACTCAGGACTAGGTGGGTCCTGGGCAGTCATGAAATAAGGTGACTGCACCTTCCCTCCCTGCCCATGGGAGAGCCCCAGGAGCTACATTCCCTGCATCTCCTGCATCCATGTCTCCATTCTATGCCACCAGGGGTCTAGTAGAGTCCATTGGCTCCACTGGAGCTGAGGGCCACGTTGGGTAGTGTCTTACCTTACTTTGATATGTCCAATATAAGTAATAGCCCTTGGGATCCACACGGAGGATAACAGGAGAGGCTATTGAAGTTTCCTGGGGAAAGAAAGGGTCAAATCTTTGTTCTAAGCTCTTGGGCCAACTTTCCTGACCCAGGTCAAGGATTTAGATAGAGTTCACCCCCTTCCTAGAAATTAAAAAAGGAATTTCCCTTTGTTCTCTCCACATTCTTTGTTTGCTAACAAGGGGGAGGCTTTGAGGAAGGGAGGTGGGATTACTGGAGCTTTCTGGATCCCAAGCAATGCCTCTACCTCTCCTTGTTCTTAGGAGTCATGGTTCCACCAAAGGATAGAATATCTCTCTAAGATTCCTTACTACCATCTTGGAAAGCTTGGCCCCAAGCTCTGGTCTGCATAGCCAAGACCCTGTACAATCCAGCATCAGCCCTGATCCTCAGATTCCTTCCATTCAACTGAGCAGTGGCTGCCCCTCCCATCCAAATGACCCAAAGAGACACCAAGTTCCTTCCAAAGTGAAGTACTCGAACCTTCTCAGCCTGCACTGTCTCAAAGGACCAGCCCACACTTCACCCCTTCAGAAAAGGATTTTCTGAAGTGTGCTGTTATTAATAAGTGGAGTGCATGGACAGGAACTGGTTCACAGATGTAGAAACACATCTGGGAAATGCCTATGAACTGTGAGCCAGCTAGACCTTGAACTTGGCGCTTAGTGGTTAACCTTGGATTTGCTGAATGAGTACATAAGTGAATGAGCAAACTGGCCTAAATTCCTATTCCACTCACACAGGACATAGGCCATCCTTTATTTTAATAGCCTTTGCATATATAAACAAGATATTACAACTGAAGTTTCCAACAATTCGTGATTATTGCTGCTGACACACCAGACCAAATGCAGGATCTACCAAGGAAACGAGAAAGGTTCCCATGCTAGAGGTGGCTATAGAGCGTGGGGGAGAGATTCTGTAAGAAAGCTGGCTTTGGAAAAAAGCTGTGTAGTAAGCTCTGAATCCATTCTCCCAAGTGAGGGTCAGTGCTGGCTCCCTGGCCTTAAGACTGTTTAGTGTAGACAGGAGCTGGTTTCTAGCCTGGGAAACCCAGAAGGTACCAGGTGAACTGCCTTTGATTGCACAGCTGCATGGACAGCAAAATGTAAGTATTTTCTGGGCCAAAAGCGGACTCTAGCATGAGGGATGGGCAAATAGGCCCCAGAGCTGCAGAGAGGAAAACAAGTAATAGGGAGCTGAAAACTTAATTGTGAGTGATCCCCTGAATAGAAGTATTGGGATATTTCAAGCAAGCAAACCCCAATACATGAAGGAGCATCTCCCCAAATCATCAAAAAGATCACCAGAGAAAGAATAAGCTTTAAGTTCTGCCAGGCTTAGAAACTCCAAGCCAGCTGTGGACAGCATGTGTTCAAGAAAGACCTCTCATCCCATGTAGAAGGCCCTGGAAGAGAAAGAGCCGAGGATCCCACCTCTCCAGGGAGACTGCAGTTGCCCTTACCTCATCCTGGAAGGAGAAGGGCAAACTGCCCAAGCAAGCCTCACTTCTAACTTGTTTCTGGAACAGGACTGGGTTTTGAGGGGACTGCTGAACTATTATCCAAGGGTGAAGGTCATGTTTGAGAGCTTGCTGAGCTTCTTTCTATAGCTAGGAAAGTGTTCCCCTCTAAGTATGTCCTGAAGGGGCTGTTGGAAACTAAACAGAGTCAGGTTTGGTTGTGTCCTTTACACCACGGTTATCAGTATTGCGTGCTAGAAGCTTGTGGTCCACGAATCCTGCCCAAAACGACCAGAGAGCAGAACCCGGTTCATAGGTCATGTGTCCTGTGACCAGGCTTGGGACATTCTTGCTCATGCACATCAGAGTCCAGGGAGCACACAGCACTCTGGGTTGGGGAAGGGAATTGATCAACTAGACACACAGGTTGGAGAGAGAGAGAGTTCCATAGCCTTCCCCCTGATGACCCTCTTCCCCCTCAGGTTACACACACTTCCCAGAGGAACCGAGAGAGTCACTTCACTTTTCATTGTGAGTCATTTTCCTCCTTCCCTAGGCTCCAAGACATGCCACATCACCACCATGTCACCACCATGCCACCACCATGCCACACCAACCAAAACACTTCTAGAGAAACAGAAAGCATTTCAAGCCAGGGCCTCATCCCCACAGTTTTGACAACCAGATGCCTTAACCTAGCTTAGCCCCAAAGGGTCTAGCCTCAGACTCCCCTCATTGCATAGAGAAACTAAACAAGCCAATCCAGGGAGTTGAAGTAATAATGTGGGTGACCTCCTAAATGTCATGCGCTGTTGGAGACATCGGGCCTTCCTGAGGCCAGTCTAGAGCTCCCCTAAGGAGGCCTATTCCTCATGAAGGATGGTTCTAATTTTATTATTCTTAGACCAAAAGATTCTATGGTTAGTGGCTGTGTTTTCAGGGCCCAGAAGGACCAGAGGCTACTTAGGAAGGAGCAGACTCTGGGCTGGGGTGCAAATGGTATTCCCTCCCCTGCAGACAGGCTGGCAGGTAGTAGAAGGCTGAGCTGAGCTGAGCCACCACGGGGCAAGCAGAAGTTAGTAAGTTCCCTCTCAGACCCCAGTCCTTGAGCCTCCAGTTTTCAACTGGGTCCACAGCCCTTTTGTGACTCTTCACACAGTAGTAGCTTGAGAGAGAACATGGCTTCCCTGGGACAGGACACATCTTGTTCTGTGGATTGGGTGATGCAGCTGGTTATGGGCCTCCTGCAGAGCAAACTTGGGGCATCTGTGCTGGGAAGGGGACCTGACTGACCTCTTTTACTGATCTCAGCTGAGGGGGAGGAGAAGGGCATGCGTTCCTACCAACACTGAAGTAACTAGAAACAAACCTTTATCATCTTAGGGATTTGAAATGGGCAAATCAGTCCAAAGAGATTACCTTTTCTGATACTGACACCCCCCCCCCACAAACACACACAGCCCACCCCTTCATTCCCAAACACAGAGGCTTCCCTCCAGCAGCCAGAAGCACCCACCCTCACCCCAGACTTGTTTATCTGGACTGTTGTGACAGCTGCCTGGTCAAGCCACATAGGTGCCTGGGTTCTGGGAAGACATAAACCAACCCTCCAGTTCTGCAAAGCAAAGCTCCCAAGCAGCCCAGCCCCCGCAGGCCAGCCAGGCCCTACTCACATCGTCCCACTTGATGAAGCGCTCCCCTTGGCTCAGATATGCCTTCACGTTAGGGGGCAACAAGACAGGGTTGAGCAAAGACATGATGTCAAGTGTCCCTCTTTGGAGAGGTTGGGCAAGCCTCTCCGGTGGACAGGAGGAGAGAAGGAAGAAGGGTGAACAGGAGGGGAAGCTAGGCTGGGCTCACATGGCACCCGCCCAGTACTGGTCCGGAAGTCAGAGTGCTCTTATAGCCTACAGGGTGGCAGTAGCTGGATGCAGGACTCAGAGCTTCAGGCAGGAGCCCAGTCGATCTGCCTTGTAAATCAGCCTCCTCCTCCACCTAAAGTGAGGGGCTGCAATAGCTGTTTCTGCCCACGGGGGCTGGGCTTCCCTCCTGGGAGTCCCTCCCCACCCCCTGCCTCAGCACTTCCTGCTCTGCTTCCTTCTCTGGGCTGCTGTGAACTGAGGGGCAGGCTATGAAGTCTAGAAATGTTGGGGCCAGGACCCCTGTTACAAAGATAGTCTTTGTTCAGATTTATCCCGGGCTGGAAGAAAATGATGCATCATGGAGGACGGTGGGAGATGCCGTTGCTGAAGGGTTCTCCACAGAGCAGGGGTTCTGTCCTCAGATGGTGGGTTCACTCTGGGGGTGGGAATCAGGGATGGGCCAGGTCCCAGCTGGCACTGAGTGTTTTGAATAAGCAAAGTTACTCGAACATCCAGCTCCTCTTTCTCAATGCTTCCTCCCCATGAAAATGAGAGCCAATTGAGGCAATATGCCTCTCACCCATGACATTTCTCTGGGTCTTTGAATCTTTCAGTGAAGACCTCACGCAGCCTGGAGAGGCCCTTTGCTGCTAGCCTCCACTGGAGCGTTCCTTCATGCCTTGTGTTGCCTCACACACAGATCTAGGGGGAGAGAAGTTCTGAGAGGCAAAAGGGGCCTTGCTGTAGCCCCCGTTCAGGGTGCTGCCCACTCTAGCCCCTGTTCAGGGTGCTGCCCGCTCTAGCCCCTGTTCAGGGTGCTGCGATCCTTACAAGGTCCATATCTATCCCAGAGGTTCAGTTCCAGCCCAGCTTGGGCCCCAGTTACTTCCTCTTACCTAATGCATTCTTATCGTCCAATGGCTTAGCCCTGCTTGGGAGGCTAGAAGCTTAAACCGTAATTTCCTTCCCCTCTGAGGCCCTAGCTTTCTGCAATAGGTCCCATCAGGGGTCTCTGTGCCATCCCCAACAACTGTGAGCTACCCTCCCCATGTCCTGGAACTAAGTCTGCAGCTAGGATCCAATGCATGAGAGTGGGCTGGCGAGAGAGAGGGCAGGTTTAGGTGAACAGGTTAGTTAGCATTAGAGAGAATCAAAAGGTGAAACTGTGGGGCTGTGGCACTTGAAGGTGGAGGGATGGGGATCAGGAGTTCAAGACTAGGCTGCGAGAGAAGAGAGCCTCCCCACCCCCAACAAAAGTATTGAACTTCCAAAGGAAGCTAGCTTAGAAATTGTCCCCAGAAAAGCAATTCTAAGACCAGAGGGGCAGAGCCAGAGCAAGATCTGAATGAACCATCTGGAAACAGCTCCCAAACTCCTACCGATGACAGGTGTTCCAACCCCTCCCTCAGTGTTTCTCCTTGCCTCTCCCTCTAGCCTTGGATCTTCCTGGGAGCCTCCTGGGAGCCCCTGCATATCTGGCTGTCTCCATGGGATCAGGTTTACTCTCTGTTTGAATGAATTTTGCAAGGGAAATCCCTGCCCCTTCCGAAAGCCCTACACCTGTCACCTGCAACGAATCTGGATCTGGTCCCATAACTAAGTTCCTCCTTCCGGTCTTGCCTGCAGCCATAGGCCTGGAAGAGAGCCTAGAAGGGAGGAGGGATGTCTCCGTTCCTCCTTCAAAGATTTCTGGACTCTTTGCTCCTTCACTCTCTGGCTCTAAGCCCATAGAAGAAAAGCTGTATAAAGGTACCCATTGATGCCATCCCCTGGACAGGCTCTGGAATTCCTGACTGTAACATCAGTGGTACTCTCTTGCTAAATCTGGATGCCAGCCAAAAGAGTGGCAAGCTATTTGAAAGACATTTCCGGAAGAGGTGTTTCCTCTTTTAAAAAAATATATATGCTGCCCAGTGTGGCGGCACATGTCTGTAGTCACAGCTCTTTGGAGGAACAAGCTGGAAGATTGCTAGAACGCTGGAGTTTAAGTTTTTAAAAATATTAAGTTGACAAAGGAAAAAAATAATGTAAATAATAGTAGAGTAACCATGGCTGAAGGGAAGGAAGTCTCAGGAATACATTTGGGAAGTTGGCCTTGGACTGACTCTTGGGCACTGCTGATTGGAAGGCTTCTCTGGCAGTAGGCCAATCTAACCCCCCAGGGTGGACAGTGGAAGGGCAAGGATGCCCCCTGCTGGGCTCACTGGAAAGCTGAGCCTGCTGGGGAAAGAGGCGGACTCAGGAACCAGCCACTCCAGGAAGTCCCTGGTAGATCTGTGTCATTTGTGATGCCAAGTTTGACAGGTGGGGAGCTGTGGGGTGCAGACAGGGAGGGAGCTTACACTCAACAACTGTCTCTGCAGGGGTGCAGGGAGGAGGAGGTCCCAGTCCCAGCTTCCCCTGCTCACTTGTGGCATTGGACTCATGAGGTGCCTAGATTTCCAGTCTGCTCACCAGAGAAGTTCAGCAGTGGAAGCTAAACTCAAATCTTCAGGTGGCAGAATTACTGGCCAGGTAGATCATGCGGTGGTGGAGGGAAGCTACCTTGCTCCTGAGACAGCAAGGGATCAGTTGTTGCATCCTCTGAAGCCCGGTTCCACACACTGCTCTATGAATGCAGCCAATCACCGAGTAGGTCTATCTGGTGATACTCACCTTTTTAAGCACCTTATCTTTCTCACCTGTCTAGTAGGAATAATCCTACCTCATAGGGATGTCCCTGAGCTTGCTGGGAAAAGGGGTGGACCCAGGAGAAGCAACCACTCTAGGAGGATGCGGGTAGATATGCTATTTGTGATACTGAGTTTGACATCTGGGAGCTTTGGGGCTTATGCTCAACAGCTGCCTCTCAAGGTTAGGTTCCAACTTCCCATGCTCACAGCCTGACCTAAGACACCCCCTCCTGCTTCAGCTTCTCCAGTGCTGGAATCACAGGCATGTCCATTCTTCTCCTACTCCTTCTCAGTGAGTTAGCCTCTGAACCTATGGGTTCTGCATCCATGGAATCAACCAACCGTAGATTTTTTTAATGCTAAAAATGGCACCTGTATTGAATACGCGGATGTGTTTTCCTTGTCAGTATTTTTCTATATAATACAGGGTAATAAGTATTTACATGGCATTTACATATCAGGCATAAGAGATCTCGATATGGCTTACAGAATATGAAAGGTATAATAGGCAATATGCAAATGTTATACCATCATATATACGGGGTACCTTTGGATTCTGGTGGATACAGGGACCCAGAAGCCAACACCTCATGTATAAAAAAGGATAATTTTACCCATGCTGTTCTTTCCACGTGTGTCCTCACTGACTTGCTCTACACACACACACACACACACACACACACACACACACGCACACATTCCAGCTGTTTGTGCTTGGACCCACCTTCCCAGAGCAAACCAAATTAGAGACGCTTCAACTGTGGTCTTGAAATCTGCTGTCTCCAAGCTGCCTGAACTCACACAGTTACCAGCAGCACCGGGGCTCAGATTATTAACAAACCACAGCCTCCCATGAGTGTCTCAGCTCAACCCCCACAGCCAATAAGGAAGTATGAAGACCCAGGGCAATCTCTGTCCAGCTGTGCATCAGCTGAAATTCCATTAGCTGCCCACTGCAGCACTGGGGACTGAGTGTGAGTGGAGGCAGAGACAAAGATGGAACAGGTGCCAAGGTACTAAGGCAGCCAAGAAGCTTCAAGCGTCCTCTGGAACTGGGGTGGTTCATGCCTCTATGCCTAGAATTCAGAGGGCTGAGGCAAGGAGATTGCCACAAGTTGGTGGCCAGTTTGGGCCACAGAGTGAGGCTCTGACTCAAAAATTAAAATAAAAAATAAATTAAAGAGTTCTCTGTAGCCAGGAATAACGGCACATACGTGGAGTCCTAACACTCAAGAGGTGAAGCGAGAGAATCACAAGTTTGAAGGCAGCTTTGGATACATAATAAGATTCTGCCTCAAAAACAAATAAATGAATAAATACAAGTTCTCTTGAATTCTAGGAGTAAGATATTGTTTATCCTTCCCTCCCTGCCCTCTGGACTATAGGAGAACCACCTGGAATGTCACCATGGAAAAGATCAGAAAGAGCAGTCTCAGATATGGTTTTTGTTTTGGTTTTGAGACAGGGTATCTCTGTGTGACTCTGTTGTAGCCCTGGCCATCCTGGAACTCACTATGTAGATCAGGTTGGCCCTGAGCTCACACAGATCCACCTGCCTCTGGCTCCCCCATGCTAGGATAAAGGTATGTGCCACAACTCCTGGCTGTATGTTTCCTTTTGAAGTGTCATTTTGGATCAAACGTACCTGGTCCACGCTCAAGAAACCTAGATGAAAGTCTCAAGTCCCCAAAGCTTGGTGTGGGCTCCCAGCAAAAGGACAGCTTGGTGATCTAATAAACCTAATCAGGTCCTGATTCCTCTAGTTCTAAAAATCCCACTCCCATCAGGAAGGCCAACCTGTGTCTCCAAGAGATGGTCACCTTAGGGGTGAGAGCTGCAGATGACAGAAAAACATGACACTTGACTCAGCATGCATTGTTTAGACATGGTCACTTAGCTTTTATGCCTCTGTTTACACATCTGTAAAAAAGGAGCCAGTTTTCATATGGATGACAAGAATAAATTAGTTGATGTCTGTCTCTGAAGCACAGTGCGTCACACATATGAAATGTTCTAGGTGTAATCGATTGCTTCTGTCTTTACTCCCAGTTTGGTCAACCCCCAGCCTTTATTATTATTTTTTAATTAGGGCCCAAGCAAAACCACAGCCTCTTAGTTCTGTGACTGGCTGGAAACTAGTCACTGCAGGAATATTTGGGAAGAATTGGGACCAAAGGCAACCTACTCTGCTAGAGCAACAACCCAAACCCACAAGGTAAGATGAAAGGGCTTCATTGAGAGATTCAGGCTTGGCTCCAAGACACCGGCTGTACAGGGACAGGATGGGGGAAGTGTCGGCTTAGCAGAAGCATGTGTGAATAAAACAGGGATTTTGCTGACAGCCAGCTCCATCTGAGTCAAAAGACAGAGCTGCCAATAAAAGCAGACACTCTTGAGTTGCTGAATTGAAGCTGCCTGTGAGCCTAGCAGTTAGTTCTCCGTCTTGCAATTCCATTCCATCAGAACCACCTGCCAACACGACATGTTCCCTGCTGCACCCAGACCCTTGGAATCAGGGTCCAGAATGAGAGTGAGGAGAGGACAAGGCAGGTAGGGAGTTGGGACGTCTTCAGATGTCACTCCTTGGTACCAGGAACAGCCAGTGCCTTAGAACCAAGGAAGATTCCGCCCCATTCTTCTCTGCATCTTTAGGCTGCAACTGAAATACTTGCGTGTGTCTATTTAAGTTGCTTTACTGCAGGAAATGCGTGAACTGGAGAGCCTTTGCTAGATATCAGCCAGGATGTAGGAGGCATGCCACATGTGCTTGGACCAGGAGAGAAAACAAAGGTGTCTGGACGCTCTACTTGCATAAGGAGCCAGATGAGCTTGGGGCTGAGAGTGTATGGGGGTGTCCCTTCAGAAAAAACACTTCTAAAGTGGGAACAAGTCAGGATAAAACAGAAAAACAAATTATCAGTGATATGCCCACAACCCAGAATGCCTCCATGGAGAATGGTGGTTTGAATGAGACCCTCATGAGTCTATATATTTGCAGGTTTGGTCCTCAGTTGCTGAACTGTTTGGAAGGATCTGGAGGTACGCCCTTGTTGGAGTAGGTGTGCCCTTGTTGGAGTAGGTGTGCCCTTG